>OZ010609.1:62839978-62894978 GCA_963932145.1 Acanthosepion lycidas | reverse complement strand
AGAGTTGTAATTACTGCATGCAAGATTTTACAGCTGTAGCATCACTCCTTCATAGTCAGCGGATAAACTTTTCAGCCCATCCTTGTAAAAAAATTGTAAGGGTACATTTTCTGTGTGTGCTAATTCCATAATTCATGCTAGAAGCTGTATGAAATATTGTTAAATAATAGCTTAGCAGACTAATATTTTTTAGCGGAAGTGTATCGTTGCTCCGACCTCCTGGGGTTGACCTTTGCGGTCAGACACAAGACCAAACAACAGAAGTCGATTTTGACTGGCTGAGCGAGCGTGGAAATGATAGATACAGAGAAAAGGGTTTCGGAGTGGTTTCTTAACCGTCAAGCAATGTAGACGTGTTGACTTTCGTGTCTTGAAACGACTCAACCAGTGGAGGGAGAGAGCGACCCTACTTGCTGGTATACGTGTTGATGTTTTTTTTTGTCTCTGGAACCAAAAACAGTTCGCCGAGAGAGGACGAGAAAGAAGAACGCAACTTTATTAACGAATCGAGTCCGTAACCAAGACTTCCGTAGAACGAGGGGACTATACAACAATATTATAATGTAATGGCTAACCGCTCGTATCCAAGTATGCCTGTCTGAAAGGCTATCCAATCCCTATTGCAGATGCCTGCTCAGGCACATATGTGTTTCTTCAACAACCACAGAGTCCGCCTGTGGTTTGTACTGCAACTATGCCGAGCGGACCCTAGTTATCGTTTTTGGGAGAAAGCTTATTAAATAGTGGCGACCTAATGCTGGATGAATTTCTTCTTTTTCTTCTTTTATGTGCTGTTTCCCTTCTGGATGTGGGCAGTTACCGCTCTCCACAATTTCCAATTTGTTATAGTCATAGGGCCAGTGAAAGGGTTTCGTACCCCCAATCTATGATACGGTGTCACCCATTAAACATCTTAACTTTCATAAGTTAGTATCCATATAAAATACAAATCTTATTGTAACCTAATTTTGTACAATAATGGATCATATGCAACATAGGTGAACAATTCAACCAGAAAAATTGAAAATAAATACAATGTATCTAAATACAAATTAGAGACCTGTCATAATAGATTATTCCATCTTAAATAAATCAACAATGTTTTGCGGAAATTTTTAAGATCAACTTGAGATTTTTCTTGTTAAAAAGTTGAACAATTTTAACACATTCAACATTATGGATAAAAAAAAAAAACAGTGAATTTTATATGGGTGTTTCTTCTAGACTTAGCAAGAGTGAAACAAATTCATTGATTTGGATAAAAAAAAGTTGAACTGAAAATATGTCACAACCCATGATGTGATAAAAAAATTCAAAATATAATACGAAAATCTATCAAAATCAGATTACTAGGAAAGCTGGTGCCTAATGTTATAAAAAACAACTTTACTCGCTGTAGATCGCCAAAATGATTGAAAATACTTGGTTAGTGACAGGACCAGTGCAAGGGTCTCATGCCCCCACCCCAAAAAAACAAACTATGATACAGGACCCCTACACTGCTACGTCTCAATTTTCATATGGTAGTATTTCATATAAAATACAGAATATGCACAATAATGGATCATATGTAATATAGGAGAACATATAACAATTCAATTAAAAAAATAAAAAATAAATCCAATGTAAATACATATTAGAGACCTGTCATAATAGATGATGCCATCTTAAATAAACCAACAATGTTTTTCACCAATTTTTTACATCAACTTTAGCTCAAGTGGCCTAGCAAAGGACCGGAAGCCTAAGGGCAAAACATTTAATTTTGTTCTCTTGCAGACGACCCTCAGATCAAATTTATAGAAAAGCAGGAAAATGTATTATATCCAAATGGAAACTAAACTTAGAACGGTCTGCTGGCACAAGGCCAGTATAGAAGAGCGATCACTTCGGACAAAGCCAGTAAAAAGGTCTCATACCCCATCCGAATCTTTGATACAGGGACACTACTCTATTACATCTCGGTTTTCATAATCTAGTATTTGTATAAAATACAAATTTTATTATAACCTATACAATATAAATGAACAATTCAATTTGAAAAATTGAAAATAATTACAAATTAGAGACCTGTCATAATAGATGATTCCATCTTAAATAAAATCAACAATGTTTTGTGGCAATTTGTAACATCAACTTGAGATTTTTGTGTTTTAAAAAGTTGAATAATTTTAACACATTCAACATTAGGGATTAAAAAAATAGTGAATTTTATATAGAGGTTTTTGTTGTTTTTCGGGTCTCAGCATAAGTGAAACAAATTCACGGATTTAGACGAAAAAAGAAAAGACCCTAGAATGACGTCATCCTTCAAGACTCAATTGCGCTTAGTTTAATTTGTAACGTAAATAAACGTAGGTAGAAAAAAAGCAAATGTTGGTAAAATAGTATTGGTCGCATTGTGCTGGGTCCCCAATCAGATTTGACCCACCCCTGGTCAGGGCTAGCACGCGCCGGTCCTGATTATCTCCATCACGCAAGCACCGTTAAGTTGCGCGGGCTATATATATATATATATATATATATATATATATATATATATATATATATATATAAGAGTTGGATTTATTTAATGTCATAGTTTTAATTACGTCTTAAATCTTTTAGCTGACGCACTTTTGTCTTTATATATTAGATTCCTATTTTTAATAAAAAAAATGTCTTTTTTTTTAAATGTATTCATTTTCTACTTTTAAAAAAGAAAACCTTTAGAAAATCTTGCGCAAAATACATAAAATTGTGCGTAGGCAGAAGATAGAAACTAGTTGATGCGCGGATCAAGCGGAATCCCCTTTGTTACAGGTTTTTTGTTTGATAGACAAAATCGCATTCATTTCCTGGTATATCTACACGCACAGTGCGTTTTTTTTTCTAATTATTTGCGGGTAATATGTCTGTTTGCGATGTAAACATTGAATACAAAACATGCGTAATGTCCTCCTCCGCTTTTCAAGGGATTTGTCATAAAATGTTGAAGGGTTTCTCTTACTCGATCTTCAGAAAATAACCAGTGATTATCTTAAATACACAACTCAGTCAAATTCTCTTGATACCTCTACGAAACAAAAACAGATCACGTTTGATTTCATAGGTTAGAAGATAGAGAGGTGTTCCTTGAACGGTAACTCGTTTCCTTTCTTTTGAAGGTGGACATCATTGGCTGGAGCCTGAAGCGTGCCTCACATCGTCTCCATACCGCAGCTCAACAGGTACCGATTTGAATCTGGTGAAGATACAAAATTAATGAAGTTAACTAAAACCATGCTCGCAACACATCTGTTTACCCCTCATTCTACGTCAATGATAACGGTCGCTACGAGCGCGTTGTGTATTGGTTAATGATCAAAAGCGAACGCTTTTAACACAACGTTGAAAGCCACGACTTTCAGTTGCGAAAAAACTCACAAGAGACTTGACACGTCTACACACAAAAAAGGATCCTGTCCTGTGGCGCCAGGGGTGGCAGTACCGCCTTAGCCACCGAGACCTTGTTGACAACTGACGAGGGCAGAGTATCGCACGTGCTATAACACGTTGTATGTAGGAAATAGGTTAGAATGTAAACCATTTTTTTTTCACAGAAAATAAAGTATTCTTCTATTACGAGTTTTTTGAATTGAAATATTCTTTTTGAAAAGGTTAGACATTCGAGCGTTCTATTTACAAAGGTTAGAATTAGAGCGTTCTTTTATGCAGATTAGAAATTAGATCAATATTTTCACACAGTTTAGATATTAGAGTCTTCTTTTTTTTACACGGGTTTAAAATTAGAGTGTTCTTTTTGAGTAGGTGACACATTAGAGTGTTCTTTGTACATTGATGTAATGGAATAACCTGTCGTTCCTATGAGTTACTACACTATAGGTAGTAACTACCTATAAGTATCTGTAAATCAACGGACTACAGAGACTCCACGAAATCTTTTCGACTAGACGGTCGAACTCTCTGCCACTGAGCAGAGAGGAACCCGGACGAGCCTCAGCCGAAGGGCAGAGTCTAGTTTGGGAGGGGGGGGGTGACCAACCCGATCCCGTTATACGGGTTCTACGGGAATTTTTTGGCCGAGCCTACGGGCTCGGAAAACCCACGTTAAACCCTGCCTTGTGCCACATGCAACCCCCATCGAGGGGTATGGGGGCTAAATATACTAGCCGAAATCTTTTTCGGCTATACAGTTGAACTCTCTGCCTTCGAGCAGAGAGGAACCAGGACGAGGCTCTGCCGAACGGCAGAGTCTCGTTCGGGGAGGCAGAGTGACCCTGAACCCGTTTATACGGGTTCGAAAGGGAATATTTTTGACCGAGCCTACGGGCTCGGAGACCCACGTAAAACTCGGCCTTGTGCCACATCTTGTGGGGGTGGGGGCTAGTAGACTAGCCGAAATCTCTTTCGGCTGGCTGGTCGAACTTTCTTCCTCTGAGAATAGAGAAACCCGGATGAGGCTATGCCGAAGGTCAGTCTCGTTCGGGGAGGTAGACTGACCCGATCCCGTTTATGCAGGTTCTACGTGGATTTTTTGGTCGAGCCTACGGCCTCGGGAACCCCACCTTAAATTCGGCTTTGTGCCACATGTGACTGCTTGGGGCAGTTGCTAGATACACTAGCTGAAATCTTTTTCAGCTGTACTGTCGGACTCTCTGCCTTCGGACAGAGAGGAACCTGGACGAGGCTGTGCCGATGGGCAGAGTCTCACCCGGGGAGGTAGACAGACCCGAACTCGTTTCTGCGGGGTTTACGGTGAATTTTTGTCCGAGCCTACGGTCTCGGATTGCCCTACATTAAATTCGGGCTTGTGCCACATCCGACCCCGTGAGGATGTTGGTAAATATTTCTACTGGGATCTGTTAAATACGACTCAGATTTATGCAAGGACTACCGACCTTTCAACAGCAGCCCTCACTACTAGATTGATTTGTGACAACCCTGTGCATAACTGTTACCTTTATTCTTATTGTACTGTTTTTTTACAATAAACCTTTACTTATTTTATCCTCCTTATTTTTCAAGTATATATTCCTATTAGCACGGAATATAACATTCACAGACACTAGAGCATGCTTTTTACTCAGGTAAAAAATTGAAGCATTCTTTTTAAACTGGTCAGAAATTAGAGCGTTATTTGTAGACAGGTTAGACATTAGAGCATTATTTCTACGCAGGTCAGAATTTAGAGCATTCTTTCTATAGAGGTTAGAAATTAGAGCGTTATTTGTAGACAGGTTAGACATTAGAGCATTATTTCTACGCAGGTCAGAATTTAGAGCATTCTTTCTATAGAGGTTAGAAATTAGAGCGTTATTTGTAGACAGGTTAGACATTAGAGCATTATTTCTACGCAGGTCAGAATTTAGAGCATTCTTTCTATAGAGGTTAGAAATTAGAGCGTTATTTGTAGACAGGTTAGACATTAGAGCATTATTTCTACGCAGGTCAGAATTTAGAGCATTCTTTTTATACAGGTTAGTAATTAGAGCGTTATTTGTAGAAAGGTTAGACATTAGAGCGTTATTTCTACGCAGGACAGAATTTAGAGCATTCTTTTTATACAGGTTAGAAATTAGAGCGTTATTTGTAGACAGGTTAGACATTAGAGCGTCATTTCTACGCAGGTCAGAATTTAGAGCATTCTTTTTATACAGGTTAGAAATTAGAGCGTTATTTGTAGACAGGTTAGACATTACAGGGTTATTTCTGCGCAGGTCAGAATTTAGAGCATTCTTTTTATACAGGTTAGAAATTGGAGCGTTATTTGTAGACAGGTTAGACATTAGAGCATTATTTCTACGCAGGTCAGAATTTAGAGCATTCTTTTTATACAGGTTAGAAATTAGAGCGTTATTTGTAGACAGGTTAGACATTAGAGCGTCATTTCTACGCAGGACAGAATTTAGAGCATTCTTTTTATACAGGTTAGAAATTAGAGCGTTATTTGTAGACAGGTTAGACATTACAGGGTTATTTCTACGCAGGTCAGAATTTAGAGCATTCTTTTTATACAGGTTAGAAATTGGAACGTTATTTGTAGACAGGTTAGACATTAGAGCATTATTTCTACGCAGGTCAGAATTTAGAGCATTCTTTCTATAGAGGTTAGAAATTAGAGCGTTATTTGTAGACAGGTTAGACATTAGAGCGTTATTTCTCCGCAGGTCATAATTTAGAGCATTCTTTTTTATACAGGTTAGAAATTAGACCGTTATTTGTAGACATGTTAGACATTAGCGCGTTATTTCTACGCAGGTCAGAATTTAGAGCATTAAAAAAAAGATACAGGTTAGAAATTAGAGCGTTATTTTTTGACGTTATTAATTGGAACGTCTTTTTACATAGGCTAGATATTGACGCCTATGTAATCATTCTTCTTACACGGGATAGAAAGAAAGGCGTTCTTACAAAAGTTGGAAAAGAATCCCGTCTTCTATCTCAGTTTAGATTGTGGAATGTTGTTCTGAAAGTAGTTTTTTTTTTTCAGAATAGAATTTTCTTAAATAGTTGTGAAAGTAGAACATTTTTCTGAAATTTTTTACAAAGCTCTAATGATATAAAGCGTAAAAAGAATCTGCTAATTTATGTGGTTAAAATCTTTTTAGAGTTCCCGGACCGCAAAAACATCTTTAAATGAGATTTTTACTACGCTTGACACTGATGCATTGCTTACAGAATAGTATGGCTTCAATTTTGGTAGATAACGTCTGATAATGAAGGCTTATAAGAAGTTTTGAATAGTTACAAACATCTCTGTTTGAATAATGTATTAACATATATCAGATTAGCCACATAATCCGACAAAATTCGACCTTTAACATTGAGAAAGAGACAGACGTCTATTACGAAAGATAGCAATTTTGTCATTCCGATAAGGTCAAATAAGCAGCTGATCTTTGGGTTAGCTTTGCAAGGGTTAACAAGAATTCACACTCTTTGGGTCCTGCCAATGGATCTAACCAACGCCTTTATCCACTGTGCCATGTGTCCTCAAGGATACAGGGCACAGTGGATAAAGGTGTTGGTTAGATCCAGTGACAGGACCCAAAGAGTGTGAGTTCAATACCCGGCCAAGGCAGTGGAGAACTTTCAGAGGGAAATTAACAGGAGATAACTGATAACTGGCATCCATTAAAACATGGCACGTCGAACTAGAAGAGTCTACCCCAGTGAGCGAAATAAAGGGTTCAGTTCTACATTCCAACCACCTGAAGAAGACCGGACTGTAAAACGACCAAAACGTTGTAATAAATATGGCGCCAGTGATGAGGACAATAGTTCGAATAATGTAAATAGTATACATAATACCTCATCTCAGAAATATAGACAGATACTGAAAGGCCGAAACGTCATAATAAATATGGCGCCAAAGATGAGGACAATAGTACGAATAATGTAAATAGTGTACATAATACCTCATCTCAGAAATATAGACAGATACTGAAAGGCCGAAATGTTGTAATAAATATGGCAACAAAGATGAGGACAAAAGTCCGAATAATGTAAATAGTGTACATAATACCTCATCTCAGAAATATAGACAGATACTGAAAGGCCGAAACGTTGTAATAAATATGGCGATAATGATGAGGACAATAGTCTGAATAATGTAAATATTGTACATAATACCTCATCTCAGAAACATAGACAGATACTGAAAGGCCGAAACGTTGTAATAAATATGGCGACAAAGATGTGGACATTAGTCTGAATAATGTAAATAAAGAATTTAAACAGTTTTTATTTATACTTATAAAATTAAAAAGAATATACATTAATAGCAACTGATAAAAATTCAGCGAATATTTTTTGTTGTTCTTGGTCTTCCTTTATCTCATTTATATAAAAAAAAAATGTTATTTCATCTGAAGAAATATTTCAATGTCAATGACACTTCTCAAAATTATAGAAAATAGCAAAATGTTCGTTTTTTGCAGGGATATTTATATTATATCTATGAATGCAACCCAGTTATTTCCATTTGGCTTCCTGTTTTTTTTTTTTAAGATGTTCTTCGCATATCTCTTCTGAAAGTTTTATTTCGGGTAGAATATCTTGAAATACATTTTTTATACTTAAAATCCTCTACCGTCCAACAAAATTTCCAATCGCCCACCATTTTCTGTTTAGCTGCTTATCGCCCACCCAACAGTTGAAATCGGCCACCGGTGGGCTATATCACCCACTTTGGGAAATCCTGATTTACACTGACTAATATCTTTATTCTTACAAAATTTCATCCAGGTTCTTTGCATATGACCTTTGAAAATATTTCTTTTTTGAGTAGCATAAGTTGAAAATACTTTTTTAATACTCAAAATTCTATATCACGAGTATTTTCTGTTTGGTTGCTCATCGCCTACCCAACAGTTGAAATCGGCCACCGGTGGGCGATATCGCCCAGGTTGGGAAATCCTGATTTACAGGGTTTACATTTGGACTATTATCCTCATCTTTGTTGATGTTATGTTTCAGTTGTTGCACTCTCCAGTTTTCAATGGCCAAAACTTCGGGATAACAACAACAAAGATGACGATAATAATCCAAATGTAAATAATGATAATTCCTCATCCCAGGAATTTGGACGGAAACAAAGTTTTTGATATTTTATAAGTAGAATGTAATTATAAAATTACTTGAAATATTTAGTCATATTTTTATCTCATGCTTAAACTAGTAATAGTAAGTAATTAGAATTTGACTAAATAGTAGAATAAACTAATTAATCAGGAAAGTACTCTTAATTTGAAATTCTAATGTGATGATTTTCCATCATCCTATTAGACAATATTTTGTCCTCGTCACATTATCACAATGTGGCCAGAGGAAATCAAACTTGACCATTGAAAACACACACATATTTATATATAAAATTTATTTTTGTGGTCAAGGTTAGTTTTATAGTTAGGATTAGTATTGCAAATGCTGAAAAAAAACTGAAACAATTTCATTTCATGTTTACTCCTCATCGCCCACCCAACAGTTGAAATCGGCCACCGGTGGGCGATATCGCCCAGGTTGGAAAACTCTGCAATACACTATTAGAAACTAATAAAAATTCATCGAATATTTGTTGTTGTTCTTGGTCTTCCTTTATCTCATTTATATCCGAAAAAAATGTTATCTCACCTGAAGAAATATTTGAAAGTTAATGACCCTTCTCAAAATTATAGAAATACCAAAATATTCATTTTTTTCAGGGATATTTATATCTTATCTCGGAATGTGACCCGGTTATTCCCATTTGGCTTCTTAATTTGTTTTTTTTTTACATGTTCTCCACATATCTCTTCTGAAAGTTTTGTTTCAGGTAGCATATTTTGAAATACATTTTTAATACTTAAAATCCTATAACGTCCAACAAAATTTCCAATCGCCCATCATTTTCTGTTTAGATGCTTATCGCCCATCCAACAGTTGAAATCGGCCACCGGTAGGCAATATGGCCAGGTTGGGAAAGTCTGCAATACAAAGTAAGTGTTGGATTCTGTCGAGGCTGCATAGTGTGGATTGTGTAGCACCAGTCCAGATAGGTTAGCAATATTCCATACTTGGTTTGATCTGAATTTTGTAAAGATAGAGCTTGATGGCGAGAGTTAGGTATTTTCTGGAGCGATAAAAGGACATGACCCTGTTTTCAGCATAGTTTGCAATTACTTGAAAGAAGAAATTACAAATTAGCTGATAATTCATTTAGCATATTTGAGCAGGAACTTCAGTTTCGTCTTGAAAATAACCAGCGTTATTGCGTTCACAGCATCCTGAAATAAAGTGTTCCATGTTGTCTATATCCCTCGTGGCAAATAAATTGAAACTAAAAGTTTCTAATGCCATCTCTAAAAGAAATTTTTTTTGTCTAGTCCCACCCTCCATGAATGCGCAAAATATTGCGTTCATAAGTTCTTGATTCCGACACTCGTTTCTTGGATGAAATGATCGTCAACTGTCGCAGGTCAAATGCGTTCGGACTGACTACCCCGACACTTGTCTTTCTTGAGCCGCTTACAGGAAAATCCTGACAGATCAGGACAGTTTGTCGTCTTTGCGCGATCATTTTTGACATGTGACACGTTGTGTGTGTGTGTGAAGACCATCTCAAGCGTGATGGTTAGAGCATTCTAGATAGATACAGGTTGGTATCAATTTTATCAGAAACAGTTTTTTTTGTTTAACTAAAGATCAGCCAATACTCAAGATTCAGTCAAAATAAGATTGTTACCGAATGAACTGTGTGATATGAATGAAAGAGGAGGTGGTAGGAAGTGATTATGAGGATAAGGAGGATATATAACGATTGATCCTTGACTTGAAGAGGTTAAGTTTGTAACGTAGAGATTTATCTGTCAAAATGATTATGATGAACGAGGTGTGAGATATGAATGAAAGATGAAGTGGCAGGAAGTGAACATTGTCAGGATAAGGTGCCTTGACTTGAAGATATTAATAATTTAGTGTAAAAGGTTACTGTCAAAGCGGTTACCATTAATGGGGTGTGTGATCAGAATGAATTACAAAATGCTGGGAAGTGAAGTTTATGAGGATAAGGAGGATAGAAAACGATTGACCTTTCACTTGAAGATATTAAGATTGTAGCATAGAGAGATACTATCAAAATGATTATTATGAATGACGAGTGTGATATGAATGGAAAAGGGGGTGGTAGGGAGTGAAGATTATGAGGATAAGGAGGACAGATAACAATTGACCTTTGACTTGAAGAGGTTCAGATTGTAGTATAGAGGGTTAGTATCAAAATGATTATGATGAATGAGGAGTGTGATAGGAATGAAAGAGAAAGTGATAGGAAGTGAAGATTATGAGGATAAGGAGGATAGATAACAATTGACCTTTGACGTGAAGAGGTTCAGATTGTAGTGTAGAGGGTTAGTATCAAAATGATTATGATGAATGAGGAGTGTGATAGGAATGAAAGAGAAAGTGATAGGAAGTGAAGATTATGAGGATAAGGCGGATAGATAAAGATTGACCTTTGACTTGAAGAGGTTCAGATTGTAGTATAGAGGCTTAGTATCAAAATTATTAGGATGAATGAGGAGTGTGATAGGAATGAAAGAGAAAGTGATAGGAAGTGAAGATTATGAGGATAAGGCGGATAGATAAAAATTGACCTTTGACTTGAAGAGGTTCAGATTGTAGTGTAGAGGGTTAGTATCAAAATGATTATGATGAATGAGGAGTGTGATAGGAATGAAAGAGAAAGTGATAGGAAGTGAAGATTATGAGGATAAGGCGGATAGATAACAATTGACCTTTGACGTGAAGAGGTTCAGATTGTAGTGTAGAGGGTTAGTATCAAAATGATTATGATGAATGAGGAGTGTGATAGGAATGAAAGAGAAAGTGATAGGAAGTGAAGATTATGAGGATAAGGCGGATAGATAAAAATTGACCTTTGACGTGAAGAGGTTCAGATTGTAGTGTAGAGGGTTAGTATCAAAATGATTATGATGAATGAGGAGTGTGATAGGAATGAAAGAGAAAGTGATAGGAAGTGAAGATTATGAGGATAAGGAGGATAGATAACAATTGACCTTTGACGTGAAGAGGTTCAGATTGTAGTGTAGAGGGTTAGTATCAAAATGATTATGATGAATGAGGAGTGTGATAGGAATGAAAGAGAAAGTGATAGGAAGTGAAGATTATGAGGATAAGGCGGATAGATAAAAATTGACCTTTGACGTGAAGAGGTTCAGATTGTAGTGTAGAGGGTTAGTATCAAAATGATTATGATGAATGAGGAGTGTGATAGGAATGAAAGAGAAAGTGATAGGAAGTGAAGATTATGAGGATAAGGAGGATAGATAAAAATTGACCTTTGACTTTGAGGTTCAGATTGTAGTGTAGAGGGTTAGTATCAAAATGATTATGATGAATGAGGAGTGTGATAGGAATGAAAGAGAAAGTGATAGGAAGTGAAGATTATGAGGATAAGGAGGATAGATAAAAATTGACCTTTGACTTTGAGGTTCAGATTGTAGTGTAGAGGGTTAGTATCAAAATGATTATGATGAATGAGGAGTGTGATAGGAATGAAAGAGAAAGTGATAGGAAGTGAAGATTATGAGGATAAGGCGGATAGATAAAAATTGACCTTTGACGTGAAGAGGTTCAGATTGTAGTGTAGAGGGTTAGTATCAAAATGATTATGATGAATGAGGAGTGTGATAGGAATGAAAGAGAAAGTGATAGGAAGTGAAGATTATGAGGATAAGGAGGATAGATAAAAATTGACCTTTGACTTTGAGGTTCAGATTGTAGTGTAGAGGGTTAGTATCAAAATGATTATGATGAATGAGGAGTGTGATAGGAATGAAAGAGAAAGTGATAGGAAGTGAAGATTATGAGGATAAGGCGGATAGATAAAAATTGACCTTTGACTTGAAGAGGTTCAGATTGTAGTATAGAGGCTTAGTATCAAAATGATTATGATGAATGAGGAGTGTGATAGGAATGAAAGAGAAAGTGATAGGAAGTGAAGATTATGAGGATAAGGCGGATAGATAAAAATTGACCTTTGACGTGAAGAGGTTCAGATTGTAGTGTAGAGGGTTAGTATCAAAATTATTATGATGAATGAGGAGTGTGATAGGAATGAAAGAGAAAGTGATAGGAAGTGAAGATTATGAGGATAAGGAGGATAGATAACAATTGACCTTTGACGTGAAGAGGTTCAGATTGTAGTGTAGAGGGTTAGTATCAAAATGATTATGATGAATGAGGAGTGTGATAGGAATGAAAGAGAAAGTTATAGGAAGTGAAGATTACGAGGATAAGGCGGATAGATAAAAATTGACCTTTGACTTTGAGGTTCAGATTGTAGTATAGAGGCTTAGTATCAAAATGATTATGATGAATGAGGAGTGTGATAGGAATGAAAGAGAAAGTGATAGGAAGTGAAGATTATGAGGATAAGGAGGATAGATAACAATTGACCTTTGACGTGAAGAGGTTCAGATTGTAGTGTAGAGGGTTAGTATCAAAATGATTATGATGAATGAGGAGTGTGATAGGAATGAAAGAGAAAGTGATAGGAAGTGAAGATTATGAGAATAAGGAGGATAGATAAAAATTGACCTTTGACTTTGAGGTTCAGATTGTAGTGTAGAGGGTTAGTATCAAAATGATTATGATGAATGAGGAGTGTGATAGGAATGAAAGAGAAAGTGATAGGAAGTGAAGATTATGAGGATAAGGCGGATAGATAAAAATTGACCTTTGACGTGAAGAGGTTCAGATTGTAGTGTAGAGGCTTAGTATCAAAATGATTATGATGAATGAGGAGTGTGATAGGAATGAAAGAGAAAGTGATAGGAAGTGAAGATTATGAGGATAAGGCGGATAGATAAAAATTGACCTTTGACGTGAAGAGGTTCAGATTGTAGTGTAGAAGGTTAGTATCAAAATGATTATGATGAATGAGGAGTGTGATAGGAATGAAAGAGAAAGTGATAGGAAGTGAAGATTATGAGGATAAGGAGGATAGATAACAATTGACCTTTGACTTTGAGGTTCAGATTGTAGTGTAGAGGGTTAGTATCAAAATGATTATGATGAATGAGGAGTGTGATAGGAATGAAAGAGAAAGTGATAGGAAGTGAAGATTATGAGGATAAGGCGGATAGATAAAAATTGACCTTTGACGTGAAGAGGTTCAGATTGTAGTGTAGAGGGTTAGTATCAAAATGATTATGATGAATGAGGAGTGTGATAGGAATGAAAGAGAAAGTGATAGGAAGTGAAGATTACGAGGATAAGGCGGATAGATAAAAATTGACCTTTGACTTTGAGGTTCAGATTGTAGTGTAGAGGGTTAGTATCAAAATGATTATGATGAATGAGGAGTGTGATAGGAATGAAAGAGAAAGTGATAGGAAGTGAAGATTACGAGGATAAGGCGGATAGATAAAAATTGACCTTTGACTTTGAGGTTCAGATTGTAGTATAGAGGCTTAGTATCAAAATGATTATGATGAATGAGGAGTGTGATAGGAATGAAAGAGAAAGTGATAGGAAGTGAAGATTATGAGAATAAGGAGGATAGATAAAAATTGACCTTTGACTTTGAGGTTCAGATTGTAGTGTAGAGGGTTAGTATCAAAATGATTATGATGAATGAGGAGTGTGATAGGAATGAAAGAGAAAGTGATAGGAAGTGAAGATTATGAGGATAAGGCGGATAGATAAAAATTGACCTTTGACGTGAAGAGGTTCAGATTGTAGTGTAGAGGCTTAGTATCAAAATGATTATGATGAATGAGGAGTGTGATAGGAATGAAAGAGAAAGTGATAGGAAGTGAAGATTATGAGGATAAGGCGGATAGATAAAAATTGACCTTTGACGTGAAGAGGTTCAGATTGTAGTGTAGAGGGTTAGTATCAAAATGATTATGATGAATGAGGAGTGTGATAGGAATGAAAGAGAAAGTGATAGGAAGTGAAGATTATGAGGATAAGGCGGATAGATAAAAATTGACCTTTGACGTGAAGAGGTTCAGATTGTAGTGTAGAGGGTTAGTATCAAAATTATTATGATGAATGAGGAGTGTGATAGGAATGAAAGAGAAAGTGATAGGAAGTGAAGATTATGAGGATAAGGAGGATAGATAACAATTGACCTTTGACGTGAAGAGGTTCAGATTTTAGTGTAGAGGGTTAGTATCAAAATGATTATGATGAATGAGGAGTGTGATAGGAATGAAAGAGAAAGTGATAGGAAGTGAAGATTACGAGGATAAGGCGGATAGATAAAAATTGACCTTTGACTTTGAGGTTCAGATTGTAGTATAGAGGCTTAGTATCAAAATGATTATGATGAATGAGGAGTGTGATAGGAATGAAAGAGAAAGTGATAGGAAGTGAAGATTATGAGGATAAGGAGGATAGATAACAATTGACCTTTGACGTGAAGAGGTTCAGATTGTAGTGTAGAGGGTTAGTATCAAAATGATTATGATGAATGAGGAGTGTGATAGGAATGAAAGAGAAAGTGATAGGAAGTGAAGATTACGAGGATAAGGCGGATAGATAAAAATTGACCTTTGACTTTGAGGTTCAGATTGTAGTATAGAGGCTTAGTATCAAAATGATTATGATGAATGAGGACTGTGATAGGAATGAAAGAGAAAGTGATAGGAAGTGAAGATTATGAGGATAAGGCGGATAGATAAAAATTGACCTTTGACGTGAAGAGGTTCAGATTGTAGTATAGAGGCTTAGTATCAAAATGATTATGATGAATGAGGAGTGTGATAGGAATGAAAGAGAAAGTGATAGGAAGTGAAGATTATGAGGATAAGGAGGATAGATAAAAATTGACCTTTGACTTTGAGGTTCAGATTGTAGTGTAGAGGGTTAGTATCAAAATGATTATGATGAATGAGGAGTGTGATAGGAATGAAAGAGAAAGTGATAGGAAGTGAAGATTATGCGGATAAGGAGGATAGATAAAAATTGACCTTTGACTTTGAGGTTCAGATTGTAGTGTAGAGGGTTAGTATCAAAATGATTATGATGAATGAGGAGTGTGATAGGAATGAAAGAGAAAGTGATAGGAAGTGAAGATTATGAGGATAAGGCGGATAGATAAAAATTGACCTTTGACGTGAAGAGGTTCAGATTGTAGTGTAGAGGGTTAGTATCAAAATGATTATGATGAATGAGGAGTGTGATAGGAATGAAAGAGAAAGTGATAGGAAGTGAAGATTATGAGGATAAGGAGGATAGATAAAAATTGACCTTTGACTTGAAGAGGTTCAGATTGTAGTGTAGAGGGTTAGTATCAAAATGATTATGATGAATGAGGAGTGTGATAGGAATGAAAGAGAAAGTGATAGGAAGTGAAGATTATGAGGATAAGGAGGATAGATAAAAATTGACCTTTGACTTTGAGGTTCAGATTGTAGTGTAGAGGGTTAGTATCAAAATGATTATGATGAATGTGGAGTGTGATAGGAATGAAAGAGAAAGTGATAGGAAGTGAAGATTATGAGGATAAGGCGAATAGATAAAAATTGACCTTTGACTTGAAGAGGTTCAGATTGTAGTGTAGAGGGTTAGTATCAAAATGATTATGATGAATGAGGAGTGTGATAGGAATGAAAGAGAAAGTGATAGGAAGTGAAGATTATGAGGATAAGGCGGATAGATAAAAATTGACCTTTGACTTTGAGGTTCAGATTGTAGTATAGAGGCTTAGTATCAAAATGATTATGATGAATGAGGAGTGTGATAGGAATGAAAGAGAAAGTGATAGGAAGTGAAGATTATGAGGATAAGGAGGATAGATAACAATTGACCTTTGACTTGAAGAGGTTCAGATTGTAGTGTAGAGGCTTAGTATCAAAATGATTATGATGAATGAGGAGTGTGATAGGAATGAAAGAGAAAGTGATAGGAAGTGAAGATTATGAGGATAAGGCGGATAGATAAAAATTGACCTTTGACGTGAAGAGGTTCAGATTGTAGTGTAGAGGGTTAGTATCAAAATGATTATGATGAATGAGGAGTGTGATAGGAATGAAAGAGAAAGTGATAGGAAGTGAAGATTATGAGGATAAGGCGGATAGATAAAAATTGACCTTTGACGTGAAGAGGTTCAGATTGTAGTGTAGAGGGTTAGTATCAAAATTATTATGATGAATGAGGAGTGTGATAGGAATGAAAGAGAAAGTGATAGGAAGTGAAGATTATGAGGATAAGGAGGATAGATAACAATTGACCTTTGACGTGAAGAGGTTCAGATTTTAGTGTAGAGGGTTAGTATCAAAATGATTATGATGAATGAGGAGTGTGATAGGAATGAAAGAGAAAGTGATAGGAAGTGAAGATTACGAGGATAAGGCGGATAGATAAAAATTGACCTTTGACTTTGAGGTTCAGATTGTAGTATAGAGGCTTAGTATCAAAATGATTATGATGAATGAGGAGTGTGATAGGAATGAAAGAGAAAGTGATAGGAAGTGAAGATTATGAGGATAAGGAGGATAGATAACAATTGACCTTTGACGTGAAGAGGTTCAGATTGTAGTGTAGAGGGTTAGTATCAAAATGATTATGATGAATGAGGAGTGTGATAGGAATGAAAGAGAAAGTGATAGGAAGTGAAGATTACGAGGATAAGGCGGATAGATAAAAATTGACCTTTGACTTTGAGGTTCAGATTGTAGTATAGAGGCTTAGTATCAAAATGATTATGATGAATGAGGACTGTGATAGGAATGAAAGAGAAAGTGATAGGAAGTGAAGATTATGAGGATAAGGCGGATAGATAAAAATTGACCTTTGACGTGAAGAGGTTCAGATTGTAGTATAGAGGCTTAGTATCAAAATGATTATGATGAATGAGGAGTGTGATAGGAATGAAAGAGAAAGTGATAGGAAGTGAAGATTATGAGGATAAGGAGGATAGATAAAAATTGACCTTTGACTTTGAGGTTCAGATTGTAGTGTAGAGGGTTAGTATCAAAATGATTATGATGAATGAGGAGTGTGATAGGAATGAAAGAGAAAGTGATAGGAAGTGAAGATTATGCGGATAAGGAGGATAGATAAAAATTGACCTTTGACTTTGAGGTTCAGATTGTAGTGTAGAGGGTTAGTATCAAAATGATTATGATGAATGAGGAGTGTGATAGGAATGAAAGAGAAAGTGATAGGAAGTGAAGATTATGAGGATAAGGAGGATAGATAACAATTGACCTTTGACGTGAAGAGGTTCAGATTGTAGTGTAGAGGGTTAGTATCAAAATGATTATGATGAATGAGGAGTGTGATAGGAATGAAAGAGAAAGTGATAGGAAGTGAAGATTATGAGGATAAGGAGGATAGATAAAAATTGACCTTTGACTTGAAGAGGTTCAGATTGTAGTGTAGAGGGTTAGTATCAAAATGATTATGATGAATGAGGAGTGTGATAGGAATGAAAGAGAAAGTGATAGGAAGTGAAGATTATGAGGATAAGGAGGATAGATAAAAATTGACCTTTGACTTTGAGGTTCAGATTGTAGTGTAGAGGGTTAGTATCAAAATGATTATGATGAATGTGGAGTGTGATAGGAATGAAAGAGAAAGTGATAGGAAGTGAAGATTATGAGGATAAGGCGAATAGATAAAAATTGACCTTTGACTTGAAGAGGTTCAGATTGTAGTGTAGAGGGTTAGTATCAAAATGATTATGATGAATGAGGAGTGTGATAGGAATGAAAGAGAAAGTGATAGGAAGTGAAGATTATGAGGATAAGGCGGATAGATAAAAATTGACCTTTGACTTTGAGGTTCAGATTGTAGTATAGAGGCTTAGTATCAAAATGATTATGATGAATGAGGAGTGTGATAGGAATGAAAGAGAAAGTGATAGGAAGTGAAGATTATGAGGATAAGGAGGATAGATAACAATTGACCTTTGACTTGAAGAGGTTCAGATTGTAGTGTAGAGGGTTAGTATCAAAATGATTATGATGAATGAGGAGTGTGATAGGAATGAAAGAGAAAGTGATAGGAAGTGAAGATTATGAGGATAAGGAGGATAGATAACAATTGACCTTTGACTTGAAGAGGTTCAGATTGTAGTGTAGAGGGTTAGTATCAAAATGATTATGATGAATGAGGAGTGTGATAGGAATGAAAGAGAAAGTGATAGGAAGTGAAGATTATGAGGATAAGGCGGATAGATAACAATTGACCTTTGACGTGAAGAGGTTCAGATTGTAGTGTAGAGGGTTAGTATCAAAATGATTATGATGAATGAGGAGTGTGATAGGAATGAAAGAGAAAGTGATAGGAAGTGAAGATTATGAGGATAAGGAGGATAGATAACAATTGACCTTTGACTTGAAGAGGTTCAGATTGTAGTGTAGAGGGTTAGTATCAAAATGATTATGATGAATGAGGAGTGTGATAGGAATGAAAGAGAAAGTGATAGGAAGTGAAGATTATGAGGATAAGGCGGATAGATAAAAATTGACCTTTGACTTTGAGGTTCAGATTGTAGTGTAGAGGGTTAGTATCAAAATTATTATGATGAATGAGGAGTGTGATAGGAATGAAAGAGAAAGTGATAGGAAGTGAAGATTATGAGGATAAGGAGGATAGATAACAATTGACCTTTGACTTGAAGAGGTTCAGATTGTAGTGTAGAGGGTTAGTATCAAAATGATTATGATGAATGAGGAGTGTGATAGGAATGAAAGAGAAAGTGATAGGAAGTGAAGATTATGATGATAAGGCGGATAGATAAAAATTGACCTTTGACTTGAAGAGGTTCAGATTGTAGTGTAGAGGGTTAGTATCAAAATTATTATGATGAATGAGGAGTGTGATAGGAATGAAAGAGAAAGTGATAGGAAGTGAAGATTATGAGGATAAGGCGGATAGATAAAAATTGACCATTGACTTGAAGAGGTTCAGATTGTAGTGTAGAGGGTTAGTATCAAAATTATTATGATGAATGAGGAGTGTGATAGGAATGAAAGAGAAAGTGATAGGAAGTGAAGATTATGAGGATAAGGAGGATAGATAACAATTGACCTTTGACTTGAAGAGGTTCAGATTGTAGTGTAGAGGGTTAGTATCAAAATGATTATGATGAATGAGGAGTGTGATAGGAATGAAAGAGAAAGTGATAGGAAGTGAAGATTATGATGATAAGGCGGATAGATAAAAATTGACCTTTGACTTGAAGAGGTTCAGATTGTAGTGTAGAGGGTTAGTATCAAAATTATTATGATGAATGAGGAGTGTGATAGGAATGAAAGAGAAAGTGATAGGAAGTGAAGATTATGAGGATAAGGAGGATAGATAACAATTGACCTTTGACTTGAAGAGGTTCAGATTGTAGTGTAGAGGGTTAGTATCAAAATGATTATGATGAATGAGGAGTGTGATAGGAATGAAAGAGAAAGTGATAGGAAGTGAAGATTATGATGATAAGGCGGATAGATAAAAATTGACCTTTGACTTGAAGAGGTTCAGATTGTAGTGTAGAGGGTTAGTATCAAAATTATTATGATGAATGAGGAGTGTGATAGGAATGAAAGAGAAAGTGATAGGAAGTGAAGATTATGAGGATAAGGCGGATAGATAAAAATTGACCTTTGACTTGAAGAGGTTCAGATTGTAGTGTAGAGGGTTAGTATCAAAATTATTATGATGAATGAGGAGTGTGATAGGAATGAAAGAGAAAGTGATAGGAAGTGAAGATTATGAGGATAAGGAGGATAGATAACAATTGACCTTTGACGTGAAGACGTTCAGATTGTAGTGTAGAGGGTTAGTATCAAAATTATTATGATGAATGAGGAGTGTGATAGGAATGAAAGAGAAAGTGATAGGAAGTGAAGATTATGAGGATAAGGAGGATAGATAACAATTGACCTTTGACTTTGAGGTTCAGATTGTAGTGTAGAGGGTTAGTATCAAAATGATTATGATGAATGAGGAGTGTGATAGGAATGAAAGAGAAAGTGATAGGAAGTGAAGATTATGAGGATAAGGCGGATAGATAAAAATTGACCTTTGACGTGAAGAGGTTCAGATTGTAGTGTAGAGGGTTAGTATCAAAATGATTATGATGAATGAGGAGTGTGATAGGAATGAAAGAGAAAGTGATAGGAAGTGAAGATTATGAGGATAAGGAGGATAGATAACAATTGACCTTTGACTTGAAGAGGTTCAGATTGTAGTGTAGAGGGTTAGTATCAAAATGATTATGATGAATGAGGAGTGTGATAGGAATGAAAGAGAAAGTGATAGGAAGTGAAGATTATGAGGATAAGGCGGATAGACAAAAATTGACCTTTGACTTTGAGGTTCAGATTGTAGTGTAGAGGGTTAGTATCAAAATGATTATGATGAATGAGGAGTGTGATAGGAATGAAAGAGAAAGTGATAGGAAGTGAAGATTACGAGGATAAGGCGGATAGATAAAAATTGACCTTTGACTTGAAGAGGTTCAGATTGTAGTGTAGAGGGTTAGTATCAAAATGATTATGATGAATGAGGAGTGTGATAGGAATGGATGAGAGTGAGGTAGGAAGCAACGATTATGAGGATAAGGAGAATAGATAACAATTGACCCTTGACTTGAAGGGGTTAAGATTTTAATGTAGACGGTTACTATAAAAATGGTTAATATGAATGAGTTAAGAGATATGAGTGGAAGAGGAGGTGATTGGAAGTGAAGATTATGATGCTAAGGATGATAGATAACAATTGACTGTTGAACTGATCTCCACACAACTAGGACCAAAAGTGTTTCAACTGCGTCCCCAGGATAGCAACACGTATGTACCCCTTGAAGACACCTTATTTCACAGAAATAAATTATTTTGTATTACTAAATTTTAACCTAAACTAAGACGAAAGAGATACACTATGTATTTGACGGCATATAAGACGTACCGTTGTATAATACTCTTATGGGACCTTACCCATAATAACATAATGGACTATCCCATACGTAATAAATACTGCGCCTCAAGAGGAAGCAGGGAGTTCCGTCTGAAGTGGGGCGACCGGCTGACCGGCTGATCGGTTGAACTCTCTGCCTTCGGGCGAAGAGGAACCCGAAGGAGGCTACGCTGAAGGGCGGAGTCTCTTTCGGGGAGGTAAACCGACCCTGAACCCGTTTATACGGGTTCAAAGAGCATATTTTTGGCCGAACCCACGAACTCGGAGATCCCACGGGCTCGGAGATCCCACGTTAAACCGGCCTTGTGCCACATGATGCCCTCGTGGGTAGGGGGGTGACTAAATACCGTTCATCCCGAAGTCGGGCGACCGGCTGATCGGCTTATCGGTTGAACTCTCTGCCTTCGGGCGGGGCGGAACCCGTACGAGGCTAAACCGACCCTGAACCCGTTTATACAGGTTCAAAGGGCATATTTTTGTCCGAGCCTACGGGCTCGGAGATCCCACGTTAAACCGGCCTTGTGCCACATGATGCCCTCGTGGCGGGGAGGGACCAAATACCGTTCCGTCTGAAGTCTGGATTTCCGTCTGAAGTCGGAGAGTTCCGTCTGAAGTATGAGTTCCGTCTGAAGTCTGAGAGTTTCGTCTGGAGTTTAGTCTGAAGTCTGGAGTGAAGTCCGTCAGGAGTCTGTCAGTTAGTCAGAGCGAGTCAGTCAGTCGAGTCAGAGGCAGTGCGAAACAGAGTAGCCTTCAGACAATTACTACTAAACCTGATTTTTCGTACTAACACTTTTCTACTTCTCTGTATATATTCCTGTTTGTAATATATCTGTTATTCCATATCCGTGTTCGAGTTCTTTTTTGTTTTTATCTTGGACTATCACCGTGGTACAAGGAACCGGACCATAACAAATACACCCCCCATTTCAGCAGGGCAAATAAAAAATAGTAATTTGTAAAATTAGTAAACCTACATATGGCATATAATACGTAGGGGAATTTTAAAAGATATTTTTAGTAAAAAAAAAAGAAAAAAAGTGCGCCTTATACGCTGTCAAATACGGTAGTTAAAATGGTTTATGCTGAAGGATACATTGGAAATAATTTTTGTATAAAATATATTAGTTAACTGCCAATTGTCCGAGTTCCATAAAATCAATGCAGACCTCCTCCAAGGCTCGCTTCTCGGTCCAACACTCTTTCTACTTTACATTAATGATCTGTCTAAGAGTATTCTTGGATTTAATCGCCACAGAGTTGCTTCCATTTACATTTTCTGTAAATATTTTCATGGTAATTGATCTGATAAGATGTCTACGATTTCATGAATTTAAACGCGGTACTAGATTGGCAGATAGGGCTCACCATTTTATTGCAGAAATTGGTAGATACGACCGTAATTCTATTCTAATAGTTTCTTTTCCCGTGCTTCTCTCCTGTGAAACTCTTTTCTGGCTTCTTGATTTGCTGTCAATTACGATCGTCAAAAATTTAAATGCAATGTCAATCGTCAGTTTCTGTCTTCTTAATTCTTGTTCTTTTATTGTCTTCACTCCTTAATAGTAGTTTTTTCTCATATTCTCTAACACTCAGTAACCCCTTGCGTCCTAGTGGCTTTATTGCTTTTGATCTTCAATAATTCAAATTCAATGTCAGTCGCCAGTTTCTGTCTTAATTCTTGTTCTTTTATTGTCTTCACTCCTGAATAGTAGTTTTCCTCATATTCTCTAATACACAGTAATTCCTTGCGTCCTAGTGGCTTTATTCCCTTTGATCTTCAAAATTTTAAATGCAATATCAATTGTTATCTTCTATCTTCTTAATTCTTGTTCTTTTATTATCCTCTCTCCTTAATAGTAGTTTATCTCATATTCTCTAACACTCAATAACCCCTTGCATCCTAGTGGCTTTATTGCCATTGATCTTCAAAAATTTAAATGCAATGTCAATCGTTTGTTTTATAGTCCCCTCTCATTAATAGTAGTTTTTCTCATATTCTCTAACACTCAGTAACCGCTTAGTGGCTTTATTGCCTTTGATTTTAAAAATTTAAATGCAATGACGTTATCTTGTCTTAATTCATCTTCTTTTATTGTAGATGATACAGAGGTAAATAGGTCAGTCAGTTTAATGCCATACGTAATACACGTCTGGTCACTTTTTTTATCATGACTGACTCGGCTGAGTTTTTTCCCGCAGGAGGTTGCTGTTTCTTTCTGTTGTAGACTGGTTGTCAAACAAGTCTAAAGGGCCCAATCTTTCCGGCTATTCAACCTACAGTTGGGTGGGCGAGATGAATTCATATCTTTCTGAAGGTTATTTACGTGTAAGTGAATGCAATGTGCCTGTTGAGTAAACACGATGAATTGGAAGTAATAAGCAGATCCAGATAAGATTTGAATTCATATTGAATTCATCATGAAATCATACTGAATTTGTTACCTTATCCTTGGTATAAAATTTTATTAAATCTAAGTTGTCGGATTTTTTTAGAAGAAGCATTTTCTTGATTTATTTTTGTCTACTTTTTTCCCGTATTAGGTTGCCATTTTTTTCACGGTAGACAGGTTACCAACCCAGGCTAGAGAATCAAGTCTGTCCTGCTATTCGACCCATAGCTGGAAGGGGAAGAGATGGATTCATGCCTTTTATAAAGATATTTGTGCGTAAGCGAATCTAATGAACCCAACTGGAATTCGAACTCGGTTCTCCGATTTCTTAGCTTAGTTGAGGAAAATCTGCCTGGTTACATTCAGTTCTTAAAAAACCAAAGGAGCAACTATCATAATTACCTAGTAGACCCTGAGTTTTAAGGTTATATATTGCAGCTCGGCTCAAATAAGGCGATGGATACTTATACATATATATTTAAACATGAAGACAATAAACAAAAACTAAAAGTTCTTGAAGCTATATACATAAAACAGCTGAAACGTAACCTGAACAAAATAAACTATGAAATCTCCACAAATATCCTTAAATGTCTATAATTGGTAACAGAAGCCGTTGGTTTATACCAATGGCTTCCCATACTTAATACTTCTCGAATTCACTCTCGCGTGGTCATGTGTAATGTCATGAGCTGCGGTGAGATTTTCGCTTCCAGCGTCTTATATGCACGTGTTTATCGTTGCTAGGAAAGAATCCATGTAAACAGAAAAAGACTATCATTACATTCTTGGCCGTGTATTGCTTAATATATTGTACAGTAATTGACATCTTTGATAATGGCTTATGTAAGCCGAAAGCTTAGATAGGATTAAAAAATATGTATCAATATTGTGATTTTCTTTCTTCGTTTAATGATAATGTTATTAAGCTTATCAGACATTACGAAAAGAATTTACATAAAATAGACAACACTGGTCTATATTATTTAATGAAACATGTATCAATATATATATATATATATATATATATATATATATATATATATATATATATATATATATATATATATATATATATACCCTAAAATTGAGTTACAGCTGCACTGAAAATCTAGAAAGTATAATAAAAAAACACAATAATAAAATCCTGAACAAACCCCCATGCCTGAATAGTATTAATAAAAACCCTACACTTAAATTAGACAAAAACAGTGAAAAATTATGTGATTGTAGAAACCCAGAAGACTGCCCATTGGAAAATAAATGCCGCATAAAATCTGTGGTATACCAATGTACTATCTCATCCATTGAGAGTCCTAATTCTAATATGATATACATTGGGTCTACGAAGGATGAATTTAAAGCCAGATGGAGGCAGCATAAGTGCTCTTTCAACAATATAAATAAAAGAAATCAGACTTCTCTATCTAAATATTTTTGGCATTTGAAGGAAATGAATAAAACACCAAAAGTAAAATGGAAAATTATAAACAAAACTAGAACTTTTAAAACTTGGGATACCCCATGCCCTTTATGCCTACATGAAAAACTACACATTATTAAGTTTCTAAATAATAAAAATCTATTAAACAATAGACACGAGTTAACAGTTTTCTGCCGACATCATCAAATTTTTGCATTGAATAATTAACATAAAATTTTTTATAATCCATAGTCCTAATAAATAGCTTAAATACCCTACAAAAAAATAACCCTTTATGAAGTTGTCAAAAAACAAATGTTATGGCAGTTTTTTTTTTATATACACAAAACCCTTTCAGAAAAAATAAAATAAAAAAATAAATAAATCTCCATAGACACGTAAACCAGACTAGACATAATCATCTTCCGTTTTAAATTTAGACACTCCGACCTTATCCTGACTTGACATCTATGAATGTAACTCTATACTGATACAAATTATTAACACTATGCCCCCCTTTTATATATGAACAATCGCGCTGGCCGTTACCATGGAAATTTTGATTTCAATGATGAATATGCTATTAAAACACGTAAATTTCAGAAATAAGTTATTAAAAAAAAAAAAATTCGCTTGAAAATGTAACAGAGCTTACTTTAATTCAGTTTAATTCAAATAATTATATTGAAGTTTTCGACTCTTGTTTTGAAACATGAGAACTCTTATGTAGCGCGTTGGAATCATATTTTTAAATAAATAATTATATATATATATATATATATATTGAGTGGTGGTGAATAGGTAGAGTGAGGGAGAACCAAAGAGGTTAGGATTGCGCACACAAGAATTGACGGAGACAAATATTCGGTGAACCTTTAACCAGCCTCACTGTCCAGATCAAGAATCAGACCAGTTATACAATATTTGGACACCTACGAAACTTCACATGATTATGCCTTCTTCCAGTATGTCGCCTATGCAACTTCGTGTAGCCACGCCTCTTCCAGCATGCCATGAAAATGAAGTATTGTTGACATAACTGTTCTGCAGCTGCTAAATTCTTACTTTCCAGTCTTCCTCGAGTCCTCCTGCCAGGCTTCATCTGACAAGAGTCAGATTAGACCAAAAATGGTGTATTGCTGATATAGCAGGCCTGGAGTTTCTGAATTCTCACTTTCCAGTCTCGATAGAGTCCTTTTGCCTCGCTTCATCTTGATAAGAAACAAAATAGACCAGAAATGGAGTATTGCCAATATATCTGGGCTGGGGCTGTTCAATTCTCACTTTCCAGCCTCGGTAGAGTCCTTTTGCCTCGCTTCATTTTGACAAGAGACCCCAAAATGGAGTATTGCTGCCATATCTGGACTGGAGCTGCTCAGTCCTCACGATCCAGACTTGACACAGTCTTTCTGCCACGCTTCATCATTACAAGAGTCAGATTAGACCCAAAATGGAGCATTGCTCCCATATCTGGACTGGAGCTGCCCAATCCTCGTTTTCCAGTCTTACTAGTGAATTCCTACCTCGCTTCATCTTTACAAAGTCAAGATTCGATCAAAAATGAATTATGGCTGCCGAGTTCGTGCTTCCCATCCCTCGAGAGCCTCAATGTTCGAAGAGGCCTACATGGACTTGTGGGTGATTAATTATTTTCTACCCTGTAACTCCTTTCCTACAGACGAAATATTTCGAGCCTCTCTTTGCTCTGTCGTTACTTCAATGTTATGTGTTCTGACGAGCTGCTTTCATTAGTCAGTTCACCCCTGATCTTTACAACTGGGAACCGCCATGTCACATACACAAGTGTGAATCATCCCCATTCACTTTGTATTCCATTAGTAAGGAGGAAGTTCGACTGGGACAACTTCTTCCTAAGAAGTGTTGCTTTGTGGAACAGACTCCCGAGAGGGTGTTTTCCCAATCATCGCACACCTGACCTCTTCAACTCTAGGGTTAACTGTTATCTTTTCTGCATAGATTTCAATTCTTGTCCTATCTTGTGCTCATAAAAGACACCGTATCTTGGATGTGCGGGTGGTGAAATGGCTCGGATTTGTTCATCTGACAGCCGAGTTCTAATTCCAGTTGGGTTCGTTATATTCACTTACGGTCAAATACACTTGATAAGGGTATGAGACCACCACTGCCTCCCCAGCTATGGGTTAATTAGTAAAAAATAAAACCTTTATTATCTCCAAAGAAAAGAAAATAACATTGCGTACAAAATATTTAGATTTCGTCATTAAATAACCCATAGAGGTTGATATAACGTGAAACAAAACAGCCACCCCCACACGACGACAATCAACCTTGAGTGATTCTTGGGCCTTGTATTGCATGAATATTTAGCATAAAAAAAAAGGATATACACCAATGATTTATTTTTGAGTAATCTATATTTCGGCTTCTAAGAAATGAAAAAAAAAGTATGTTGAATTTTTATCACGCTTTGTATATTGAAATATAACATTTTAATTTTAGTTGTGTTGTGTTGTCCTCTCTCTAACAAATTCCTTCCGAGTGAAACGAAAGCGGGAAAAAGGAATATAGTGCTTAGAATGCGCTTTAAGA
Organism: Acanthosepion lycidas; assembly: GCA_963932145.1. Classification (NCBI taxonomy): domain Eukaryota; kingdom Metazoa; phylum Mollusca; class Cephalopoda; order Sepiida; family Sepiidae; genus Acanthosepion; species Acanthosepion lycidas. The sequence goes on along the minus strand of OZ010609.1, from coordinate 62,867,183 downwards.
TTGGTGAAAAGGGTTTGTTTTTTTTCGTGTATTTGGGAATAATAAAGCTCACTGGGAGATAGGAACAATAGACCGACAAATTGATTTACATGGTCCAAGGACCGTAGTTTATACACAAACGTCATGTAAATCAAATTAGAAAACGGCATGAAAGCGTAGTCAACAGGGATCCCATAGAAGATGACACTATGGACGTCGTCTTTGACACGTTTAAGGTTCCAATGCCGCAATCAGTGCCAGAGCCCAGAAGGCCCAAAAGAAAAAGGAAATTTACGGAACCTTTAGAAATTAACCCGAAAAAAAAAAGATATTGAACATCTTTCATTTCATACCATGTCTACAGAAAAACGAAAAGAATGAGTAAAAAAAACCCAAACATCTCTTCAATTATGAACTTTGAATTACCAGAAAAGCACAATACGCTTTGGATTATTGGAAATAATTAACATTATAATTTACAGTCTGTCTATATTTCTGAGATGAGGTATGATGTACATTATTTACATTATTCGGACTATTGTCCTCATCTTTGTCGTCATATTTATCACAACGGGGAACACCATTGGAAATTTCGTAAACTTAAGGAATCAGCACATATGCTAGACCACAAAAATCCCCTGAGCCGACCAAGCATAGAAATAAATACAATATGGGAACCAGTAATAAAGAGGGTCAGAAAAAAGTAATGATAACAACAAAGTTGCAATATGAGCTCTGGTAAAAACATGCAATGATAACAGCAAAATTGCAATATGAGCACTGGTAAAAATGGTTGCTGAAGACATTAGGTTTATAATACCCAGATGTCCTCAAGGACACATGGCACAGTGGATAAAGGCGTTGGTTAGATCCAGTGACAAAACCCAAAAAGAGTGTGAGTTCAATACCCGGTTAAGGCAGTGGAGAACTTTCAGGGGCAAAATTAACAGGAGATAACTGATAACCAAACGTGGGACAGTTTACCCCAGTGAGTGAAATAAAGGGTTCAGTTTGATATTCCAACCACCTGAAGAAGGCCGAAACGTTGTGATAAATATGACGACAAAGATGAGGACAATAGTCCAAATAATGTATTACCATTATGTTTACCATTAAACTTACTAATTTTTCATTATTTAGGAATAATGAATAGAGACCTTAATAAAAAGGGATTATTGTTACAACGTAAAATGTTTGTCGTAAAACTAAAAAAACAAAATGTGAATGTAATTTTTGTGAAAAAGGTTTTATTTGATTGAATAAAAAGTACTGTGTGGTAAAGATATACAAAAGATGTGACCAAGTAAATGGTTAAAGAAATAACCAAACAGATGTTGCAGATGTATCATATATTAAACAGTAAGTACAACAGAAGAGTATTACACGACTAGTGAGTGTGTGTCGGTTGACCCAGCGTTCAATCTATTGGACTGTTAATATTTAACAGCCCCCCACGAGGGATGTATGTGACACAAGCCCTAGTTTACCGTGGTTTCTTCGAGCCCGTAAGCTCGGCCAAAATATATTCCCCTAGAACCCGCATAAACGGGTTCAGGGTCTGTCTACCTTCCCGGACAAAACTTTGCCCTTCGCCAAAACCTCGTCCGGGTTCCTCTCTGCCAAAGCCAGAATTCGATTGTTCCCCCAGGGCCTTCTCTCCTACTAATCTTATAGTAGGCGGAAGAGGGAGAACACCACAACAAGTTGACTTAAACGAAATACATTATTAAAAGAAATGCATTAGTAAAACAAACATATTATTAAAAGAAAGACATTATTAAAAAAGACATTATTAAAAAGATATTAAAATAAATAAAAAAACATTATTAAAAATATATGATTAAAAACATTATTAAAAGAAAGACATTATTTAAAAAGAAGTTATTAAAAGAAAGACATTATTAAAAATACATTATTAAAAAGCCAGTCGTAAAACGATATTATTAAAAAGACATTATTAAAAAAAGACAACATTAAAAGAAAGAAATTATTTAAAGAAATACATTATTAAAAAAGGCATAATTAAAAAATACATTATTAGAAGAAATACAATATGAAAAAAGGCATTATTAAAAGAAATACATTTTTTAAAAGAAAGATATTATTAAAAGAAAAACGTAATTTAAAAAAGGCACTGTATTTCTTTTAATAATCTCTTTTTATGAGATTATTAAAAGAAAGACAATATTAAAAAAATTATTATTAAAAGAAATTTTTATTAAAAATACATTAAGAAAAGAAACACATTATTAAAAGTAAGACATTAAAAAATTTTATTAAAAAATTTATTATTAAATGAAAAAGATAAGTAAGGAAAGACGTTATTAAAAATACATCATTAAAAGAAAGACATTAAAAATAATAAAAAACATAATTTTAAAAAAGAAATTGTTAAAAAAAGACATTATAAACAGAAATACATTATTAAAAAAGATATTATTTAAAAAAGACGCTATTGAAAACATTATTAAAAGAAAAACAGAATTAAAAGATATGCATTATTTAATAAAGATATCATTAAAAGTAAGGCATTATTAAAAGAAAGACATTATTAAAAACATTTTTAAAGGAAAAACATAATTAAATGAAGGGTATTATTAAAAAAGACATTATTAAAAGAAAGGCATTATTAAGAAATCATTATTATAAGTAGAACATTATTAAATTGAAGGCATTATTAAAAAAGACATTATTAAAATGAAGACATTAAAAAATGTTATTAAAAAACATAATGAAAAGAAAGGCATTATTAAAAAACATTATTAAAAGGAAAAGTCATTATTGAAGGAAAGACATTATTAATCCTATTTTTCTTGTCTTTCTGATTGCAAATATTACAAAATCTCACTCCAGAAAGTTAGGTTTAATAATGTTTTGTATCATTTCTAACCAATTTTCTACCGACTCTATTTTTCCACTTTGAAATTTGTTTAAAAATGCCTCAATTTTTAAATATTTTTCTCTATGATACAAATATAGTTTTTAACATCATTTAACCCCCAAGGAAGGTGGGAATGCCACTAGTACGCAGGGGCTTACAAGGAGTAAATGTGAAAGATAAGACTCATAATAGGGAGGATTGAAGAAAGGACAAAACATGAACGGGATTCAAGAAGACAGAAGATGGCAATTGACGTTACATTTAAAGTTTTGAAGAGTATAGATATCAGGGAAGAAAGCAATCGGAAGTAAGTTTCACAGGTGGAAAGTGGCGGTTGCATTTAACTATTTCAACAGTAAAATAGTGGGACCTAAATGCCAATCTAGTAGCACGCTTAAACTCATGTAGTCGGGGCAACAGAGAAAAAAGCTCGTCAGAACAGGTACCCTGAAAATATTTGGAGAAAAAACAAAGGGGAAGCTATGTCATGTTGGTGAGAAATTGACTGAAGTCGAGATGGCAAGTCAGGTTATTTTTGTTATGTTTTACGGCATATCGACCCAATTGGGTTAGTTAATGCCGACAATTTTTTTTTTCCTGGTAATATTTTGTTTTGTCAAAAATCTATTTCTGGTAATATCTTTTCCTCAAAAATGTATAGCTGGTAATATTATTTTAAAACATATATTTCTGATAATATTTTTTTCAAAAATATGTTGCTGGTAATAGATTTTTTTTCTTTAAAAATTTATTTCTGGTAACAAAAATATCTCTGGTATTAAAATTCATTTTATAATGCTTTTTACATCAGTTTCGGGGTTAACTATTTATTCATAGCTGGGACCCTAACAGTTGCTACCACCCCGGGTCAGGGTGGACCTGGGAACACCAGCAATTAAGAGGTGGTTCCACGCTCCTCAAAACCTCCTGATCAGAAGCCTTGCTGTTGGACATAGTTTATCGTCTAACCCAGGCGCGGATTTAGTTTATCGTCATGCCCAGGATGAGCCAAGTCAGGATCGATTACATTACAGATCCTTCTTTGGATTTTGTCAAGAATCTCGAGACGAATAGCAGGGACACCAGACCAGATATGGTAACAGTATTCAAAGGACGAATGGTAGATTTGTAAATCTTCAAGATCGATTCTGACGAGAAAAATTTTCTAGCACGATACAGTGATCCAATTTTCCTTGCAATTGACGATAAATTTTCTTTGAAAGGTAATTTGACATTTTCCTTCCAAAAGGTACAAGGGAACCCAAAAAGTTCTGTCCGTTTTTAAAGGAAAAAAAGAAAACGCTTCCCAGTATGTGTAAGTTATATTTAGTCTTCGAAGTAATCGCCATCGGCATCCGGCACCTTCTGCCAACGTGTCTGCAGCTGTTCAGTGCCCTTGCGGCAGAACTCAGGGCCTCTTGACGCAAAGAAGTCCGTAAGGGCTTTGCACAAGTCTGCTTCATTGGTGATGGATTTCCCACGAATATGATTATCCAGGGAGTGGAAGAGGTGGTAATCGGATGGCGCAAGTCCGGGGAATAACAAAGTCTCCCACCCAAGTTGCTGTATGCTATCCCTGACCACTCGTGCGACATGCGGCCTGGCGTTGTCATGGAGGAAAAGCACACCTTTGCGATTCACCAGTGCTGGCTCCTTCTGGCGCAATGCCTGTTGCACACGTTTCAATTGCTGCGAGTATTAGGCCTCCAGTGACCGTTTGGTCCGTTGGTAGCAGTTCATAATGAACCACTTGACGACCTGTCCACCAGACACAAAGTGTAATCTTGTGTGGGTGCATAGGCAGTCTTGAGGGACAGAACTTTTTTGGTTACCTTGTATTAAAAAAGATTATGCTGAATTTTAGTCTAGTTTACCGTTAAAAAACAAAACAAAATAGAAACAAACATATTTTAGACGGTAAAATTAATGAAAAATCATTTATTAACCGTAGAACACTAACCATCAATTAAAGTTACACCACTACTAACCGTGGGTTTATCATACCCGATTTTGAAAATATCAAAAAAATATTAAATATAAATCTTTATTTGAAATATTTTACATGCAGGCACTTAAAACTTTGAGTTAACATTAATAGGAACTGAAAGACATTATTTAGATAAGAAAATCAGGTACTGAAAATTGTAATTAAAAATAGAAAAAAATTGCGCTGGGTACTATATACCCATGGTTAGTGTTCTAGGATTAAGAACGTTGTTTTTTTAAAGTTAATGTAATTAAATTCAATAAATTTAATCCGATATTTTTAGATAATGGAAAAGAAGTGGACAAAATATTAACCTTAACTCTAACCACGAATTTTAAGATTAATTTTTCTACTTCAATAATTATTTAAAAAAAGTATATTTATTATAAAATAAATGAGCATAATAACACTGTGTATCAAAATATTAACTTTTATTGTCTTTGTTCAGTAAGAAAAGGATTATTATTCTTTTCAAAATGTTCTATTGTGCTGTTGATGGACCGATCTCAACGTGAGAAGGAACAATATCAAAGGAGAGGCACAGTTGCTTCCCCTCCCAGAAAGTATTGTTTCATCCACTGCACTTAAAATTAAAACAATTTGGCCAAGTTCTACATAAGGAGTCTGCAGCCTTCAAGTACCTTCAAGACTTCTTCTCTAAGCTGTTTGCGGAAAAAGTCAAAATCGGTGTCTTCGTCGGACTATAAATAAAGATCATAGAGTGAAAGGAATTCCCCAAGAATCTCACTAGGATGAAGAAAGCACTGGGTAACAGCTTTGTTAGTGGTTCGGGGCTTCCTGGGGAATCACCAGGCCGAAAACTATTTGAAGCTCGTTGAGAGCTTGGTGAAGCAATACGGAAAAAATGGGCTGCAGGATGTCTTTCAATATCCATATCCTTGCCGCTCATCTTGATAACAGGATAACATGGGGGGTGTACTCAGCAGAGTAATGTGGGCGTTTTGTTTCCACCAGGGTATACTGAAAATTTTAAAATCCGACAATTATTTGATATTTACAAGAATTTCCAAATTGATATGTTTTTCAACCGAAAAACCGATAAAAAAAAAAAAAAACTAATGCTAAATATTAAGCGACCACTGACGTAAATAAAAAACAAAACAAGATTTTCAACCAAAACATGCTAAAAAGGAATAAAAAATTTTAAAAAAATAATTAAAAAATACTATAGTCTTTCCTCTTATTAATAACAAAAAAAATTCACGATAAAACTTTGTTTTGGGACATTTTTTTCATCATGCTATTTTTTTTTTTTTTTTTGGCGAATTACTGAACATACCTATTATATTAAATAATGTCATAATTAAATTCAGTAAATTTAATCCGATATCATTAGATATTGCAAATGAAACGTACAAAACGTTAATACTAATCCTGCTGCTAAACCGTGCATTTTAAGAATAATTTTTTCTACTTCTGTAATCTAGAAAAAGCATATTTATAATAAAATAGGCCAGCATAACACCGTATAACAAAATTTTGACTTTCATTGTCTTTGTTCAGTAAGAAAATGATTATTATTCCCTTCAAACTTATCTCTTCTGCCATTGATGGACCGACCTCAATGTGGGGAGAAACAATGTCAAAGGGGAACCACTGTTGCTCCCCTTCCCGGAAAGTATTGTTTCCTCCCACTGCGCTTAAAATTTATAATATATTTATTATATTTTATTTTTCATGCATCTTCAATAGTCCGAATAATGTAAATAATGTATATAATACCTCATCTCAGAAATATAGACAGATACTGAAGGGCTGAAACGTTGTAATAAATATGGCGACAAAGATGAGGACAATAGTCCGAATAATGTAAATAATGTATATAATACCTCATATCAGAAATATAGACAGATGCAAAATATTCTATGGCACTAAAAATGTAAAAATTAAAAGTGAAAATACACACATGATAATTCGAAATACAAATATCGTTGATAATATAGTTTAGTAAGAAAATATTCTTATAACCTTAATTTATAGATCCTTCACACAAATAGTCAACTACTAAAGAGTACTTGTTAAAGGATGCCACTAATGTTTTAAGTTTTCCATTTAGGTCGCGGTATTTCTTGAGGCTCTTGATATTTTAGCAACCTGCTCTTACTTTTACAATCTAAATTTCTTGAATGTCCTGTTCTCTTTTGAGAGCGTCTAAGAATTTCCATATTGGGGGATAATAGGATGACACTTTCTGCAAATAAAGCCCTGTGCCATCCTTCAAGGATGTTATTTGTTCGAGGTAAATCAGAATTGATTCTCTCAAATCAAAACCATATAGGTATTTTAAATAATTATCATTTAGTATAGTTATCATTTCGATTAATTTTCATTCAAACAATTTACAATTCGAATGAATGTTTTCGAATAATTGTTTTCAAGCAATTTTCTCGATACGTGTAAAAGTAGTGTACAAAACGTTAGTTCCAAGCCTGCTGCTCGACCACGCATATTAAGCCATTTTGTTTTTCTAGGTAATTCTAAAATCATATCTCGTCCCGAACGAGAGGTCGATTTCAAATCTCGTCGTGCGAATGGGAGTGAAGATTTTTAGTTTTGGTTTGGGCTTCCGGTAGTTCGCTGCTGTTGTTGGTTGGTTGGTTGGTTGGTTGGTTGGTTGGTTGGGTTTTATGGCATACCAACCACTGTGGGTCATTTAATGCCAAATTAAGGTATATATATATATATATATATACACATATACCTATACATATATTAAATATACAGTACTATTAAACATATAGCTGGCAACATTATTTTTTTCCAAAAAACGTATAACTGGCAACATTATTCTTTCCAAAAAACGTATAGCTGGCAACATTATTCTTTCCAAAAAACGTATAGCTGGCAACATCATTTTTCCGAAAACATTATCTGAAGCCTTGTTGTTGGACGTAGTTTATCGTCTTACCCAGGACGGGGATGTAGTTTATCGTCATACCCAGGACGCGGATGTAGTTTATCGTCATACCCAGGACGCGAAACGTATAGCTGGCAACATTTTTTTTCCAAAAAACGTATAGCTGGCAACATTATTTTTTCAAAAACACATAGCTGGCAACATTGTTGTTTCAAAAACACATAGCTAGCAACATTGTTGTTTCAAAAAAACGTATAGCTGGCAACATATTTGTTTCCAAAAAAAACGTATAGCTGGCAACATTATTGTTTCAAAAACGTATACCTGGCAATAATTATTTTTCCAAAAAACGTATACCTGGCAACATTATTGTTTCAAAAACGTATAGCTGGCAACATTATTTTTCCGAAAACATTATCTGAGGCCTTGTTGTTGGACGTAGTTTATCGTCATACCCAGGACGCGGATGTAGTTTATCGTCATACCCAGGACGCGGATGTAGTTTAACGTCATACCCAGGACGGCTGTTGTTGGTTTAAAGAATTTAAATCATAAAAAAGTAGAGATTAAGAACATAATTAATTTGTTCCTGTCAAGTAGGTTCGAGTGTAGGCTGTAAACACGCGTCGATCAGGGGGAATAATGAAACGCATCTGGCTCCAAGCCATATAACAACTGTTCTATATTTTCCTCTTTTAAGTCAATATAGTTTATTATAAGTTAAGGCGAGTTAAACAACTTGTACATTTGTTATGGTACGGGAAAACAACAACACTGTTAAAACTATTGTCTGTATAATTTTATCAAGTGTCATTATCCTTCTTAGAGTTGGTTGTAATTGAATTTTTTTATTCTTAATGTATTTTTTTATTACTTCAGCATTTCGACCGACCCAATTCTACGGTCTTCATCAGGTGTGCAAATATACCTTCTTTAATTCCAAGAAGGGTTATGTATCATTTCAAGCGTCGTCAGTAAGTAACATTATTCATAGCGTTGCTTTTGTTGTTGCCACTCTTTTTCGGCGGATCACTTCTACGGCTTTCATCAGGCATGCAAAACTGCCTTTTATAATTCTGGGAAGCCACTATAATTGTAAGCGATGTCCCTAGTTTAATTTATTCATAGTTTTGCCTTTGTTACCTGAATCTTTCGGCCGACACATTCTACGGTCTTCACCAGGTGTGCAAATATACCTTCTATAATTCCGAGAAGGGTTATGTATCGTTTCAAGAGTCGTCAGTAAGCGAAATTATTCATAGCGTGACTTTCGTCGTTGCCCCTCTTTATCGGCTGTTCACTTCTACGGCTTTTGTCAGGTATGCAAAACTGCCTTCTATGATATAATTCTGGGATGTCACTATTATTGCAAGCGGTGTTCCTAGTTTAATTTATTCATAGTTTTGCCTTTGTTACCCCAATGTTTCGGTCGACACATTCTACGGTCTTCATCACGTGCGCAAACCTTATTTCAATAATTCTCAGAAGAGTCATTATATAGCGTTCTGGAATAAAAGCCAAGGCGTAGTGCGCTTCTCGACGGAACGAAAGGAGACCTACCCCAAATTTTGTCGTTCCACTGGAAGCGAAGAAATTTAGCATCGGTTATGGTTTGCGGTACTTCCCTGTGATAGTTGGCTGAGAAATCACAGAAAGCCGTAGAGATTAAGAACATAATTAGCTTAGAAAAGATAATCCTCTTAATCTCGCTATATTTTTTTCTTTACTAAGGTCTTATTACAATTAATTTATATATATTTATTAATATAAGATTCGTATTTATCCCTCACCACACAGTTAAAAAGTTTGTATGTAATCTTTTATGTATTTTAATCTTAGAAGACTAAAATGAGCTTCATGGTTACAACAATGTTTAGAAAGTCTCTTTCCGGAATATGGCGTTGTAAAGCTGATAAAGGCCGTAGTATGGATCGGCCGAAAAAGGTGGTAAACTAAACTAAAAAAGAGACACTAGGAAAGCCAATATCACTAACAAGTTTTGAAACAATAATGACGATTCTCAGAATTAAAGAAGATAACGTTGTATACCTGATGAAGGCCGTAGAATGGATCGACCGAAATATATGGGTAACAGCGAAAGTGATACTAATTTCAATTCTGAGCAACATTTGCAATGATGTTCTTTACTAAAGGCCATATCATTGTGCAACTCTCGCTTAGAACCGGAACTATTTCAAATCTTGTCGTTCCCCTGGAAGCGAAGACTTTTAGATTCGGTTCTGGTTTGCGGTAGCTCCTTGTTGTAGTTGGCTAAAAAATCAAAGAAAGCCGTAGAGATTAAGAACATAATTAATTTGGCTAGAAAAGATAATCCACTTAATCTCGCTATATTTTTTCTTTACTAATGTCTTATTACAATTAATTTATAATTTAGTGAATATTCGTATTTGTCACTCACCACACAGTTAAAAAGTTTGTACGCAATGTTTTATGCATTTTAATCTTTGAACACTAGAATGAGCTTCATGGTTACAACAATGTTTGGAAAGCCTCTTCCCCGAATTATAAAATATAGCTTTGGACGACTGATGAAGGCCGTAGTATGGATCGGCCAAAAACGTGGTAAACTTAACTAAAAAAAAAAAGACACTAGGGAAGCCAATATCACCAACAAGTTTTGAAACAATAATGACGATTCTCAGAATAAAAGAGGATAACGTTGTATACCTGAAAAAGACCGTAGAATCGATCGGCTGAAATATATAGGTAACAGCGAAAATTCTGAGCCACACTTTGAATGACGTTCTTTACTAAAGACCATATCATTGTGCACTTCTTGCCCAGAACTGGATGACTATCTCAAATGTTGTCATTCCACTGGAAGCGAAGATTTTTAGATTCGGTTTGGGTTTGTCGTAATTCGCTACTATAGTTAGCTTAAGAAGTTTAAAGGAAAATTATGGTGAAAATACATTTCGGGTGATTTTACTATAGAAATGAATTGGAAATGATTTTGCTACAGAGATGTTACTCTAGTGACGCACCATTTACTATAGAAATTCCCTGAAATTGATTTTAATAGAAGTTTATGTAACCCTTGACCAGTAATTTGCTGCTGGAATTGACAGAAGAAATTTTAGCCGCATTATATCCATAAATAAATGCGAATGTCCGTGTGTCACAACTTTTCAACTTCACTCCGAGAGGCCATAGCCCAACATATCATACCATTTTGGAATCAGGGTGACACCGTGAACAAATTAAAAACATTCCGGGTCGGATCCAGAACCGCCATCCTTAAATTTTCGATTCCCAAGTTTTCATCGCTGCAATTGTTTTCGGCAAATTTTTACGTGATTTTTTGCGACGAATGTTTTTTTACACCATAACATTTTTTTATAACTTGGAAATAAATTTAGGAATAATCGAAATTAATTGCGAAATCCAGCGAAAGTCACTCAAGAAATCATAATAATTGTTTGCATGGAAAGTAAGGACCTACGTACATCAAATTGTCTTTAAATTAAGTGACGACAGAAGAATTATTGTTGAACTTTTAAAAGGTAAGCTTAAATATGAATGAAATACTTAAATGCAGCGATCAATTTTCAGATCTTCTGTAGTTTATTTTTGCCTATCGTAAACTGCAGCAGTATGCCTGGCAAAAAGAAACCCCCGCCAACAGAGGACAAGATTGCAATCAAAAGAGCCAAAGCTGCAGCAAGGAAAAGAAAGTCCCGTGACAATGAAAACGCAGATCAAACGGCAGCTAGGAGAACTTCCAATGCCGAGAATATGCAAAGACTTAGGCGCTCTCAAACCCGTAAACAAGCCGAAGGCCCAATGAAGTACCCTCCCCTGATAGGGCGGCTTTTAAGCTAGTTTGGAATAAATTTAGCTTAATTAATTGAAGCAAATATAAAATTTATTTATTTCGGACTTGCTATATTATTTTACGTTTATTGAACAGCAAAGTTCTTGTGCGAAATTCATTACAATGATGTAAATTTAGCATTTTGTTTTTGTCCATTGGAAGTTAATTTAATATTTTTTCTTTGGTGGTTGATTTGATATTCTTCTCTAACAAAATTTTCGTAAAAGCATATTGTTGAAACTTGACTAATGCATGGAATAATAATGCAACACAAAATGTACTTAGAACAAAATGTATTGAAACAAGAAAGTGTACACAATGTTTACATATAGTCTTTGTATATTCCTGGGAAGACCGTTCCTGGAATGTGTGTTGACTGAGTCGCAGTCGGGCAGAGTCTCTCGTTGGATCTCGTGATTCCTCTCACTCTCTTTCCGGTACCAACCATATTTATATGGTCGGTACTCCACTATGCAAATTAGGTGGATCCTACCACAACACATATACACTAATACAATGCATATACACTAATACAATGCATATACACTAATACAATACTATTTTTTTAATGAAAACTTATTTCTGTTTCATGCGGGTAATAATGTATTTTGAATTTTTGCTACAGCACTTACACGGTCATGTAAATTTATCTAAAAATCTTTTCTGGTTTTGAAAGAAATGCTAGTTTGGGTGTGCATAGAAAACGATTCCGAAACCAGTAATGCCCAAGATTTGCAGGTTGGTAGAAGAATAGAAAAGTTCAATGGACGCAGCAATGTGTTCTTTGATTCCAGGCAGATGTTCTTGTCTTTCCAGATGGTTTTAGTTATGCGACACTTACCACTTATTGCGTTGGTCTTGAAATAATTTCTATTCTGGAGACGACTCCGCCTGTAATCGAGCCAAGATATCAGAATTGCTTTAATAAGTTCGTGACCAGCGATATTTATCTTGCACGAAATCCGTTTCACATTATTATTTGTGACAAGTCTTTTATTTCTGCATTAATCTCTACGCCATATTGGTTTTCTAAGCTTAGTTTAGATGTGGCACAAGGCCGAAATTATGGGACACCCAGTGTAGATCGAACTCACTTCTCAGTCATAATCGTTTTAGCAAGACAAGCTTCCTAACCATTACACCGCCTCGAGGTGCCCATATATTGGTTTTCTAAGCAAAGCTTAGATGTGGCACCCCACATGAAAATTCATTGGAAATGATTTTTACTATAAAATTGCATTGGAAATGATTTTTACTATGAAAATGGATTACAATTTTTGTTACCATGAAAATGCATTGGCCAATGATTTTTACTATAAAAAATGCATTGGAAATGATTTTTACTATATAAATGTATTGGCCAATGATTTTTACTATAAAAATGCGTTGGCCAATGATTTTTACTACGAAAATGCATTGAAAATGATTTTTACTATGAAAATGCATTGGGCAATGATTTTTACTATAAAAATGGATTGGCCAATGATTTTTACTATGAAAATGCATTGGAAATGATTTTTACTATGAAAATGCATAGGCCAATGATTTTTACTATGAAAATGCATAGAAAATGATTTTTACTATAAAAATGCATTGGCCAATGATTTTTACTATGAAAATGCATTGGAAATGATTTTTACTATAAAAATGCATTGGCCAATGATTTTTACTATAAAAATGCATTGGCCAATGATTTTTACTATGAAAATGCATTGGGCAATGATTTTTATTCTGAAAATGCATTGGAATTGATTTTTACTATAAAAATGCATTGCCCAATGATTTTTACTATGAAAATGCATTGGAAATGATTTTTACTATGAAAATGCATTGGAAATAATTTTTACTATGAAAATGCATTGGAAATGATTTTTACTATAAAAATGCATTGGAAATGATTTTTACTATGAAAATGCATTGGAAATGATTATTACTATAAAAATGCATTGGAAATGATTTTTACTATAAAAATGCATTGGGCAAGGATTTTTTCTATGAAAATGCATTGGAAATAATTTTTACTATGAAAATACATTGGAAATGACCTTTACTATGAAAATGAATTGGAAATGATTTTTACTATAAAAATGCATTGACCAAGGATTTTTTCTATGAAAATGCATTGGAAATGATTTTTACTATTATAATGCATTGGCCACTGAATTTTACTTTGAAAATGCATTGGAAATGATTTTTACTATGAAAATGCACTGGAAATGATTTTTACTATGAAAATGGATTGGCCAGTGATTTTTACTATGAAAATGTATTAGAAATGATTTTTACTATGAAAATGCATTGGAAATGATTTTTACTATTATAATGCATTGGGCAATGATTTTTACTCTGAAAATGCATTGGAAATAATCTTTACTATAAAAATGCATTGGAAATGATCTTTACTAATAAAAATGCATAGGAAATGATTTTTACTATGAAAATGCATTGGAAATGATTTTTACTATGAAAATGCATATGAAATGTTGTTTACTATGAAAATGAATTGGAAATGATTTTTACTATAACAATGCATTGGCCAATGATTTTTACTATGAAAATGCATTGGAAATAATTTTTACTCTTGTTATATATTGTACCTATCAACACTTATGGGTAAGTCTTAATCCTCATAAATACGTTGGACTCTATTGTAAGTGAGGGTATTATTCCTTCTAAGTAGTTCACCACTAGAAGTGGTTTCCCTCCTTCACACCACTGTCGTTTATTGTATTTTGTTGATGTTATAAAGATTACCATTTCATTTCCAAACTCTGTTTTGATTATTCCTTTTTCAGTTACCTTTTCTAGGTTACAACAATTTTGTTTCTAATGAACTTTTTTTCTCGTTTCTGAGCCCCTTGCTTAACTATTGGAATGCTTCCAAAATAACAAGCCTGAAATTGGTTTGAAGATGGCGGTATTTTTGATATAGAATGGGAACCGTCAGAAAGAAAAAAAAAAGGGGATTAATTCTGTGGAATCTCAACTTTCTCTTACAACTTGGATCAGACCAGAAACTGTTCTTGACTATGTTTATCTGTGACTTCTCTTTGGGATTCTGTGGAACTATTTGTAATGAATATTCGTTCAGGGGCAGTATTAATTTTTAAACCTGTCATTTCAAATTAGCTTCTGCCAAATGAACGTTACCCTAGAATGCGTCTCGTTTAAGCCGAAAGTAAGGAAAGAAAAAAGCTTGCTTTGTTCAAGATTCTTGAGGGGGAAAAACAGCGCTGCATAAGAAGCGAATAATGGACAAACATTGTATTAGGTTGGCGCAAAAATAATGACGCAATAATGTCGTTTTTTGACGTATTTTTAACGTCAAAAAACGACATTATTAGGTCATTATTTTTGCACCAACCTAATACTATAATAAATGCGACGGGGAAATAAGATGTAATTCCATGCTTATTGACAACTCAGTTATTCGGATTAATGACCTCGACTTTCTTATAATCACAATGTTTCATCTTCAGTACTTATGTGATCATGGCTCTCCACAACTTCCTAGTCCTCGTCTTTTTTATACTCACAATGTTTCAGCTGTTGTACTGTCCGGCTTTTTTGCAAAGTTTCAAGCAATTTAAACCATTATTTTGAGCTCTATGCTATTCTAAATTTGGTGTATAAAAGAGCCAATTCCTACCTTTTCTCCTTCCCTCTGCTGCGAACCTTTGGTAAGATGATCATGGCTCTCCATAACTTCCTAGCCCTCGTCTTTCTTATAATCATAATGTTTCAGTTGTTGTGCTGTCCGGCTTTCTGCAAAGTTTCAAACAATTTATACCATTATTTTGCTCTTTATGGTATTCTAAATTTAGCGAATAAAAGAGCCAATTCCTACCTTTGCTTCTTCTTCTCTATGCTGCGACCCTTCAGTACTTAAACGTTCATGGATCTCCACAATTTCCTAGCCCTTGTAGCTCTTAACAGGTTTTCTTCATTTGCTAAGGCTCACGACCCATGTTCGGCCATCCGTTCAAAGTTAGGACAGTAACTGGCTCGCTGCCTTTCTCTATCTCTGTTGCTCTGAATATACCCCGTGAGGGTCAAGTTTTCCAAGCCTCCCTTCTTCATTATGTGTTCAAGTAATTTCACCTGTCTCTTCCTGATTGTGAGTATCAGTGTTCTTTCTGTCAATCCGTTTGACTCCTTTCTTTGTTTCTGACGATTGTTTCTTATCTCTTTATACTTTGCTTAGTTTCTGAAAGGCAAGGGATTTTCCAGTATTCAACTTTTTTGAGTGCAGGACGACTCAACACCGCCGACTCAACACCGCCGACTCAACACCGCCGACTCATCTTGAAGACAACTCAACTCCGGGACAACTCACCACCAGCCTACTCAGCGCGAGGACAACTCAATGACTTGCAAACTATGAAATTTTTCATCAACTTTTTAAAAATAAATAAAAGTAAATTATTAGTGACCATTTTTAATATATGACTTTATTTTAAATTTAAAAATTTATTGAAAATTGTATGCAATTCCACTCAAATATTCAGTTGGAGATCGTTGAAAAAAAAAAAAGAAATAACCTGTAAAATTCTTTCATTTGCTTTCATATACTTCTAAAAGTTAGTGGGAGGCACATATATTGCATCTCGGTTTGTTTACACGTTTTAAATTCATGCATTACACTTAGAGTCTTGATCACAATCCCCAAATTTAATGTTGTTCTCTCTTTGACTAATCTTATCAAATACAAATAAATGGTCTCCGTGTGTAAATTTTTTCTTTTTCTCTTTGACTAAGAATTTCCATTTTAGGCGTGATGAAAGGTTTGAAAATTAAACACCAGTCTGCCTGTTGTCAGTAATTAATCACTAAGACAAGTAGCCAAACTTTCAAAGTCTATACGACTCAAAGCCGACCCAATCCTGAGTATGAAGACAAACTATATCCAACAGCAAGGCCTCTGATCAGGAGGTTTTGAGGAGCGTAGAACCACCTCTTAATTGCTCGTGTTCCCAGGTCCACCCTGACCCGGGGTGGTAGCACCTCTTAGGGTCCCAGCTATGGGCAAATAGTTAACAGCCAAACTTGGGTCAAAATACTATGAAAGTGTAAAAATAAGTTTTAATACCAGAAATACTTTATAAAAAAATATTGCCAGCAATACATTTTTGAAAAAAGAAAAAAGATATTACCAGCAATATATTACTTAAAAAATAATACCAGCAATAAAAATGTTGTCTGCATTAAATAATCCATTGAGTTTGATATGCCGTAAAACAAAATAAACCAAACCAATCTAAACCAAAGAATACATATTCTATTCATACGAATCTATCCTAAAAATGTTGTCGGCATTAAATAACCCATTGAGCTTGATATGCTGTAAAACAAATCAAACCAAACGAATTCAAAGCCGACCTATCAGATGTGGACACTATGATAGCCAACACCAGTCTGAAGCTATAAATTTGGCACCCGCGTTGAGTTGGTTGGTGGTGCGTTGTCCTTGAGTTGAGTTGTCACGGAGATGAATTGGCGGTGTTGAGTCAGCGGTGATGAAACGTCCTCTTCCGACATTTTGGGGCACTGAATCTTAAATTTAACAGGTGTTCAATGTCCACTCTCGGCGAGAGTATACTGGCAGATGTATCCAGTATCAACCAAGGCGAATGAGTTTAACCCCCTTGGTAAATTCCCAAAAGTAATTAGATTCAGTTTGGTTTATTTTGTTTTATAGGCTTATCAACCTCAGTGGATTATTTAATGCCGACAAGATTTTTCGTATGAATAAAATATGCATTATTTGTAAGAAATCAGTTTGTAGATTAGGTTTCATTGACGTATTTTTGTAAAGAGGTTTTTTTCGAGAGCCTGGATTATGGTTTATTGCTGGTAATATTTTTTCCAAAAATGTATTGCTGGTATTTTTACTATGAGAATCTATTTTAATAGTTTCATAGTATTTTGACCCCAGTTTTGGGGTTCCCTATTTGCCCATAGTTAGGACCCTAACAGGTGCTACCACCCCAGTCAAGATGGACCTGGGAACAACAGCAATTAAGAGGTGGTTCCACGCTACTCAAAACCTCCCGATCCGAAGCCTTGCTGCCGGATGTAGTTTATCGTCATACCCAGGACATTGGACGGGGCGGGTTGGACGAATAAAAAAAAAGAAAAAAAGACAAATCAAATGGTTTGTTTTGTTTTGTTTTATTTTACCAATCTCAATGGGTTATTTAATGCCGACAAGACTTTTTTCCAAAAATGCATTGCTGGTAACATTATTCTTTTTCAAATATGTACTCCTGGTAATAATTTGTCGCCCAAAATATTGCTGGTATCAAACCAATTTTTATACTTTCATAGTGTTTTGTCCCCTTTTGGGGGGCTTAACTATTTGCCCATAGCTGGGACCCTGATAGGTGCCACCAACCCGGGCCAGGGTGGATCTGGGAACACGAGCAATCAAGAGGTGCTTCTATGTTCCGCAAAACCTCCGGATCAAAAGCCTTGCTGTAGGATGTAGCTTATTGTTTTACCCAGGATGCGGATTTAGTTCATCATCATACCCAGGACGCGGATGTTGTTTATCGCCTTACCCAGGATGCGGATGTAGTTTATCGCCTTACCCAGGACGCGGATGTAGTTTAACGTCATAGCCAGGACGTGGATATAGTTTATCGTCTTACCAAGGACGCAAATGTAGTTTATCGTTATACCCAGGACGCGGACGTGGTTTGTCGTCTTACCCAGGACTCGGATGTAGTTTATCGTCTTACCCAGGACGCGGACGTGGTTTATCGTCTTATCCAGGACGCGGATGTAGTTTATCGTCTTACCCAAGACGCGGACGTAGTTTATCGTCTTACTCAGAACTCGGATGTAGTTTATCGTCTTACCCAAGACGCGGACATGGTTTATCGTCTTACCCAGGACGCGGACGTAGTTTATCGTCTTGCTCAGAACTCGGATGTAGTTTATCGTCTTACCCAGGACGCAGACATGGTTTATCGTCTTACCCAGGACACGGATGTAGTTTATCGTCTTACCCAGGACGCGGACGTGGTTTATCGTCTTACGCAGGACGCGGATGTAGTTTATCGTCATACCCAGGACGCGGACGTAGTTTATCGTCTTACTCAGAACTCGGATGTAGTTTATCGTCTTACCCAAGACGCGGACATGGTTTATCGTCTTACCCAGGACGCGGACGTAGTTTATCGTCTTACCCAGGACGCGGACGTGGTTTATCGTCTTACCCAGGACGCGGATGTAGTTTATCGTCATACCCAGGACGCGGACGTGTTTTATCGTCTTACCCAGGACGCGGATGTAGTTTATCGTCTTACCCAGGACGCGGATATAGTTTATCGTCTTACCCAGGACGCAGATGTAATTTATCGTCTTACCCAGGACGTGGATGTAGTTTATCGTCATACCCAGGACGCGGACGTGGTTTATCGTCTTGTCCAGGACGCGGATGTAGTTTATCATCATAACCAGGACCCGGATGTACTTTTTTTCATACGCAATACTCTAAATGAAATGGCAAATATAAATAGAAATACGCATAAACGGAATCTCTTTTACTCTTGTTCAGAAATAGAAGCCGGAACGGAATTCTTGAGATTCATAATAAACAAATATCTCAAGGGAACTACTGTTGCCAAACTGTCACCGTTCTTGATAATAAAAACGTTATTATAAGCATAATTAAAACCAGAAACGTGGATGATAATAAGAACTGGTAACCTATTTGTGGACGTCGACAATAAAACACACACACACACACACACACACGGATAACAGACTCAAAATGAAATCTTTCAATAATTTAAAAGTCTTAGCCAAAACTTACCCACATGCAGGACTTGACATCTCAAAGTGAGTTGTCAGAAATAGAGAGATATCTCTGGCCACACCAGTGGAAATAGATGCATCCTGAGGAGAGCAAGGTGTTCCTAACTATAGAACAATAAATATACAAAAAGGAGAGACCTAGAAAAGCTAACAGAGACATATATCTCAACATTTCGGGCACTTCGGCGTGGTGTAATGGTGAACAAGTTTGTCTCCCTAAATCAATTACAACTGAGTAGTGAGTTCAGTCCTCACTGGGTGTCCCACGCATTCGGCCTTGTGCCACATAGAACAATTATGACAGAGTAGTGAGCTCCATACTCACTGTGTGCCCCATATCTTCGGCCTTGTGCCACATAGAACAATGCTGAGTGAGTAGTGAGTTCGAGCCATACTGGGTGCCCCATACTTTCTGCCTTGCTCAACATTTAAGCTACCAATGGAAAATCTATAGGGTACTTCAATGTGGTGTAATGGTTAACAAGCTTGTCTCGCTAGATCAATTACGACTGAATTGTGAGTTCGATTCTCACTGGGTGCTCCATACATTCAGCCTTGTCCCACATAGAAAGATTACGAATGACAAGAAAGTGCGATCCTCACTGGGTGGCCCATACATTCGGCCTTGTGCCACATAGAACAATTATGACTTAGTAGTGGGTTCGATCCTCATAGGGTTCTCTATACTTTCGGCCTTGTTCAACATCTAAGCTACTTTTGGAAAATCTCTAGGGAACTTTGACATTGTGTAATTGTTAGCAAGCTTGACTCACGTGATCAATTCCTCACTGGGTAGAATTACGCTTAGAAAATCACCAGTGGCACTTCGACGTGATATCATGGTTAGCAATCTTGTCTCGTTAAATCAATTACGACTGAATAGTGAGTTCGATCCTCACTAGGTGACCCATACATTCCGCCTAGTGTCACATCAAAGTTACGTTTAAAAAATTACAAGGGACACTTCGACGTGGTGGAATGGTTTGCAACCTTGTCTCGCTAGATGAATTATGACTGGATAGTCAGTTCGATCCTCACTGGGTGCCCCATACTTTCGGCCTTGTGCCACATCTAAGCTACACTTAGAAAATCATTTGGGGCACCTCGAGACGGTGTAATGGTTAGCAAGCTTGTCTCGCTAGATCAATTACGACTGAGTAGTGAGTTCGATCCTCACTGGGTGCCCCTTACTTTCGGCTTTGTGCCACATCTAAGCTACGCTTAGAAAAGCACTATAGTGTAATGGTTATCAAGCTTGTCTCTTCTTCTTTTATAAGCCGTGTCCCTTCAGGACGTAGGCGATCATGGCTCTCCATTTCCTGCTGTTACTTTTAGGTGTGAATAAGTGCTTAATCCCCTTAAGTATGTCACGGGTTGCTTTCCCTTGTACTCTTTCCCTCTATTCGCCCTCTGAGTATCAGATTTTCCACGCCCTTCTTTCTCATTACGTGTCCCAGAAATTTCAGCTGCCTCTTCCTGATGTTAAGTATGTGTTTCCTCTTTGTTTGCTTCCTCTCCAAAACATCATCGTTATTCACATGTTCGGACGATGGTATCCTCAGTATCACTAGATCAATTACGATTGAATAGTGAGATTGATACCCGCACATTCGGCCTTGTGTCACATCTATGCTACGCTTATAAAATCATCATATATGTTAACATTTAATCAACACTCAATCCCCAAGGAAATCAAATTTGTATTTACAACAGAGAGGGTCGAACAATACATCCCCAATCACTTGAAGTGTTTCGAATGTCAGTAATATGGGCCTAACAAGGAGAGCTGCAAACGGCACCCGGCATGTGCGAAATATGGTGAAAAAGAGCCTCTCAATATGAAGGAAGAATGTCTTCATTATATTCAATGCGCTAATTAAGAGAACCATCCAACCTATGCGAAACTTTGCTCTCTCTCTCTCTCTATATATATATATATATATATATATATATATATATATATATGTGTGTGTGTGTGTGTGTGTGTGTGTGTGTGTGTGTAAGCAAATATATGGATATAGATCCGACAGTATGAAGAAAAATATACGGAAAAACAAACAAAAATCCTTATATGCAATTATGCTGTTTTAATGTTAATATAATGTCAACGTCGGACGTTTCGGTCTTTATCGTCTTTGTAGTCTTTGTCATGTTGAATTGATAATGTTAATTATATTTTATGAATATGTCCTGAAGATGGTTTATTTGACCGAAACGTCCGACGTTGACATTATATTAACATTAAAACAGCATAATTGCATATAAGGATTTTTGTTTGTTTTTTCCGTATATTTTTCTTCATATATATATATATATATATATATATATATATATATAATAAAAAGGCTTAAACACTAATATTCCATGGTCATAATTTATTCCATTGAAATTGTAAATACGATCCAATTCATCAGACCTACAAATTCAAAAAGAAAAAACAACTCCGGAAATAAAAATAGAATTTAGAGAGAGTGTAAGTATGAGAGTGTGGGACGAATGTTAGAGCTAAAGAGAGGGGTAACAGACGAGAGAAGGTGGGAGATTAAAACTTAACAGAGAGGGTTTTTTTTTTTATAGAGATGAGTGGAAGGGGGAAATATGGATGTTGTCGGATTATATATTTGGCATATGTATTTGTATATTTACCACTAATATTATCTATCTATCTATCTATCTATCTATATATATATATATATATATATATATATATATATATATATATGTATATATATATCGGACTGAGTGGCTTGGGGATACTAGTCGCAGCTCGTGGAGGCACAATCCTATGGGCAAGGGAAACTCGGATGAGTTCCACCACAGAATATGTGATCAAGCGGCGCTATATTGAGTCTAATTCGTCACCGAGGCCCGTTGGTACAGTGGGTATGGTGTTTGCCTCCTATCGAAACTGTCCGGGTTTCAATTCAATAGTGGATATGCACTGCTGATGAGTCCCAAATATCGGACGAAACGGCCGTCCAGTGCTTTCTGCATTCTGTTGAGGTTTCTTCTAGACTCGATGAATTACTTAATTATGATTATTTCAAATCATCCTAATTATTTCTATCTGTATATCCTTGCTTGAACCGGGTTCTAATGCTTTGGATAGAGCGGCTTGGGATAGTAGTCATCGCTCATGGGGGCACATGAAACAGCCTGTTGCCTCTGAGTGTTGACTTCAATGTTCACTTTTATATTTATATTTACATACGCTCTATCTCTGATATTGAGCACTTTATCCCATAAATATAGCACACCTTAAAACTATATTTCTTCATATATATATATATATATATATATATATATATATACATATATAAAGGAGGGAAGGAAATCGTGGAGGTCAAGTATAGAAGAGAAGCAAGGGAATAGTGGATCCGAAAGGTCATACTTATACCAATGTGTTTCATAAGATGGATACGCTTGACAGCAATAATAATAACAAAATGGACAACTATAGAGCGCTCGTGGAGCAATTGGTGGAGCCCAAATCAAAATGTCTGGCTAAAGTTCCAAGAACTTATAAAACGGACAGGCACGGCTGAAAGAAGCAGGAATAGTAAATAGATTGGAAGAACCCATTTTAACCTCAACCTTTACGGCTCAAATATCACCTCTACAAAACGGTAAATCTCCACGTAAAGCAAACTCCAGTAGACAAAAATCACAAAGATCACCAACGCTCTAGATATCTCTAAAGCGTTTGATAGGGTTTGGCATGCCGGCCTTTTTCGCAAGCTTCAGGGTTATGGAATTTCAGGTCGATTGTTTGACTTAATACATTCATTCCTGTCAAACCGTGTATTGCAGATCGTTCTCAACGGATTCTCCTCCAGCTTCTATCCCACAAACGCTGGTGTTCCCCAAGGCTCTATCCTAGGCTCTACTCTGTTCCTTATCTTCATTAACGATCTTCCTGACGTCAGAGATTCCCAAGTAGGCATCTATGCGGACAACACTACTATTTACTCCTGCCTCAAAAACAAATCTAGTGTCGCTGACAAAACTAACCTGGCCATTTGTCTCAAAAAGGACCTCCAATCGGTTGTGAACTGGGGCAAGAATTGTGTGGTTAACTTGAATGCCTCAAAAACAAGCTGCTCTCTAACACTCATCACAAAGAACCATCCCTGCATCCATTAGAATGTCTGACGCTCAACTCCACGAGAGCACCTCTCTGCGGCTGCTCGGTCTCACATTGACTGCTGACCTGAAATGGAACGAATACATTGAGTCAATAGCTTCGTCCACCGCAAGGAAAGTTGGCTCCTTGTGCCGCGCCAGGACATTTTTCTGGTCGGAGTCAATCCTTCACATCTACAAATCAACCATTCGCCCTTGCATGGAGTATTGCTGCCAAATATGGTCTGGAGCCCTTTCTGTTTGTCTCAGAATCCTTGATAAGATCCAGAGATGGATATGCAATGTAATTGGCCCTGATCTAGTATCTTGTCTGCAGCCGCTCTCTTACAGACGTGCCGTCGCCTCCCTCTGTCTTTTTTACAAATACTTTCATGGTAACAGCTCCGATGATCTGCTTTCGTTGGTTCCCAGACTTCATGAATTTAAGCGTTTAACTAGGCAGGCATCTCGCTCTCACTCTTTCACTATCGAAACTGTTAAATGTAGCCGTCTCTTCTACTCCAATAGCTTCATGTCTCGCACTTCTCGCCCGTGGAACTCCCTCGCCTTTTCCTGTTTCCCTGGTAGCTATAATCTCCAACTATTCAAATGTAATGTTAATCGACGTCTCCAGAGGCCTTGATCTATCTCTTATCCTTCTCTTCATCCTTTCCTCTATCACTCCTATTTGCTCTCGGTTCAACTCTCTGTAACCCTTGCCTGCTAGTGGCTTCCCACCTTGCTTGGGGTGAAATGCTTAAAAAAAATCCTACCAATTCTCAAAATAGACATATCTGGGAAATCTCAACCCCCACGAAAAAAACAAAAAATCCTGACTAACCGACAAAAATCCCCATTTCCGGGTCCCACAATAAATAAATTCGAGGTCTTAGAGAGAATGGATAATATGTCACTAAAAAGTTCGAAAAGAAAAAAAAAAAAAGAAAAAACAAATAAAGATACAAACAGCATATGAAAACCTATAATGGAAGATATACTCCATATAAGTCCCATTATAGGATTTTATAATATTTTATATCTTGCCTATGAATGTCAACTTCTCAAAGTCTTCTTTCCTCATAATGCGTTCAAATAAATTTAACTGTGTCTGTATTTGTCTGCATTTATTTGAATTATAAACGTTCTTTTCTTTCCATTTTCCTTAAAACTACCTCGTTACTCACATGTTCAAACCATGGTATTCTCGGCATCCTACTGTAGGAATTAACATTATTGTTAATGACTATACCATATTTTTCGTTAAGAATAAGTGGTTTGTAACAAAGAATTATTATATGTATATATGTTGTTGGACGATTTTCAGAAATTGTTTAAATCTACGTATACACGCAATATATATATATATATATATATATATATATATATATATATATATATATATATATATTAAAGAAAAACAGACCACTTTAAGGTTCCATTATAATAATTTATTTTACCAGACCTCTTTAAAAGGACTTTTTGGAAGTGCTATTTGATGATCCGGAGTCCTTTAAAAGGTGTCTGGTGAAATAAATTATTATAATGGAACCTTAAAGTGGTTTGTTTTTCTTTAAAATATTAGCTCTGTATTTACATTTTACTTTGAGCACTCAGGATTTCATCCTCCTTGGGATTACCCATACGGATTACCAAGTTTTTCATAACTTAACTAAATATATATATATATATATATATATATATATATATATATATATATATATATATATATATATATATATATGTAATTTAAATAAAAACAGACCACTTTAAAGTTCCATATAATAATTTATTATAATAATATTAATAAATTATTATATGTTTAATACGGCCCGTCAAAAATCTGGAAATATTCTTTTCATATTTTTGTTTAGAAGTAAAGTCTGATGATCCACAGTCCTTTAAAAGGGCTGTGGTGAAATAATTTATTACATGGAACCTTAAAGTGGTCTGTTTTTATTTAAATTATTTGCTCTGGATTTGCATTGAGCTCTCTGGATTTTATCCTCTTTAGTATTACCTAGTTTTTCATAAACTATAATATATATATATATATATATATATATATATATATATATATATATATAAAGAAATATAGTCTTAAGGTGTGCTATATTTATGGAATAAAGTGCTCAATATCAGAGATAGAGCGTGTGCAAATATAAAAGTGAACATAGAAGTCAACACTTAGAGGCGACAGTCTGTTTCATGCTATATGCAATCGTCAGGCCTGACGATTGCATATAGCATGAAACAGACTGTCGCCTCTAAGTGTTGACTTCTATGTTCACTTTTATATATATATATATATATATATGTATATATATATATATTTGTGTGAGGTCTGTTCTGCGGGAACACACACAAACACAGATACACAAATGCAAATAATTTGTTAATACATGCATATAATTTCCGTCATTGTTTTGTTTCTCTTATTTTTGCCCGGACTCGCAAAAGTCCGCTACTATTGTTTGCGGGACAAATGTTTCAGTAGCCCATAAATACATACTTTAAACTGTCCATACAGCTCGCAAACAAAGAGGTAACTCCCATAGCACATCTGAAGGTCATACTGCTTTATTTCTATCTCTCTCTCTGTTGTCTAAGTCCGATATGTCCGCTGGAGGTCGTGCACGCATTATTTTGTCATATAAATGTGACTGACTTGAATAACACGGGAGACATTGCAGCTGTTAAGTTAGTAGAAACTAATCTCAAGGAAGACATTGTCCAATCCAATCAAGAAAAAAGTTTAAATCTAATATAAGTTTTGATGAAGATTCTCCGTCAAGATGGCGGCTTGTAGATATTGCTAGTCGAAAGAGGTTTATCGAAAAAAATAATCATTATACAAAAATTAGAAAAATAAAAAAATGATGATCAGTTGTTGCAGAGCAAATTTAAATACCGCAAACCAGTAAATAAACTCCTTAATCAGCGCCCATACTTGAGAAGAGAACTTGATAGCGGATTTCTAGTCTAGGTTAAAAGATATAGTACATTATATTGATTCTCATGGCAATGTGATTATTTAACTTATTACTAAACTTATTATTATTAAACGTGGGAGGTTCACGCATTATATTCTTTCTAAAATTTACATTTTTTTTAAACAAACAAACAGAAAAAAGGAAGTGACGGCCCACATGCGGCCTGCTTACAAACAGAATTGTTCGTTTTTTGATTATCACCAGTCGAGGTGAAACTAAATGCACCGAAACGAAGTTGCATCTTTGTCGTGAGTAAATTGTTTTAGCCTATATGAAATATATATATATATATATATATATATATATATATATATATAAAAGGCAGGATGTGTGTGTCTGTGTAACGAACGCACGGCCGCATTTTTCGACGGATTTGCACCAAAATTTACATGCACATGCCCCAAGTTAGCTGGAATGCCAAGACCGGCTTTGCATTTCCTAACTTCCATCGATAGTGGAAATAATCGATTTTTTCATGCTTCTACGGCAGTTTTCATGTAGTTTGCGGCCATTTTCTACTGGCCAGAGTGAGAGCCTATAGCTGGCTGCCACGAATAGGCAGGAAGATTCTACTGGCCATCGTGCGAGCCAACAGCTGACTGACACAAATGTTTACTAGCATGCTAGCATGCAAAAAAAAAAATCGATAGCTGCATTCGTCACAAGTGGGAAAAATTTAAATCTTAATGGCACTTTACTCCAATTGGCTCAT
>OZ010609.1:62799978-62837478 GCA_963932145.1 Acanthosepion lycidas | reverse complement strand
CTCCATTCTTGTTCTGATATTAACCTTTTAAAATTGAAGCGTGAGAGAAGACTCTATCAAATCTAGAATGTGAAGATTATGCAGCTTCATCCCATATATGGCAGCAATACTCCATAATCGTCTAATCCGACTGTTTTAAATGTGAAATGTGGTAGAAGGATTCTATCAAAGCTGGAATGTGAGGATTGTACAGCTCCAACCCACATATGGCCGCAATACTCCATTTTCATCTCATCCGAGTCTTTTAAATTTGATTCTTGTAAAGAAGGAAAATGTCAGTTTGAGTTTGTTATTTTCTGGGACGATAGAAATAAGCGACCATTGTTCCAGCATCTTTAACAGTGGCACGAATATACGCTTTCTATTTGAGATCAAGCGTGAGCATTCTCCCCGGCAGGTGTTCGACGCAAGGAGCTTCTTTGAGCATCTGATCACTTTATTAGGGTTGGTGTAGGTTTAGGGTCTGTTCGTTACTGTGATAACACCATTGCTTGTTTCCTGACTTAAGTTGAACAACCTTTTCGCCGTAGCTATTTCAAGCCACACGCTAATGCGCATGCCCGCTTCATTAAAGATTCGATTTGTTGCTTCAGCAGAGAATACAATTAAGTATCATGTCTCTTTTATTAGTCAATTCGTCTTAAAGACACGTCCAGTCTTTCAATTGAGGCTATTTACTTACCATAGCCTCACGTCTGAACCATTTTCTTGGAATGGGGCCGGGAACTTGCACTGTATTTAACTTAACGGTCGTTTATCATAACGAATAGCTTTGTTTAATTTCCTTTTTTTTTCTTTTTTTTAAACTAATTAAAAATATAACTTTTCTTATTGTTTTCACAGTTCACACTAAAGAAAGGCAATGCTGCCACTAAGATGCAATGGCGGCTACTGGGAGTGAAGAGAATGAACCGTAAACCCAATCCTAAACAATAAACAATGGATAAAGCTCGAATCCTGCTAAAAAGACCGTGGGAGGAGCGTGAACTGGACGATAGGCGAACCTATCTCCTCCTATTAAAGGGAAGAATAAATAAATAGTAAATGAAATGTTTGATATGAGACGGAGAGGTTGGTTGTATTTTTGTGATGTGCGGAGGCCATTAATGTTTAAGTCTAACTCAAGACTTCAATATTAAGATAAAACAGTATTTAATTAGAACCGTAAATAAATAATTAGCAAGAACAAAGAAGTAAAAGTAAAAATTCTAAACCAAAACCCCAATCATCGACGCACAATAATTCACACTAATTCGACTGGATAATTCCTCTCAATAATCACTTCAGTCAGTAGCCTGACACCGCTATTTGTACACCTGGTGGAAAACATATATTAATAAATCAAGAGTGTCACGCTCGAACCTCGGTGTCGGTAGTTACTCATTTTCTTCCTGTTTGACATGTATAGAGTTGAACTAGACATTAGAATGAATCAGAAACCCAATACTAGTCAGAAAACGTAGGATAAACCCCTACTCCTATTCACATGACAGGGGAGGAGTTCGAACCAGACGATAGGCGAATCTATCTATTCCTATTAAAGGAAAAAAGTAAATAAATAGCAAATAACATTTCTGAGATGAGGCAGTAAACTTTAGAAGGAAACGGAAACTCAATCCTAAAGAGGAAACAAGCTATAAAATTTTACCCCTGTTTGCAAAAAACGGGAATGAGTGTGAACTTATCTACTATTAATTACTCTAATGTTGTGACAATATTAACAATTAGCTTAAAAGACGAACAGGCAGCTGAATCATATAGGTCCTGTAGAGGGCTCTTGATTGGGCCTTCAGCTTGTTCAGGAGTTTGAGAGACCCTAAGTCTTTGCATATTCTTAGCATTGGAAGCTCCCCTGGCTGCTGTTTGATCTGGGTTTTCATTTGTACAGAACTTTCTTTACCTCACTGCAGCCTTGGTTCTTTTGATTGCAATCTGGTCCTCTGTTGGCGGAGATTTCTTTTAGCACACCATACTGCAGCCATATGCGATAGGCAACAATAAACTACAGAAGAACTCAAAATTGATCACTGCATTTAAGTACTGCATTAATATTTAAGCTTACCTTTTAAAAATTCAACCATTTTTCTTCGCCCGCCACTTAATTTAAAGACAATTTGATGTGTGTAGGTCCTTACTTTCTGTACAAAGAATTATTTTTATTTCATGTTAATGGTGATTAGCCATTTCCCTTCAAGGAAACATTTGGCATTCATCAACTGGATTTCGCAATTAATTTCGATTATTCCCAAATTTATTTCCAAGTCATAAAAATTGTTATCGTAAAAAAAAAAAGAAAAAAAAATTAATCTCAAAACATCAGGTAAAAAAACAGACCGTCGAGATCTATCCCAATAATGATAACTTTGAAATCCGATCCGGAATATTTTTAATTTGCTCACGGGGTCTGCGTGATTCCAAAATGACATGATATGTCGCATTACGACCTTGACGGGTAAGTTGAAAAAATGTCACACTGACACAGTGATATTCGCATTTATTTATATTGAAAATGAGTACAATAGTCCACTTGCAAAGGCTGTTAATATTCCACTTCATATATATATATATATATATATATATATATATATATATATATATATATATATATATAACTAGCATCATGGCCTGGCGTTGCCCGTGCTTGATTCAAAAATCGTACGACACATACACCAATCGCTATCACTTATTTTTGCCCTTCCTTGCCTTTAAAGGAGTGGCCTTTGCTGTGCTGATGTTGCTACATGCCTTACTTCTTGCCTAACTCACACTGAGAATTTTTTCTAAGCTCTATATTAAACATTAAATCTGTTGCAAAAAAAAGAACTAAACAAAATGAACACAAAAAGATCAGCTTTAAAAAAGGACTCGTAACTGGAAAAACCGAATGAAAAAAGAATTTTAACAACAAATAATTTTTCACAACCAACCCAGTTCTGTGGAATCAGAATCAACGTTTAGTTTAAGCAAGCGAATGAGCCAATTGGAGTCAAGTGCCATGCAGATTTAAAATTTTTGACGAATGCAGCTATCGACTTTTTTTGCATGCTAGCATGCTAGTTAA
The DNA here is from genome assembly GCA_963932145.1 of Acanthosepion lycidas. Taxonomy (NCBI): domain Eukaryota; kingdom Metazoa; phylum Mollusca; class Cephalopoda; order Sepiida; family Sepiidae; genus Acanthosepion; species Acanthosepion lycidas. Next base: position 62,834,417 of record OZ010609.1, on the reverse strand, counting down.
CATTCGTGTCAATCAGCTGTTGGCTCTCACGCTGGCCAATAGAATCTTCATGCCTATTCGTGGCAGTCAGTTATAGGCTCTCACTCCGGCCAGTAGAAAATGGCCGAAAACTACATGAAAACTGCCGTAGAAGCATGAAGAAATCGATTATTTCCACTATCGATGGGAGTTGGGAAATGCAATGTCGGTCTTGGCCTTGCCGCTATCTTAGAGCATGTGCTTGCAAATTTTGGTGCAAATCCCTCGAAAATTGCGGCCGTGCATTCGTTACACACACACACACACACACACACACACACACACACACACACACATACACATCCTGCCTTATATATATATATATATATATATATATATATATATATATATATATATACACTGCGTGTCAAATTATTATCGAGATAACTATTTTTCTAATATTTCAAAAACCGTCGAATTAATCCACACAAAATTTTCACACAATGTTGGCAACACTGACCTGCGCAATCACTGGCGCCATATTTGTTATCAGTGCGGTGATTTGAGCGTGCCAAATTATTATAAAAGTGTAAGAATTTAGTGAAAAGATGGGCCTCAAAGCAGTTTAAGTGATGCTGAAAAGAAAACTATCACCTCAGAAATACTCAAAAGGTAAATCTACCCTAGAAATTTCTAAAATGATAGGGAGGTGTCATCAAACAGTGAAAAAGTTCACCGCCGACCCTACACAAGTACGCAAAAGGGCAGATAAAGGCAAGCCGAGGGTTATTTCACGTCGTCTCATGTCACGACTTAAACGAGAGGCCACAAAAAACCCTGGACTTACCAGTCAAGAGCTTTTCAGTCGCATTGGGGATCCTACTGTGTCTAAAAGTACTTGGTGTCGGTATCTGAGGGAAATAGCAACAACAGTCAAACCTGTATCGAAGCCTCCGTTGACGAGAAATCCCATTAAAAATCGATTGAAATGGGCTGAGGACAATCTGAAGATTGACTTCTCTAAAGTTTTGTTCACAGACGAAACTCGAGCAACACTTGATGGGCCAGATAGATGGTGCAAAGGCTGGGTAATGAACGGACAGAATCGCTATCAGCGTTTGAGACGCCAACAAAGCGGTGGAGGCATAATGATCTGGGGTGGTATTATTGGAAAGTCATTAGTGGGCCCATGGAGAGTACCAGATTGCGTCAAAATGACTGCTGATGCATATATATCGTTTATGAAGGAACATCTTGAACCGTGGTTGAAAAGGCAAAGATTTGCCTTCAGAAGGGCCATTGATTTTATGCAAGATAATGCTCCCTCACATGCTGCTCACAAGACTACTGAATATTTGAAACAGGCTTCGATGGACCTCGAAAAATGAAGTGGCGAGCAAATTCTCCGGATTTGAACCCAATCGAAAACCTTTGGAGTATCATGAAGCGAAGACTGTACGCCAACGGACGACAATTCAGGAGCAACGCTGAGTTGTTGGAAGCAATTCTTGACATATCTCGCGGCATTACAGCAGATGACATCCTACAATTAACAAATTCTATGGATCATCAACTTCTTCAAGTAATTTCAAAACAGGGAAAGCACATTCCCTATTAATTTGTTTAAAACTGTGCCTTTGTTTGTATCTGTTATTATTTATTTGATTATCTTATTTATTAGCTTCATTCACGCGCAACATTAATAAACGTTTTGTTTGCTCAATTCTGGGAATTGTACTAAACCTTTCTAATAATTTGGCATGGTCAAATCACAAATCACTAGTAAAAAATAAGGCGCCAGTTTGTTTACATTGCGCAGATCCGTACGAAAATTTCAGTGATTGCGCAGGTCAGTGTTGCCAACATTGTGTGAACATTTTGTGTGAATTCATTTGACGGTTTTGGAAATATTAGAAAAAAAGTTATCTCGATAATAATTTGGCACGCAGTGTATATGAGGACATTTTTATGTTTATACATTCTTTTTATAGATACAAATATTTAAGTAAATGCTCTGTTTGTAATAAACAATAGACAGAGTATTTACTTAAATATTTGTATCTATAAAAAAGAATGTATTAACATAAAAATATCTTTAAATAATTGTCGGACTTTGTCCCTTTCATAATATATATATATATATATATATATATATATATATATATATATATATATATATATAATATGTCCACTTATATTAATACGTTATTATAAAAGAAGTCGCATATTTGATTTCTGGCATATGCATCTAACGTACAATCAATTAAATTCCCTGTCATGGCTGCTATAATAACGATCGCCAGAAGCTGTTGTACGCGCAAGAAATACGGAATCGATTTTCATTTTGCCATATATAAGTCTATGCTTGCAATAGCATTGGTTACTTTGAGTGTAGTCTGATTAATAAAGGAAAACCGGGAAAAGCCACAGAATTTATTTGTTTCGTTTTTTCTTCTTTTTTTTTTAGTGTTCTTTAGATGGCAGACGAAAGAAGACATCTTTGACTCGATAGGAGAAAGACTTATGAGATATTAGTTGGTAGATCACGCTAATTACTAATTCGTCCTGAAGGGTCATTAAGTTTATTTCCCAGTGTGCACCGTGCAAATTTAGTTAGTCAAATTAAATTTTCTCATTTTGATCCGTGAGCCACCTGACTCGAAGAAAAATCTCTTTGGAAACGAGTAGATGTTTCTGATAGATACCCTTTTTTTCTTTCGTCTAACAACTTCTGACTCTTATGATTTGGATTTTCGAAGAGAGAACAGCCCGTTTTTCCTGTTTTAATTTAATTCCCCACAGCAGCCGTATCCAAAGAGATGCGTATTAGAGTCATATCTTATGTTTTACACATTTTGGCAAACCAAAGAAAAACATTAGCAAAATGAATAACATTTATTTCACCCGTCGACCCAAGCAAACGTGAAAAACTTACTACGCATTATAATCACGGTAATGGTAATATTAGCCGTTTCCCTATAAGGAAACATTTGGCATTCATCGAGTGAGAAGCCAGTACTCACAAAGGTCTTCTTTTTTCTTATTACAGTGTAACCCGGATATAAGAGAGTTGTCGGGACCGGAGAAGAAGTCTCTTATGTCCAGGTTTCTCTTATATCTGGGTTTCTCTTATATCCGGATTTGGTCTATTTTGTTTAGGTAAGTGTAGCTCTAATTTGGGACCAGAGAAAATCTATCTTATATCCGGGTTTCTCTTATATCCGGGTCTCTTATATCCGGGTTACACTGTATATGCGAATTGCTATGATTCTTGGAAAAGACAGTAATGTCATGATAATAGGAATATTAACCGTTTCCCTACAAGGAAACATTAGCCGTCCTGGGTATGACGATAAACTGCATCCGCGTCCTGGGTAAGACGATAAACTAGATCCAGCAGCAAGGCCTCTGGTTAGGAGGTTTTGAGAAGCGTGAAACCACCTCTTAATTGCCGGTGTTCCCAGGTCCACGCTGACCCGGGGTGGTAGCACCTGTTAGGGTTCCAGCTATGGGAAAATAGTTGTCCCCATACTATGAAAGTGTAAAAATAGATTTTAATACCAGAAATACTTAAAAAAAAAATTTTTTTTTAAATTAGTATCAGCAACAAATATTTGAAAAAAGAAAATATTACCAGAAATAAAAATCTTGTCAGCATTAAATAACCCAAAACAAAACAAACCAAACCAAAGCAAGAAAACATTTGGTATTAATCGACCGAGCAGCAAGTACTCACAACGGCCTTCTTTTTCCCTATTATATGCGAATTGCCATGATGCTTGGCAAAGACGATAATGTCATGATAATGGTAATATTAGCCGTTTCCCTATAAGGAAACATTTTTGCATAACTGACTTCTTTTTTCTTATTATATGTTAATCACGGCTGATATTACATAACAGTTCATTACTCTTCTTTACTTCTGTTGCTTCAAGTTTTTTCTTCATCTTTGAGCATACACTGATATATAGGGGGATTGATGGGTGGTTGGTTGATTTTGTTTAGCATCATATCAACTTCTATGGGTTATTTAATGCCAAAATATACATATGCTGAACACCATTTTATGGCTTCAACTGCAGATAATTATGTAATGCTGGCAATTCAATTAGAAATGTCTGTTGTCGATAATTTTACTATAAATATGTCATATTGTTTTTTTTGATTTTTAGCAGCATATCAACACCTCTATGGGTTATTTAATGCCGAAATCTATATATTTTGTACATAATTTTATACTTTTAGGGCAAAATTATGTTTTTTCTTTTAGATATATACACCACATCTGAAGTTATTAAGCAAATCATATAAACTTCAATAATTCAAATTCGGTTTGAAAGAAATTGTCAAATTTTAAATAATCAATTTAGATATCATAATATAGCCTGAGTTAAAATTTTAGGTAGTATCAATGTGTTTTATTGAAGTTATTTAATGTATTCTAAAAAAAAATGTCGTCTGAAATTATTAGGCAAAACCCAAATAATCACATTTTACTTCAATAAAAAGCTCATAAAATCTTCAAAATTTGATCAATTACTTTGAATATACGCTCTTTAGCACTAGAGGGCGTCGTCAATGATGTTCTGAATTGGGTCATTGGGCAGTTTCGGGTCTTTCAAACATTATACTCCCCTCACCAAATCGACCCATCAGAGCTGATCAAGTTCTGATGTGCCCCCCACCATACACATTCTAAATTAACAGCCTGCAGACGCTGACTTATATTAGGCAAACCATACCCCTCTGTCACGCATTTGATTGGAAGTTGACCAACAGACAATCAGTATCTCGCTGATGTCCGTCCGAGTCGAAGTCGTGCCAAGCTTTTTTGTCGACGGCCGCGGGCCATTTGATCTTTTTCCCGAAATGTCTCAGATGGCAATTCGGGGGACACTTGTGCCTCTGCTTGGAAGAACTGGGCTCTGTGGTGAGCTTCCCGGCCCTGCGTCTCACCAGGAGGCTTTCCTGTGCGCTGCATCTGGCTAGTTTCCATTTGACATTTCATTTTGGTGGATGGATTTAAGTGCATTGACAGAAGTGCCTTATATATATACACCCCTTTCTATTTAAACAATCGCGCTAGCCGTTACCATGGGAATTTTGATTTCAATAATGAATATGCTATTAAAACACGTAAATTTCAGAAATAAGTTATTCCCCAAAAAATTTCGTTTGAAGATGGAACCGAGCTTACTTTAATTCAATTTAATTCTAGTAATTATATTGAAGTTTTCGGCTCTTGTTTTGAAACATGAGAACTCTTATGTAGCGTGTTGGAATCATATTTTTAAATAAATAATTATATATATATATATATATATATATATATATATATATATATATATACACACACGAGGTAAATTTACAAAGCACCCAACTTTATTTTTTCCTGACAAAACTAATGTTGCATGAGAGAATTCCTTGGGGTGGGAAGTGATAACACTCTTCCTGTGTATGTGTAAAGACTTTTCGGTTTAATTTACGTTAATCTCGATGAAGGAAATTCTTAAAGCTTTTTTCTTTGCTTCGAGTTCTCAGCAACCTCTTTTATCGTTTGATAATCTCTGTAAAGCTCTTTTTATATCTCCAATCTGGACATTCCCTCACTCAATAACTTTATTTTTTTGTTTTTCTGTAGTTGTTAGGTCCTTCCCTTTACACATATTTCAACATATTTTATGGACAAAAAGAAAAAATAGTTTTTATTACATTTCAGACGTCTTAAGCTAATATTAGTTTAATCTGAATAGTAACTTCAGTCAGTCCATTTTCGTAAATTACAAATATCTCAAAAGTTAAAAATGGCAGAAAATTTAGTCAAATATTTTACTAAATGTGGAAATGGCTGAGTTTAAATTTGACAAATATTAGTTCAGAACTTTTTGAGTTATTGAACTTTAATTGATTTGCATGATAACTTCAAACAGGCTGTAGTTTTTAGATCATAAAATGTATTGTTGGTAATTTTACTGTAAAAATGTATTTCTATATATTTTAGTATTGCACAGCCATTGTCATAATGTTGCAATGTTGCACTGCCATTGTCATAATGTTGCAATGTTGCACCGCCATTGTCATAATGTTGCAATGTTGCATTGCCATTGTCATAATGTTGCACCGCCATTGTCATAATGTTGCAATGTTGCACCGCCATTGTCATAATGTTGCAATGTTGCATTGCCATTGTCATAGTGTTGAATGCCATTTTGCTATAAAATATTATGTTGGTCATTCCATTATATAAAAAAGTACTGTTGATTTTTGCTTGTGGGGGTCAGTATTTGCCCATAGCTGGGAGTCTAACAGGTGCTACCACCGGGTGTCAGGGTGGACCTCGGAGCAAAAGCAATTAAGAGGTGGTTTCCATGCTCATCAAAACCTCCAATCTCCCGATCAGAGGCCTTGTTATCGGAAACGTTTTATCGTCATACCCAAGCCGAGTAACAATTCACTACTCTTTTTTGTCTCGGTTTTAACGAACTCTTTCTGTTTCTTAATTCTTTACTTAGCTTTTTTGGACTACTGACTAAATTTAGTCACCCCCCACCCCCACGTGGGCATCATGTGGCACAAGGCCGGTTTAACATGGGCTCTCCTCGCCCGTGGGTTCGGCCAAAAATATGCCCATTGAACCCGTATAAATGGGTTCAGGGTCGGTTTACTTCTCCGAAAGAGAATCCGCCCTTCGGCGTAGCCTCCTTCAGGTTCCTCCCCGCCCGAAGGCAGAGAGTTCAACCGAAAAGCCGGTCAAGACTTGAGCGACTGACTATATTTAGTCACCCCCACCCAGGTGGGCTCATGTGGCACAAAGCCGGTTTAACGTGGGCTCTCCGAGCCCATGGGTTCGGCCCCAAAATATGCCCATTGAACCCGTATAAACGTGTTCAGGGCCGGTTTACCTTCCCGAACGAGACTCCGCCCCTCGACGTAGCCTCGTTCGGGTTCTTCTCCGCCCGAAGGCAGAGAGTTCAACCGACTGACTCTTTGCCTACTTCTGAGGCGCAGTATTTCTTAAGTATGGAATAGTCCATTATTATTATTATGAGTAAGATCCCATAACAATAAATATGGCGACAAAGATGAGGACAATAGTCCGAATAATGAAAATTATTATTATAATGTAGATAATGTACGATTTACATTGTTCGGGCTGTTGTCCTCATCTTCGTTGACATATTCACTTTATATGAATATGGCAACAAAAGATGAGGAAAACGGTTCGAACCATGTAAATAGTGTAAACACCTACCTCATATTTAGCCGAGGCTAAAAATAAGGGCTTCCTTCGGCAATTAGCTGGAGATTCGTCTCTATCTGTGCTGGTCGAACTCACTGCCTTCGGTCAGGGAGGAATCCAGACGATGCTATGTCAAAGATCAGTTTCGTCTGGAGTGGTAGACAGCTACCAGACCCCGTGTCTACTTGGTCTACGGGGAATTTTTGCACAAGCCTACGCGGTGGGTTTTGCCCCCCATTAAAAACCGGCTTTGTGCCACATCCTGTCTCACGGGAAGGTGAGGCAAATACCCTTTAGCAGAGGCATTAGTCTAGTTGATGTTTATTGCTGAGTACTCATTTTGTACAAAATACGTTAGATGTTGCAAGCGTTAGTGTCATATCCCTTAATGGAGAGCGAGGCTAAACTACTTGACTATTATTGATGAGGTCTTTCAGAGTTTGATTTCGGGAAGTAGATATTTATTCATCTTATTCCACAGAATCAAGGCAAGAACATGAAGTGAGGATCTAACTCACACAATGGCATTTGAAATGAACAAACCGTGATTCCTAAATTTAGTAGAAGTGATTTCAATACTGAGTACTAACTCACAAATTTCGCCGTGAATCTTTTTTTCCAGGCCCAAGACCGGAAATGACGCAAAGATTTTTTGACGAACCCATTAATATTGGTTAACTACATAAGCAGAAACGTTTGTTCCAGCCAGTATATTTCGTGCAAGTAATTATATTTTAATAAATAAAAATAAAGCAGTAAAACCATAGGTACGAAAGGGATTACTGGGCACGGAAGAGTTAGAAACAGAAACATTGAAGCGAAAACAGAGAAAGATTAATTGGCATGGAGCCAGAAGAGAGTTCCACAAGCAAGGTAATAAAGCCACTAAGACCCAAGAGGTTACTGGAGAGAAGAGCATCTTTGAATAGCAAAACCAGGTCATTCGCTGTATCTCCTTGCTACTCTTGCCCTAAGTCTGGAGCCAGAAGGGAGTTCCACAAGCAAGGCAATAACGCCACTAAGACCCAAGTGGTTACTGGAGAGAAGAGAATCTCTGAATAGCAAAATCAGGTCACTTGCTGTATCTCCTTGCTACTATTGCCCTAAGTCTGGCTCTTGGGTGTTAGATTCTACAACGCTTTTCTCATCATTATACGTCCCAGAAATTTCAGTGCTGATTGTAAGTATAAGTGTCCCTGTACTTTTTATTTCCCTTAAAATATCCTTGTTGCTTGAATGTTCTGACCATAATAATCTCAGTATGAGTGCCAGCAAAAGGGTTTCATGGCACACCGCGAATCTATGATACGGGGACTCAGCCCACTAAATTACACGAAAAATTTCACCATAGATAATTCATATAATAAAATATAAATGAATACAATCAACTACACATGCAGAGGCTCAAAAGTTATTGATGGAACTTAATTTTGCCTTGGGTATGGGACACCCAGGGAGACTAAAACTTCCTACTCAGCATCAATGGTCAACCAGGGAAGTTTATTAACCATTACCAAATTTTGAAGCACCACATGTTATTTGTTATGGTCCAGGTTAGGACCCAGGAAGAACAACACGAACACAAGAGTAGAAATAACGAAGGTATATTACACGAAATAATAATACAAGATGTGGAAGGTGTTAGTATGACTGTCAGTCTGGTTTGGAGTGAACTACTATCGGCTCGACTCAATTCGTCCCTCTCTGTTGAAAGGCGTAGTATACATAGTGTTCATTCTATAGTTATCAGTAAGGATCCATGACATCACTAACACTGAGTAACCCCTTGCGTCCTAGTGGCTTTATTGCCTTTGATCTTCAAAAATTTAAATGCAATGTCAGTCGTTATCTTCTGTCTTCTTAATTCTTGATCGTTTATTGTCCTCTTTTATTAATAGTAGTTTTTCTCATATTCTCTAATGCTCAATAACCCCTTGCATCCTAGTGGCTTTATTGCCTTTGATCTTTAAAAATTTAAATGCAATGTCAGTCGTTATCTTCTGTCTTCTTAATTCTTGATCGTTTATTGTCCTCTTTCATTAATAGTAGTTTTTCTCATATTCTCTAATGCTCAATAACCCCTTGCATCCTAGTGGCTTTATTGCCTTTGATCTTTAAAAATTTAAATGCAATGTCAATCATTATCTTCTGTCTTCTTAATTCTTGTTTTGTTATTGTCCTCTCTCCTTAATTGTAGTTTTTCTCATATTCTCTTGTTATGGTCCAGGTAAGGACCAAGGAAGAACAACACGAACACAAGAGTAGAAATAACGAAGGTATATTACACGAAATAATAATACAAGATGTGGAAGGTGTTAGTATGACTGTCAGTCTGGTTTGGAGTGAACTACTATCGGCTCGACTCGATTCGATTCTCTCTCTTGAGAAGCGCAGTATACATAGTGTTAGGAAGAGTTCATTTTGTAGTTATAGGTAAGGACCCATGACAATTATTAAAAAGGATTTGCTTAGATTTGCCTCCAGTATAAAAATCCAATGTGAATCAAACTCCCTACAAAGTAGCAATTATCGACCAGGGAGAGCGTTTTAACCATTACCCTATGTTGAAGCACCCAGTGTTATTTAAAGAACCTTATCTTTGTTTTGCCTCATGTATAAGCATTTAACGAGAATTAAACTCCCAAGTCGCATCTGTCGACCAGGGAGAGCTTGTTAACCATTACCATATGTTGAAGCACCCAATGTTATTTAAAAAAGGTTATCTTTGTTTTGCCTCATGTATAATTGTCAATCAGGGAGAGCTTGTTAACCCTTCGAACCACCTGAAGAAGGCCGAAGCGTACAACGGCCGAAACGTTGTAATAAAAATGGCGACAAAGATGAGGACAATAATGTAGGAATTTAGAGTTTTCATTCTCTTACATTGGTTGCATGGTTTATAACACAAGCTGTTCTAGTATTTCATTTACCTTTTAATTAAATTTCATGTCACTTCGGGATGCACTTTGGCATTGCTTTCCGCTATTTTCCATAATTTGTTATGTGTGAATCAATATGGCTTGTTTGTGATATGTGCCGGAAAGGGATATATTTGTTCGAAGTAGCAAAGTTGTTTTGAACTACTGTAACCAGATAAGACAATCTAGCAGGTAACCATAATGGACTGGTCCTCGTCGTACTGGTAGGCAATAGGCGTAGGCAATAGGAGAAGACAATAGTAGTGGGCAATAGGCGTAGTCAATAGGTGTCGTCCTGTACCTCCACATCAGTCTGTATTTATGGCTGACACCAGCCAATCATATTACAGTGAGGGGGAACCCAGGTGTATGCATATTCATTATATCAATTTGAATAGAAAAAAGCCCTTTCCCAGTGAAGTTTTCACAGTTTCAATTCAAAGTTTTCATTTGCCTAGACGAGCTGCTCGTCAAGGCTTGAACTAACGAAATTTTTTTAAATAACATTGGCTGCTTCAACATAGGGTAATGGTTAACAAGCCCTCCCTGATTGACAATTACTGTTGCATAGGGAGTTTCATTAACATTGGATGTTTATACATGAAGCAAAACAAAGATAAGCTTTCTAAAATAACATTAGGTGCTTCAACATAGGGTAATGGTTAACAAGCTCTCCCTGGTCGACAGTTGCGACTTGGGAGTTTAATTCTCGTTAAATGCTTATACATGAGGCAAAACAAAGATCAGGTTCTTTAAAAAAACATTGAGTACTTGAATATGGGATAATGCTTACCAAGCACTTCCTGATTGTAAATTGCTACTTAGTAGGGAGTTTGAGTCACATTGGATGATTATACCTAAGATAAACTTTCTTAAAAAACATTGGGTGCTTCAATATAAAGTAATGGTTAACAAGCTCTCCCTGGTTGATAATTGCTACTGAGTAGAAACTTTGATTGATACTGGATATTTATACTTTTGGCAAAATAAAGAAGGCAACTTTAAATAATATTAGTTTCTATAACTTCTATAGTTGACAATTGTTATTGACAAGGGAATTCATATTATATGCTTATACATGAGGCAAAACTATTGTATGCTTTTTTAAATAACATTGGGTGCTTCAAGATAGGGTAATGGTTAACAAGCTCTCCTTGGTTGACAGATGTTATTGAATAGGGAGTTTGATTCACATTGGATACTTATACATGAGGCAAAACAAAGATAAGCTTTTTTAAATAACATTGGGTACTTCAACATAGGGTAATGGTTAACAAGCTCTCCCTGATTGACAATTACTATTGAATAGGGAGTTTGATTTACATTGGATGCTTATACATGAAGCAAAACAAAGATAAGCTTTTTTAATTCACATTGGATGCTTCAACATTAGGCAATGGTTAACAAGCACTCCTTACTTGACAATTGGTACTTAATTTTGATTTTGTTTCACATTCACATTCACATGGCATAGAGGATAAAGATTAGATCCAGTCACAGGACCCAAAGAGTGTGAGTTCAATACCCGGCGAAGGCAGTGGAGAACTTTCAAAGGGGAATTTACAGGAGATACTGACATCCATTAAATATGGCACGTGAAACTAGGACAGTCTACCCCAGTGAGCAAAATAAAGGGTTCAGTTCGATATTCCAACTAATTGAAGAAGGCCGGAGCGTACAACGGGCGAAACGTTGTAATAAATATGGTGACAAAGATGAGGACAATAGTCTAAATAATGTAAATAGTGTACATAATACCTCATCTCAGAAATATACACATATACTGAAGGGTCGTAATGTTGTTATAAATATGGCGACAAAGATGAGGACAATAGTTCGAATAATGTAAATAGTGTACATAATACCTCATCTCAGAAATATACACAGATACTGAAGGGCCGTAATGTTGTAATAAATTTGGCGACAAAGATGAGGACAATAGTCCGAATAATGTAAATAGTGTACATAATACCTCATCTCAGAAATATAGACAGATTTTAAATTACTAATCGTGAAATGAGCAACCGGAAACATATTCAATGTCTTTCTCAAGAAGTCATGGCAATTCACAGATAATAAAGGAAAGAAAGCTGTGGAGAGCCATGATTGTTTCCGTCCTGAAAGGACATGGCATCTAAAAATGGGAACTAGTTTAAGAGAAGGAAACGGCAAAAACACTCTACTATCTTCCCCAAGAAGTCATGGCAATTCACAGATAATTAAGGAAAGGAAGCTGTAGAGAGCCATGATTGTTTCCGTCCTGAAGAGACATTGCATCTAAAAATAACTAGTTTAAGAGAAGGAAACAAGGAAACCACTCTACTGTTTTTCCCCAAGAAGTCATGGCAATTCGCAGATAATAAAGAAATTTAATCTGGTGGGCCATTATCGCTTAGTTTCTTTCGCAACGGAATTTAATTTAAAAGCAAAATGATAATTTAAAAAAGCTGGGTAGACTGGGGTCCCAAACCGTACTTGGAAGTGCAATAGAAGAAAAATTCTGGTACACAAATCAGTATTAACCTTTAGAAAGCAACGGGAAAACATTTCACTCTTTTAAAGTCAATTCACAGATAAAGGAAAAGAATGCGTGGAGAGACATGATCGCCTACGCTCTGCCTGGACATGTCATAAAAAAGGACGAACAGCACATAGGTGGCTAATAATGATCGAACTCAGTATTTTAGTTAATGATCTTTGACAGCAGACTGCTGGCTAATCGCCTTAAAGCAAACGGTCATAAATATTAGAACTGCATGTTCCTTACAGCGACAAATACTCTCTTAGCTGTTACGAATATCCATCTGTGAAGCCTTTTCTACTTTCTCTCTTTCTCCTTCCTTTGTAGTAAGCAGAATCGTCAGTTTTGGTCAATGACATCGCTTCGCGTATGTGGGCAAAGCGCAGACTACTCCTGTCCAATCAAAGTACGCTCTTTGGGCCCCGCCCCTTTATCAATGAACAAATCGATAACTCGCCCAGCGTCTGAAAAAAAAAAGCTATCGTCTGTTTCCATTCAGTAAAATAATTCTGGTGTCCACCTCTTTCGTGAACCGAATCGCTTAAAAGATGAGTTGTATAAAAAGTCGACTCTTGCTTCAAATCCTTCCGGCCACAGTTTGATCGTCTGTGTCTGTGTGTTAACATCAGAACCAACACGTGTCAATGAATATCTAGCTAGCTACCAATCTATCTATTTATTTTATTTGTCCATATCTATCTATTTTCCATCTGTATCTGAATATCTATCTCAAGGTGTTAATATCTATCTATCTATCTATCTATCTATCTATCTATCTATCTATATATATATATATATCTGTATCTCAATGCATTAATATCTATCTATCTATCTATCTATCTATCTATCTATCTATCTATCTATATATATATATATATATATATATATATATATATATATATATATATATATATATCTGTATCTCAATGCGTTAATATCTATCTGTCTATATATATATATATATATATATATATATATATATATATATCTTTATCTCAATGCGTTAATGTCTATCTATCTATCTATCTATCTATCTATCTATCTTAGTCTGTTCATTATCTATCTGTATCTCAATGTGTTAATATCTATCTATCGATCTATAATTAGATAAATAGATATAGATAGATAATATATATATATATATATATATATATATATATATATATATATATATATAAAGAGAGAGAGAGAGAAAGAGAGAGAGAGTTGTTCTACTAGTGAGAAATAAAATGTATATTTAATAATAGTATAAATTTTAGCTCTTATTTTACCTCGAGTTCTGTTTATTATTCACTGTGCGACAACTTTATATTTATAAGAAATGAGATACCGTTGAATAATTTTTGGTATATGATGAACGATACAAGAGGAAAATGTATGACAAAATGAGCAAGTAATGCATAGACCGTAGCAAGACTGACCACAACTTTGACATAAAAGATTCCTTAAAACGAAAATCTTCAGAGAATGTCTTGATAGCAACGGAGGTGCAACTACAGTTATACTGCCTTTGGATTAGATTGTGTTGCGCCAATTTTGTGCATAAGGGGGTGCTCATTTCCTTGAAATCATAATGTGAAATCCTGGCTTTTATTTCGGATTGAACTCTGATCATTACTTTTTCACTCACTAAACAATTCGGTTTTCTTACCAAGAGGTCTATTAAATGGGTCCCTGATTAGGTGGGTCCTTTTCAGGAAGTTACATAGGTGTGGAACAAGATGTTGGGAAAATTACTGTATTTGACGACATATAAGTCGCACGGGTGTATAAGACGCACCCCAATTTCAGCCGGGAAAGTCAAGAAAAAATTAGCAATTAGTAAAATTATTAGCAAATGGTTATAAAGTATTATTTTGGTTAAACAAGCCATGATTACAATTAAACGAGAAATAATAGGAAAAAAGAACACAACCCTATAAAAAACATTATTATATCCAAAGGTAAGAAAACAAAATAAAAATCAAGCAATTATTACAATTGAGCAAAACAGAATTTGATTCAACCTCAAATCCATAAAATTCGTCGTCTTCGTTATCAAAACTGATACTTATTTTCAATACTACTATCATCGTCGTTAAAAATGCGCCATCTTCCGTTCCATTGAGAGCATTGCTAATGCCACACCTTTTAAAAGATTTCCCAATTACTTGTCTAATATCATCCCAAGCTTGCTTCACTCATTCTCTGTCTTTTGCAATGCTGGGTCTTTTTATTCTTCCTCTAAGTGTAAGGTCGTGATCAAGCATTACCATCCAGTGTTCTATTGCTCCTTCATATTTAAGTCTAATAGGAGTTGCCAGGTCGCTATCGCGAATTTTAAACCTACATATGGCGTATGAGACCCAGGGGAATTTTACAAGATATTTTTGGTAAAAAAGTGCACCTCATATGCCGTCAAATACGGTACGTACCCCGGAATTTTAAGCAACAAAATAAACATCTTAAAAATGTCCAGCTTTTTCTGGACACAAGTTATTTGATCGTCGTTGTATTGTTAGGTTACGGATGTTAACCTTTTCTTAGCTAAAGCTTTTAAAGGCAATTCTGTAAACTATAATCAAACAAAGATACATGGTCATGCTTCCTGAAAGTAACAAGTAACATTATTGTCTGTCACTCCCTTTATTCCTAGTAGTCGTAGAAATATAGATTCGGAGTGAAAGACACATTATGCGAGACTGGATACAACAATTTATCCCAAACTAGAAAGACCCGTTAAAATTTCCCTGTTTTAATATTTTAATTTTCTGACGAATCTTAATTCCTCAATTAATGATTGAATAAGTTCATGAGGAGTTCTATGACAATAAAATATCAGCAGAAATTCCCGTACCGTATCATTAAATATTGCAATAACAATCATATATATGAATGCTGGTCATTATTTTAAGAAGTAAGGGGATACAAATGAAAAGATCTGAAATTAACAATGTGTTCCATTTCACTGAAACAGACGTTAAACATCTCTATCTTCCTTCCTTTCTTCCTTTCTTTCTTCCTTTCTTTCTTCCTTTCTTTAATTTTCTCATTGAAACTCAGTATCAATATATATTTTGTCTTCTCACGCCTTTAAAACGGAATGAGGTAGTGCAAACGAAGGAATAACGATGGGAGGGACAGGCACAATTGTTATATATATATATATATATATATATATATATATATATATATATACACAACATACACACACACATATATATACACACAACACACACACATACATATATATATATATATACAACACACACACATATATATATACACAAAACACACACACGCATATATATATATACACAACACAAACACATATATATATATACACACAACACACACACATACATATATATATACACAACACACACACACACATATATATATATATATATATATATACACACAACACACACACACACATATATATATATACAACACACACACACATATATATATACACACAACACACATACATATATATATATATATATATACACAACACACACATATATATATATATACACAACACACACACACACACATGTATATATATATATGAAATGGACAAAGTCCGACAATTAGTTTAAGACATTTTTATGTTTATACATTCTTTTTATAGATACAAATATTTAAGTAAATGCTCTGTTTATAATAAACAGTATTAAACAACATTTACCGGCCTGAATGTCCGAGCAATTTTCACAAAAAATATTTGTCCTCCAACAGGATTCGAACCTGTATCCTATACAATGTATAAACATAAAAATGTCTTAAAACAATTGTCGGACTTTGTCCATTTCATAATGTGTGACGTAAGTTGTTTACATTTGATACGCCATGAGCAGATATGAATGTACGTGAGTGATTCATGGAAGATTGAAGTTTAAATACAGTAAATTCGACCTTGCTCACCGAACGCTTCTCTGTGGCCAAATCGGTAAAGGCACGTCAAGCTAAATGACGGTTACGTATAGGATACAGGTTCGAATCCTGTCGGAGGACGAATATTTTCTGTGAAAATTTCTCGGACATTCAGGCCGGTAAATGTTGTTAATACTGTTTATTATAAACAGAGCATTTACTTAAATATTTGTATCTATAAAAAGAATGTATAAACATAAAAATGTCTTAAAATATATATATATATATATCAAATATGTGGTGCAGTTCAATTTATATTACAATGAGTCATTCATACAAAAAGTAGATTAGTAAAGTTAATGATATAAAATGGCGAAATCCCTTTGCTAACAAAATATTAAAGGTGCATTAACCTACAAATCACTCGATGAATGTTATGATCCTTGTTTTTAATAATTATAAGCCGTATAAGGTCTTTTTTTAATACGCAAGTACTTTCAACTGTACATTCAGACATCTTCAGACACAAAAATTATTTTGTTTTTGGTAAAAGTCAGGTAGCATCCGAGACGAAAAAATTAAATGCGAATCGAAATATGTTTTTTTTTTTTTTTTTTTTTTTTAATGTTTTATTGTTAATGGATACAAACTTTTAGAGCGTGCAGTTGCAACGCTAAGGTTGAATTTTTTGAAAGTGCGTTTTCTTACTAATATGGCAATTTGGGAATTTTTGTTGTTGTAGGAGTGTATCAGTCAATGTGGCATGAACTAAATTTTACCAAAAACGAAATATTTTTTCTGACGTGACGAACCGATGAAAAAGATGCCGAGCCGCGTGACCAATGTCAAGTGTGTGTGAGTTTGTGTGCGTATGTGTTTGCGTGAGTGTGTGTGTGTATGAGAGAGAGAGAGAGAGAGAGAGAGAGAGAGAGAGAGAGCGGAGGGACTGCTGCTTCTTTTTCTGATTGGCTCCGCGGTAGCCTACGTAATGTCTACTTTTTGGTCACGGAATAAGCACGTCTTCCAGATTTCGTTTCCCGCTAAAATTCACGGTTATTAAATATCAATCTTATCCACTACAAGAGTTCTTCTATGTTCCGCGTACCCTTCAAGAGATGATCGATCATGGCTCTCCACTACCTCCAATCCTTTGTAGCCGCTGGCAACCTTTGCCAACACTCCTACCTCGTTCTGACATCCATTCACACAAGCTCGTCAGTTATGTGGCCCACAGACTTCCACTGTCACTTTTTTCCCCTTCGATATGTCCTGTGAGTGTCAAATCCTCTAAGCCATCTTTCTTCATTGTGTGTCCAGGAAATTCCAGCTGTTACAACCCCCTTCAGATTTCGTTGTTTACGCGCTCCGTCCATGGAATTCCCAGCATCCTTCTGTAGAATCCGATTTCTGTGTCCTCCAGTCGGCTCTTCATCTGTTGGGGGATTGTCCAGTATTCACTGGAAAAAAAAAAAGAAAATTGCAATAACATGACAGAAGAAAACTCTGTTTTTTGGGGTTATTTTTTTGCTTCTAATGAAATGTTTTCCTGTTTCTTTGTACTTTGCTTAGCTTCTTGAAGGTATGTTTTGCTCTTCCAATTCCCAGATGACTTCTGTACATGCTTGATGTTGATATCACTAATTCGTAGTTCGAAACAAGGGCTTTTACTCTTTCTGACAACTATCCATTCTATTTTCTAATAACTGATAGTCTTTTCTTCGTCTTTTCCTTTATTATTTTGTCAAGTAAGACCTCTAGTTTTCATTCTGTGTCTACGATGAACCCAGTGTACTACACGCTCATATTATAATTAAAAAATGTACAGGGTGTCTCAAATGTTACCAAGGGATTTCAAAATTTAATAAATCCTTTATTTTTTAAATTTAATTCTGTGGCGAACAATTACGTAGAAGCAAGCCAGATTGGCTTGCATCTGGTGTAAAGGAAAATAAGTTCCTTACCTCAACACACGACACGTAGCCTCGTCATTTTGTTTCTTGAAAATGATATGATTCTCCCCTCCTTATTTCTACAGTGTATATTCTGTAACGGTGGCTTTTTTACAGCTTAGCGAGGTTCAGCCAATAACAAGTCGTGTACTGATTGGTCGAACTGGAGGAGGCCATTTGCTTCGGTAACTGAGAACAAAAGTGAAGAATGTTAATTAGTCAGTCGGCCATGGTGTTTTTTTTATGATAAAAGAGGGGTGAAGCAGTGAGTGACGTGAGAGGAACTCACAAACTTCTGATTGAAAAAAGAAGTATTTAGTATTGTACAAGCGAACAGAGACTCATTTAACTCCAAATTCACGGTGTTTACTCGTTCCCCCGCCAGAACGAGATGTGGCACAAAGTCTCTTTAAAGTGGGGACCGGAGCGCGTACACTCGAGCAAGGGACAAAAATTCCCCACAGCCCCAGCAACTATCGGTTGTGCTAGCCTGGGTGCGAGCACCGGTCCTTCCCTCTGGTGCAATGGGAGGCCGTGGCCTCGGGCAGCTGTTCCCCAGAGCTGGGCACCTCTCAGTTTGCGCTCTTTGACAGAGAAACCCCTGAGCGCACTCTGCCCAAAGACAGAGACGTAACTGAGAGATGATAAGCCATGCATAAGAAATCCCCCCAAAGGAGGAATTTTCACGCTAGCTACAAATTCACAATACCATATAGAGTAAATATGAAAAATACATACTAGTTGATAAAGATTACATCTTTTAAGTGGCGCCCATGTCCAGCTTCTCGCGAATGTGTTCTTTCTAAGACATTTTCCATCACAGCCATGATTGTTTCATGATCTAGTGTTTTGATGTCCGTCTAAATGTTATTCTTCAGTTGTTGGAGAATCTGAGTTTTGTTGGCATAAATTTTTGCTTTGGAACAGCAGTATAGGTAGAACTTGCCAGGTCCGGGAAACGTGGTGGACAGTTAGAACCTTTAGAAATTATTCTTTTCCGTAAAATTTGCCTAAGAAGCTGGACTGTACGAGCTGTTGCATATTCTTATATGGAAACAAGTCGATGCATTTAAAGTTTCGTTAAAGTGACGACCGAGAGATCGAAACCTGTCGAAACGGCCTTCGAGTTGATGCTATCGGATTTTCTATACTCTCCTTTACTCGCTCCAATACCCCTTCGTAGCATGCCACTTCGCAGAAGGTTACTTTCTTCGAGAATATCAAACACCGTAGCGGCGACGGTATGTTTCGAGGAATTTGAATAATTTATGCTTGAATTTAGTACCAATATTTCACTACATGTGTTTGTTTTTATTTCACTAGTTTATTTTGAAGTGATTTATTTCCAAAACCCGCCTTTAATAAAACACCATAAAGAAAATTGAAAAAAGTTAATAATCGAAAAAGTTATCAAACTTTCAGACCTCCTGATGACTTTTGGAACACGGTGGAGTAACGGCTCTGACTGCGGAATATGAGAGCCGAGTTCGAATTCCAGTCGAATCCATTGCATTCCATTACGTGCTAATAAAAAGGTACGAGTCCTCTTCGTCTCCCCCCTCCCAGCTATGGGGAAATAGCAGGACAGACCGGATCCTATAGCTTTAGATCGCAACTAGCCTACCACAGAAAGAAATGGCAACCTATTGCGGAAAAAATCTGCCTCGTCAGTCATGTATCGAAAGATAACATGATCGCTTAAGCGTGTATCACGCATGGCATATGACTAACTTTATTTAAAAATTAATATCGAAAAACTTCCTAAACAATATTGACGAACTATAATATTAGTACATTTTTTACATAGTTTAGTTGTTCCTTTGTTTAACGGCATATCAACAACTCCATGGGTTATAATGACGAATTCTAAATATATCTTGTACACAATATGTATTTTTTAATTTTGGAGATAATAATGGTTTAGTGATACAAGTCTTACTAATTAACCCATAGCTGGAGGGAGAAGAGGTGGATTCATACCTTTCCCAAGAGTATTTGCATGTAAGTTGTATTCCCAACTAGAATTGAAACTCGGTTCTCAGAGTAAAAATCCGAGTAATTGTTCATTACACCACCCGCACATTCAAGCTTATAGCACCTTATACGCCCAAGCGGTCACCCATCTGGTTACTGACCAAGATCGACATTGCTTAAATTCAGTGATCGTACGGGAACCGGTGATTTAACGTGATGTGCACGTAAGTCTGCATGGTTAAGCAAGGGTTAGTTTAAGATCTAATTGGACATAAAATGGCGGACTATATTTACTCTTTTTATTAAGAAATGAAGTGATCTTCTATGAGAATGAGTAACCATTAATAGAATAATAGGAAGATTTAATTAAAGATTGAAAACATTATCGGAAAAATTTGATAAAATATGGCGTTATTTTATATGTCTTGGTAAACCAGTATTAACATAAATATGTTTGGACATAATGTCAAGGTTAGTTTCCTGCTTTTGATGCGAAATAAAAATGAACACTACAGAATTGCCACATATTAAGCCGATAATTGGAAAAATATATGTAAAGATCCAGATGAAAATGTTTGAAAAAATATCCTAATTTTTTTTAAGAGAGAGAGAGACAGAGAGAGAGGGTGAGAGAGAGAGAGGGAGAGAGAGCTAGAGAGAGGGAGGGAGGGAGAGTTTGATGCGTATGTTAGGTACTGATAAACAACTGAGTGGGCTATTTGGTTTTACAGCTAGGTGTAAAAGTCTCTTGCTTAAACAACTGAATTTCAAAAATATTTGTGCAACATTCCGATTTGTGGTTAAATAACTGTGTTTGGTTTTCACTTGGAACGAATTCAAATGTTTCCCTCCAAATTCCGAGAAGTAAATCCGGAGCCTATCTTGCTTAATAAAAACAAAAGACTGAATTGAATTCTTGAAGTCGACGAACAGTTGCTCTAGGAATCCATATCGGCCCTGTCAAGGAAAAAATAACACGGAAACAAATTTGATGACCACTACACAAGAATTTGCAAATAACATCAAAGTCACTCCCACATCAAGGAAAATTCTTCAGCTGGTAAGATTGTTCTGTTCTTTGCTATTACCATGAATTTTGCTTCGAACATTGTACCTATACCTTGAAAATTATTCAGAGAAGTACTTTTCCCCCTTTTTTTTTCATTTGTTTTTATGTTGTTTACTTTTTCCGGGGGACCTTATGCAGTATAGTGATTTTTATTTTAAAAAACGTATATTTTATTTGCAGTTGTATTTGTACATAGATATTATTGGCCATCATTTGGCACACAAAGCACTTAATTTATGTAATTCTTTCAATTTTTGTGTGTTAATAAATTTATCGTCTGTTTTTTAAACCCGTTTCGTGTCGTTTGTCTTTGTTGTGTGCTCTTGGCCGTATAAATTAAATGTTACCGCAAACATTTGAACCATATTTCTTTTCGTAGGGTCTTTCTTTCAAAATTAAAAAGAAATTCTTTAACTTAACTTTTTGTCCGGCTGACTTTACAAATATGTACAACATTTAATTACCTCCCTGGTATTTATTGAAGACATTACTATGCGCCAGGTTTGTCATGATTACGTCATGTTCAAATATTGTTCATTTCAAAGAAGCAGACGTCAACAAATTCATTGTTTCTTTCTGTTGGGCGACGTTTCTATAAAAACGACATTCCAAGCCAATAAAGACATTTTCTAATGTTTATTTTATTTTGTGAATTTAAAAAAAAAATTTAATCATTTGAAACCCGAAAAAATGAAATCTGTAAATTAAATTGAGAATTACGCTACATGAAGAATATAGTAGCATTTTGGTGATAGAAAAACTGTGAGTGAATGTTTTATTTGTTTCAGCATTAGATAATGTAGAAAATAAAGAAAATAATTTGTTGATAAACATTTTTTTTATTTTATCTCAACACTAAAAATGAAGTGTTATCTAAAACATTTAACTTATTTTAGACTTTCATCATCCGCATCATAATCATACTCTTGACTTTTGTAATCGTAGTGGGGATTCGAATGCAGACATCATATTGAATTTCCTTCACATCAGTCTATAAATGGCAGCCAACAGCAATTCTGGTATAGTCATATTTGTCCCTTGTTTGACATTGTCCAAATAGTTTTTGCATTCTCGTCCTCTCCTTTACCCACCTTCAACGGTGCCTTGCATAATGATCTTACACAGGCTGTCGTGACATAGGCTTTTATTTGTTTTAATTTACTCATCAACTTTAAAAATGTAAAATAGTTGAAATGTAAACATTCCTTTGGATACGTAAACAAATCTCTTTAAATGTCAATCAATGATTTTTTATAGAATTAACGATATTGATATATAAGACTTTTGTGATGCCAACGAACACTCGTTGCCACTTCTGTGATGTCAACGAATACGCGTTGTCACTTTCGTAATGCTCGTTGTAGTAGAGACTTTGTAATTGCAGATACAACTATAGTAACGCCATTGAACAATACTGGTGTCAGACGCCTTCGAATGACACTCGCACTAATAGTACTTGCTCGATAATACTCGCTCGAATAGTAACCACGGAATAGTAATCCGTATAGTGATCAGTATAGAGAACGTATAAACATTAAAAAATATCTTAAATAATTGTTGGACTTCGTCCCTTTCATAATGCATGACAGCATTTGTTTACATTTTGATACGCGTAGAGCAGATATGAATGAGAGAAAATCATGAAGAATTGTAAGTTTAAAAACAGTAAAATTGACCGTGCTAACCGAGCGCTTCTCTGTGGCCCAATCGGTTAAAGGCATGTCAGGCTATATGACGTGTTCCGTATAGGATACAGGTTCGATTCCTGTTGGAAGACTCATATTTTCTATGAAAATTTCTCGGACATACAGGCCGGTAAATGTTGTCCAATACTGTTTATTATAAACAGAGCATTTGCTTAAATATTTTTATCTATAAAAAGAACGTATAAACATAAAAATGTCTTAAATAATTGTTGGATTTTGTCCATTTCTTAATGTATATTTATCAATCTATTATAAGAAATTTATTTGGTTGAGCGTTTATCGTCTGCTTTTCTGTGAGAAAACAGACTCTTTGTTAGGTTCTTACTTAAACTTTTCATTTCAAAAATATTTTTGCCCCATTCTGATATGTGGGAGAATAACTGCGTTTAGTTTTTGCTCAGAACGAATTAAAAGGTTTCCCTGCAAATTCTGAGAAGTAAATGTGGAGCCTATTGCACCAAAAAAAAAAAAAAAAAATGGTTATGGTGACTGTTTGGTGGTCTGCGACCAGTCTCATCCATCACAGCTTCTTGAATCCGGGCGAAACGATTACGGCGGAGAAGTACTGCCGACAAATTGACGAAATGCACCAGAAGCTCCAACGTATGTTCCCGAGATTGGTCAATATGAAGGGACCAATTATCCTCCATGACAACGCTGGCCCGCATGTTCCTCAACTGACCCTGCAGAAGCTGAACGAATTGGGCTACGAGACTCTGCCTCATCCGCCATATTCACCGGACCTCTCGCTCACCGATTATCACTTTTTCAAGCATCTCGACAACTTCCTGCGTGAAAAATGCTTCAAAAGCCGAGATGATGCCGAATCGGCCTTCAATGACTTCATCGCTTCCAGAACTCCGGATTTCTATGCTAATGGAATAAATAAACTTGTTTCTCGTTGGCAAAAATGTGTCGATTCTAATGGTTCTTATTTCGATTAATAAAGTTTATTATGAAAGGAGTTATGATCTTTTGAAGTTGAACGTCAAAAAACGACATTATTTTTGCACCAACCTAATATATATATATATATATATATATATATATATATATATATATATATATATTGATGCATGTTTCATTAAATAATATAGACAAGTGTTGTCTATTTATTTTATGAAAATTATTTTCATATCGTCTGATAAGCTTAATAACATTATCCTTAAAGACGAAATATATATACAATATATTAAGCAATACACGGACATAACAATAATGAAAATCTGTTTTTGTTTGCATGAATGATTTCCAAGCAACGACAAATACGTGCATACTACACGCTGAAATGAAAATCGCACCGCAGCTCATGACGTCACATGTAACCACGCGAGAGTGAAAACAATTAAATAGAATAAGTAGACAAATCTTGTCTATATTATTTAATGAAACATCCATCAATGAAAAAATGCTGCCTAAACACACACACACACACACACACAATATATATATATATATATATATATATGTTTTACATATATATATATATATATATATATATATATATATGTGTGTGTGTGTGTGTGTGTGTGTTTTATATATATATATATATATATATATATATATATATGCATGTTTTATATTAAAAAAATGACAGACAAGGTACTACAATTAAGCTTTTTATTTGGAACCAATTCAGCCTTACTATTTTACCCTTAGCTTAGTGAAGAAGATACGTGTTCATGCCTTTTCAAGTGAATGTAGTAAAGTTCACTGGAATGCTAATTTGACTCACCGAATACATTTTTCCCAAAGATATGAGTTATAACACCCGCATACGTATAGTTCAGCAATGAAATACTTGGCTATTACAAATGTGGTGACCATATAATTAAAAAAAAAAACATGCATCTTCCCACGTGTTTTTAGTTTAGACATATTAATGTCCGTCCACCCCAGCAATTGAATTATTTTTCATACAGCCAATCTCGAAAAATCGTAATTGGCATTTCGTGCGGGTGGAAGTTAGGGAAAACAGAAAATCGGTTTAGCCTAATGGAACAAACATCACTGATTATTTTCAGGAAAAAACAAAAACAAAAAATTAATTGATTTAATGAATAAATACTGTAGTGGTTCAGTGGTTAGCAGATAGGTTAACTTGCGGGGAAGTATCTGGTTTACCAAATATAAAGGGGTACTCGAACATTTAACCAACAAACCGAATGGACATTTAACCGAATGGACATTTAACCGAATGGACATTTAACCGAATGGACATTTAGCCAAAAATCTAATGGCGTACTTACATGTATTTCACACTCTTTATCGTAATGTGCTACATATATATTTATATTTATTTACTGTATTAATTTATAAGTTTTCGTTTTTTAGGCTTTTTAAAAAAATCTATTCTATATATATTTTATTTCAAATATTAATGTAAGATGATAAGTGCTTTGAGAAAAAGCACATTTTAATACAGCAAAATCTTAAGCTTTTACGATATGAAAGATTTTTCAATTATCGCTTTTAATGATCATTATCTTAAAGGGATGAACTAGCTTTTATCTTACTGTAAAATACAAATCTAAATAATTAGGTGCTACTTTTTAACCAAATACTCTGAAATACTTTTAAAAATACTAGTTTCAATAAACAAATATTGAAATAATAAAACTTTTAAATTTAAATTTAATCACTTGAAATTCAGTGGTAATTATTAGTCCTATTCTACCTTATAATACTGCTAATTAAAATACTTAAAGTATTGCTTGTTACTATTTTTACTTGTACTTTTTCGGTGAAATGTCTGGTCGGCCAAATGTCCGTTCGGCCAAATGTCCGTTCGGCCAAATGTCTGGTCGGCCAAATGTCCGTTCGGCCAAATGTCCGGTCGGCCAAATGTCCGTTGGCCAAATGTCCGTTCAGCCAAATGTCCGTTCGGCCAAATGTCTGGTCGGCCAAATGTCCGTTCGGCCAAATGTCCGGTCGGCCAAATGTCCGTTCGGCCAAATGTCCGTTCGGCCAAATGTCCGGTCGGCCAAATGTCCGTTGGCCAAATGTCCGTTCGGCCAAATGTCCGTTCAGTCAAATGTATCCCAGCTAAATGTCCGGCCACGATATAGAAGTTGTTCCGCGCCAAATTGATTTTATGCATATTATTGCTTTCATTACAAAAATGATAAAAAATAATACCACATATCCTCGCGTATCATACGACTTTTTAAAATCTAATTTTGAAGCTAATTTTAGGAGGGTCACATCATACATGAGATATAAAATTTGCATATGTATTGCTGGCCCTGGGTACACTGTTAACCATATTATATATTCATTTACTGTAGTCAAAAAGTACAGCTGTATTTAAAATAAACAAGATTTTGATAAAACTGATGTTTTACTTAACTGTATCTAGCAATAATTGCATGTAATATTCACATATTAGTATCATCTTATAAAATATAAATATAGTGAATATTGATCTCTTCCATTTTTTATGTCCATAAGATGTTTAGCTGTTTCTCGTTCGATTGTTTATGCCTGTCCTTTGTAGCTCTTGATAAATTTTGTCTTTTTGTTATCTGCTCTAAATCTTGTTCCGTCATCTATTTACTCAAGATCACTAAGTACGTTATACATTGTTTCCTCTATCCATCTTGCCTTCAATATGTCTTATGAGTATCAAATTTTCCAATCCCTCTGTCCTCGTTACGTGCGCTAAAAATTTCAACTGTCTCTTCTTGATGTTTATTATAAGTTTTCTTTTCGTTTCCATTTTCTCTGAAATTTCCCCGTTGCTCATAAGTTTGGTCCAGGGTATCCTCAGCATCCTCTTGTAGAACAACCTTTTTACTGTCTCAGATCTCCTCTTCCACTGTGAGGAGATTGTCTGGCACTCACTGCCGTATAGTATGACTGATATTACGTAACAGTTCATTACTCTTTTCTTTGTTCCTAACGAATTTTCATCTTTTTCATAATACTTTGCTTAGCTTTTGCAAGGCATCTTAGCTTTTACTGTAGTGTCAAGCTTAGCAAGGACATCAGACTAGATCAGTGAATTAGTACAGTATACTTCCCGATGGATTCGCTACGATACCTACTGGATTAAACTAAGCTCTAATAAATACCTAAATACACGTACCATAGCTTGCATATCAAGCAGAGCGATTCGCTATTTCATTGGATTCATACCAGAAAATAACACATGTCTGAATCGAATTTAATGTTCATAAGGAATTTTTTTTTATCTACGTAGAGTTGACCTCAATATGTACTGATTTCATACGAAACGATACTAAAATAAGCTTTGTACTCGGTGTCACATCAGAACGTTAAAAGAGCTAGTTGCCTCAGGAGCTTAACCAAAAAGCCATGAAATGTAATCCGTCGTTTTGCAGACACCGACAAGAACTACGTACAATTTAACTCAAGATATAGTGATTTTCTAAGCCCGGCTTAGATGTTGCACAAGGCCGAAAGTATGGGGCACCCAGTGAGGATCGAACTCACTACAAGACAAGATTTCTAACCATTACACCACGTCATGGTGCCCATTTAACTCAAGATATATGTACACAAGTAAACCAAAGGAGGTTATATAATCCACCTGACCTAAGAAGAGGTTGAGTTTCTCACACCATCGCAAGGAGATCGAACGTTTAAAGAAAGACCCCAAACCACATACCTTTGATCTAGCAGATGCTTAGTTGACGGATTTCTGAAGTGAATAAATCATTGTTTGACCTATGAAAAATGTAGTCACGTATATTTATCAGGTGTTACTAATATAAAATGACAGAAGTTCGATTCTGAATACGCACTCCAAAATTCTGGCTTTGTGACAGGTTAAACTAATTTTGTTTTCTATCTCGTGGATGCGGTAGTTGTATAATTCTTTATTTTTACTGGTGACGGGGTCAATGTTCGAATTATGGTAAATAGCATAGAATTTGAATACCGATTTTCAATGTTAGCGGTCAGATTATTCCCACATAGAGTATTAGTGTAGAATATTTTTTCTCGTTCCCGTTTCGCTCTAGTTAGCTATGTTACGTCATACCACGGAATAACTGGGACGCAATCAATGTCTAAGGGCGCTTTTCGATGACAGTTAAAGCCTTCTTTTGCGGTTGCTTAAGAATATCAATTAATTAAATTAAACCAACTTAAAGGTTTCATCTTAAAATGAAAACAAAAAACCTCGAGATTTGAATAGAAAACGAATTGAGATATGTATGCTTTTCAATGGCAAGAAGGCGGAGAAAGGGGGAGAGTGAGAGGAGAGGTTTAGGGTGAAGAAAAAGAGAAAGGAGGAGGGAGAGGGATCCGTAAAGATGGTGATAGAGAGGGAGAGAGTGAAAAGGAGGGATGGGGAAAAGCAGGGAGAAAGAAGGAGGAAGAAAAGGAAGAGAGAGGTATGATGGAAGCAGGGAGAGAAAAGGAGATAGAAAGAATGAAAGAGAGGAGAGAGCAGTAGGAAGAAAGAGGAGGGGAAAGAGAAGCTCTGCGAGACGGAAAGAAAGAAAGAAAGAAAGAAAGAAAGAAAGAAAGAAAGAAAGAAAGAAAAGGATTGAAAGAGAGTGCAAGAGTAGTAGGAAGAATGAGGAAATGAGAGGGAAAGGAGAAAGAGGGAAGACACGAGAGAGAGGGATGGGAGATGGAAAGAATGAAAGAGAGGAAAAAGCAATAGAAAGAAGGTGAGGGGAGAGAGAAACTGTGAGAGACGGAAAGAAAGAAAGAAAGAAAGAAAGAAAGAAAGAAAGAAAGAAAAAGAAAGAAGGATTGAAATAGAGTAAAAGAGTAGTAGTAAGAAGGAGGAGTGAGAGTTAAGGAAGAAACAGGAGAAATACGAGAGAGGAGGAAAGAGAAGAGGAAGAGGGAGTTAGAAATAGAAAGAGGGAATGAGTGATATAGAGAGACAGGACTGGGAGAGTAAAAAAGAGGGAGAAAGAAGTGTAGGGAGTAGAGAGGAGAGGGGAGAGAGAGTTAGAGAGAGATAGAGAAAGGAGGGAGTGAAGAGAGCCACAGAGATTAAGGGAAGCAGAAAGAATGAAGGAGGGAGGGAAATGGCGAGATATGGAGAGGGAGAGGAGCTGTGAGAATGACAGATGTAGGTGGGGGAAAAATAGGATAAACAAGGGAGGAGAAGGATTGAAAAAGATATTTAGGGAGGCGGCGAGTGCGAGAGGAAGGCAGTGACGGGAGGAGAAACTTAGGCAGAAGAGGAAGGAAGAGAGAAGCAAATTAGAGATAGGGAGAGGGGGAATTAGAAAGAAGGCGAGAAAGGGCGAAAGAAAGGGAAGTGAGGTGGTGAGAGGGTAAACCCGATGCCTGGTTTGTATGTACACGTCAGTAAAAGAGAAGTGGTTTTATCTGACAATCATCATTTAATAAGGTCTCAATATGAGAAGAGACCAAAACCGGACTCATTACGCTAATGAAAGGTTCAGCTGTCACTATACAGTAACAGATACCGAACGAGATTAGCCTGATCTCGTACGCTATTTAGAAACTTCACGAGAATTCAGTTTACGCCATATGTTTGTGAAACTTCTTGTAATAAAAAAAACGTATTCAGGGATATACGAAAGATTCATTTATGGGCAAACGATATATAAGTTTTTATATATTAAGAACAATTTCAAGGAAAGTTTTCGTGTAACGTTATTCGTTCTGTAGTAAAGTCATGAGAATTTCTTTTTCGACTTTTATTGCATATGTCATTCTCTGACAGACCGTTAATAAAAATGAAATATGTTAGATTGATAGATTGCTAAAAGTTAAATATTTGTTTTTATCTTAATACACACACACACACACACACGCACACACACACACACACACACACACACACACACACACACATATATATATATATATATATATATATATAGATAGATATAGTTAAGTTATGAAGAACTTGGTAATCCGTATGGTTAATCCCAAGGAGGATGAAATCCTGAGTGCTCAATGTAAATCCAGAGCTAATATTAAAATTGATGGGTAGTGTAAGTTTTTGTAATTTAACAGAGAGTGTATTTTTTTAATTTCAATTTTCGTTTCAGTTCATTTTTGGAAGTGCTATCTGATGATCCGGCGTCCTTTAAAAGGACTCTGGTGAAATAAATTATTATAATGGTACCTTAAAGTGGTTTGTTTTTCTTTTATATATATATATATATATATATATATATATATATATATATATATATATATATATATTATGAAATGGACAAAGTCCGACAATTATTTTAAGATATTTTTTTTTTTTATGTTTATACGTTCTTTCTATGGATACAAATATATTCAAGCCGGTAAATGTTGTTGATACTGTTTATTATAAACAGAGCATTTACTTAAATATTGTGTATCTATAAAAAGAACGTATAAACATAAAAATGTCTTAATATATATATATATATATATATATATATATATATATATATATATATATATATATATATGTCATTACTGTTTCGCTGTATCCCAGCTCCTCAGAGCGACTAGGCATCCGAATGGCTCAAGTCAGGATCAAAATTGGTGTCAGTCAGAGATTCTACCATTCGGAAGAGTGAAACAGTTAAATCTAGCGTATTGTTGTAACGAATGTAAACAAATGCCAATAAGTCATAGGGCTCAATTCATTTTACTGAAGTGCTTTGCATTAATGCAGGTGGCTGTTGTTTATAGAATTAGCTTGTAATTCAATAGTGGCGAATTGGAATATATTTTTAATAGCTAAATTATATATGCCCGAGCAAGCGCCTGCAATAAGGATCGGCTAGCCGCCTGAGACGAGTATCCTGGAATATGAATGCCCAGCTATACATATGTATATATATTAGTATGATTACAAAACAACTCTCTCTCTCTCTCTCTATATATATATATATATATATATATATATATATTAGTGGCCAGCCAGGAGTTAATACCCTGTAAGTTTTTTCTTTGAGGTTCGTTACAGTCTACTAAACCAAACCAAGACTTTGGAAGAACTTGATAGGCAAATACAAGAAGTTATGTCTTCCATACCACAAGAGTACCTGGTGAAATTCCTGGGCAGCTCAAGAAACTGATAGCGAAATCTGGTGCCAATATCAAATTTTAAATAAAACCTCAGGCTAAACGCTTTCTTCTCATGTTCATTTCTTGTAATAAATAAGTTATAAGTATTTTAAAATGCGGTGTTACTTGTCAATCACACACTATATATATATATATATATATATATATATATATATAATTATTTATTTTTAAAGAAAAAAAAAATTATAACATAAATATGTTATAAAATCACTACAAAAATAGCCATTTTGTTTCAACACCTTCGGTGTCTTATCAAGTGATGACGTTGAATGTAAAATAAATGGTTTTAAAAGTTTCAAATTAATTAATATTCTACGCAAGGGGAAAACGTTGTTACAAAGGCTAGGTGGACCAATCAGAACACAAGTACAGGAAAATTCAAAAAGCTCGATAACGAAGTCATGTTATAATATCTATTCAGATGTTTAGTATTAAAAAATAATTTATTCCAACGAATAATTACTAAATTATATGATAAAATTTAATATTAAAATTTAAAACTGCTAATTACAAAATCAAAATTTAACATTTATTCGCTATCAAGTTTACAACTATAAAATTACTGAGGAGAAAAGAAGAAATATATATGTTATTCAATTTATTTTTTCATTGAAGTTACTTTAGCTATATTTAATATCCGGTCTTTTTACAATGTATACATTTTAATCCTCATGATGTGTAAATGGGGTCCCAAACTCACGCGTAAAACAAACGCAGTCAGATTCTAATACATAAGCACCAAGACATATACACACACAAAAAAGGGGACAAGACAGAGAACATCTCCACCGTCTGTCATGAAAAAAAAAAAGGGGGGGGGGAAATGGGAGAAGGGAAACCAACACACACGTACATACATACATAATTAAAAGTGGATGCACTTTCCATACACATAGATACATATAAATACATGCACACACATCCACAGACATTATATATATATATATATATATATATATATATATATATATATATATATATATATATATATATATATATATATTATCCCCCCTTCATCTTTAGACCTTCCTGTTCTTCTCTCGTCTGTTACCCTTCCCTATAGCTTTCATTTACTCTAACATTCGTCCCACACTCTCATACATACACTCTCTAAATTTTATTTTTTATTCCAGGAGTTGTTTTTTCTGTTTTCTTTTTGAATTTGTATGTCTGATGAATTGGATCGTATTTACGAGTCCAATGGAATAAATTATGACCATGAAATATTAGTGTTTAAGTCTTTTTATTATATATGAGGTTGGTGCAAAAAATAATGACGTAATAATGTCGTTTTTTGACGTTAAAAAATACGTCAAAAAACGACATTATTGCGTCATTATTTTTGCACCAACCTAATATATATATATATATATATATATATATATATATATATATATATATATAGCATAATAAGAAGCCACGTATACTTTCTTAATATGTATATATAGAAAAAGTTGCAAATTAAAAAAATAATAATGTTTTTTTATGAAAGTATTCATTTATTTATATATATATTTGATATTTCAGATTGACCTCAATCTTTTTTCAGATTTGTAACAAACAGTTATTTCTGAAGAAATATTGAGGCCAATCTGAAATATCAAATATATATATAAATAAATAAATACTTTCATAAAAAAACATTATTATTTTTTTAATTTGCAACTTTTTTTCTCTCTCTCTCTATATCTATCTATCTATCTATCTATCTATCTATCTATATATATATATATATATATATATATATATATATATATATATATGATTTTTTAAATAAAACCTAGTTATCGTTATATAATATATGGAAATCGATAACATTGTGTTAACCAATTTTTATTTTTAAATTTTGTAACGGTCATTCTCTACTCAGAACCTGAAGATTGCGTTGTACATGAAACTCCGTGTCGTGCTACAAGTGAGGAATACTATATATATATATATATATATATATATGTGTGTGTGTGTGTGTCTGTGTATGTCTCTGTGTGTGTGTGTGTGTGTGTGAAATGTTTTTTAGATCGAAATAGTATGTTGAATAAATTATTATAGGGAAAAGTATGATAAAATGGAAAAAAGGTTTCAAGTCACGCGTTTCGTCGTTTAGGACTTCATCAGACTAATATGATGCATACGTTGGTGCGACTACACATGTGAACGAAGGAGAGGGGACGCTGAGAATTTAAATTCTAAACTTAACATATACACACACATGTGCGTGCGCGTGCACACACACACACAGACTGGGTGCGATGTATAAATTATCATCTAAATTACGCAAAAATGAAAATAACACTGACATCTCATATTGATAGATATATTTACTCAAATTACGCGAAAATGTCTTAAAATACTAAAGTGTAAATTTATTCAATAAAGTCACCATTTGCTTCAACCGCAGCCTCGAGACGACTTCAGAATCTCCTGCAACTCTTCTGGACGGTCTCCTTCTTTAAGTTGGTGAATGCTGCCATAATTCTTGCCTTCAGTTCATTTTTGGTGTTACAAGGAATTTTGTTGGTCTCTCGCTCAACTGCGCCCTACAAATAATAATCAATGAGTTTGCAGTCTGGGAGACATTAAAAGACAATGGTTAAGCATCGGAAAACATAAAGAAAATTAATTTCTTTTAATAATATGTGGAAATAACTGTTGTTTGCCTGATGAAGGTCTGTGACTGGAAACACGTGTAGCAGAAATATGGAAAATAAAGTCTAATATATATTTTAAAAATCCACATTATATACAAAAACGTTTGCTGTTTTTCTCTTCTCTTGAAAATATACACTTTTCTCTCGTTATAACAACTATAACATCTTCCTTATATATATATATATATATATATATATATATATATATATATATATATATATATATATATATATATATATATATGTATATATATATATATGAAGAAAAATATACGGGAAAAACAAACAAAAATCCTTATATGCAATTATGCTGTTTTAATGTTAATATAATATCAAAGTCGGACGTTTCGGTCTAATAGACCATCTTCAGGACATATTCATAAAATATAATTAACATTATCAATTCAACATGACAACAACTACAAAGACGATAAAGACCGAAACGTCCGACGTTGACATTATATTAACATTAAAACAGCATAATTGCATATAAGGATTTTTGTTTGTTTTTCCCGTATATTTTTCTTCATACTGTCGGATCTATATCCATATATTTGATTATAT
>OZ010609.1:62789978-62794978 GCA_963932145.1 Acanthosepion lycidas | reverse complement strand
GAAGAGCAGTCCATGAAAAAATACAAAAAAACAACATCCTTCGAAAACACCAAAACATATCGATAACCGAATCAAGACCGCCCACGCAGCATGAAAAAAAAAAATCCTTCGAAAACACCAGAAGACAAATAGAAGAGACGAATGGAACACAAAGAGAAGCCAGAACTCTTCCTCTGCTAACCGACCTACCTTACCATGTGGGCGACTCTTCAGATCCAACTTAGGACTTGCAATGAGTGAGTTTGATTCTTGGCCGATGGGTCCGATAATTTCATTAGCTTAGGGGCCTCAAAAGGTCATAATCCGACCCTGTTGGAGTTGACCTCATATCAATTATCAAAATTTGGCTAAATGAGGTTAAATGTGGGAAAAAATATACAATAATATATTAGAACAATTGTGAATATTTTAATAATTATATGAAACCTTAATTCTTTTGGCAAAGGTTCAAATAAGATACATTCCCTAGTTCCACTATCGTTTACAGTTAGGAATCGCCATACCACGTACAGGATGTTGAATCAGATTCATTCCCAGCGTAATCCACTGGT
Source organism: Acanthosepion lycidas (assembly GCA_963932145.1). Classification (NCBI taxonomy): domain Eukaryota; kingdom Metazoa; phylum Mollusca; class Cephalopoda; order Sepiida; family Sepiidae; genus Acanthosepion; species Acanthosepion lycidas. The sequence goes on along the minus strand of OZ010609.1, from coordinate 62,794,427 downwards.
AAGGAACAAGTATTCCCTTGTTCTCTTCACCTTTCTTCTTCCTCCTCCTCCTTACCCCCTCCTTTCTATCACACTCAACATTGTGCTTTTGACCGTCGTTCGTTTGTTTATTTTTTCTGAATAATAATGTAGTGTTCTTTGTGATTTTTTTTTTTACAAAAAAACATTGGATGGTCAATTAGCCTGATGACATCGTGAGGTCGAAACCAAGGTCACTTTAAGAGGTCAGCTATCCTAATTTTTTAAAAGTTTAAAGCTCTATATGCTATTTTTACCATTATTTATTTCACACGTGTATTGAGCACGTTTTATGCTAGTATTGAGCACGTTTTATGCTAGTTTCCAGGTCTGATTCAACTCATATATATACATACATATACATATACATATATATATATATATATATATATATATATATATACATATATATATATATATATATATATATATATATATATATATATATATATATATATATATACTGTCAACCTTATATATATATATACTCTGTCAAACTTTTATATATATATATATATATATATATATATATATATATATATATATATATATATATATATATATATATATATATATAATAAAATATACAATTTGTAGGTCCGATGAATTGGATCGTATTTACGATTCCAATGGAATAAATTATGACCATGGAATATTAGTGTTTAAGCCTTTTTATTATATCCTTACTCTGTCCTGGACATTGAGTTCTACCTGGATTCTATCCTCTTGGAATTTTTTTTTATACAAATATATATGTATGTGTATGTATGTATGTATGTATATATATTTATTTATTTTAGATATATGATTGCATATGTATGTGTATATTTACCACTAATATTATATATATATATATACATATATATATATATATATATATATATATATATATATGTATGAATGTATATATATATATATATATATATATATATATATATATATATATATATATATATATATATATATTTAAAAATTACGTATAATGGAAGCATTATTAATAAAAATGAAAAAACAATACAGAATAATATCAACTGTGAACACGGGCACAATGTGCTGACCGTGTTTGGAAAATAAAAATTCCTATAGCTCTAGATACACACATAGAACAATCCATATATTCAGTCAAAAGTAAAATAAAATCCATCCTTGATCATGATTAAAAGTATAGCAAAAGTGCTTGGATATACAGAGTGCCTGCTGAACTATATCCCTCGTGAACCTCACCGAAATACCTCCCACATAAGGGCCAGACATTAGCTAGATGAAGACACCATTGCCAGTAATGCCTTGACATTTTGTGAGAGGTATGTCTGGGAGATATATTTATATATGGGAGGTATTTCTGCCGCATCATGTATAAAACATTCGAGCAATTTTTATATAATTTATGTCCGGAAAAGAAAAAAAATAATCTAAGAACTCGTGTAAAATTATATAAAAAAGCCCCTTGTGAGTTGTTTTTAACGAAACTTATATATATATATATATATATATATATATATATATATATATATATATATATATATATATGTATATGTATATGAAGAAATATAGTTTTAAAGGGTGCTATATTTATGGGATAAAGTGCTCAATATCAGAGATAGAGCGTATGTAAATATAAATATAAAAGTGAACATTAAAATCAACACTCAGAGGCGACAGGCTGTTTCATGCTAGGCGCAATCGTCAGGCGGCCTGTGTTTGCGTCTAGCATTGAACAGTCTATCGCCTCTGAGTGTTGACTTCAATGTTCACTTTATATATATATATATATATATATATATATATATATATATATATGCGTGCACGTATGTATATGTGTGTATATATTTATGTTTATATATATGTATTTGTATATATGTATTAATAAATATACATTTAATTTGAATCTATCCACTATGCGTAACGTTATTTCTTTTCTATCCTCTATTATTATTTGGATCACCATATATATATATAATGCGTCATTTTGCGTCGATTAATTTTAATGATGGACTTTTCGAAATTTCAAGGAGGAAATTTCGTCAGAAAATTCCCGAAGTTCATTTTGGAAGAAATCTACTTCTGTATCTAACATCTATACAATAACCTCATTCAGTAAGACTCTACCTTGAGTGGCTCTCGGCATTTGTATTCGGTGAATATTTAGTATAAAAAAGATAATGTGGAATATGATGATTATACAGATAATCAGAAATGGAGTCAGGACTTTTAAGTAAATAAGTAATGCAGATATATTTATAAGTAAACATGAGAACGACTGGTCACTAAAATCTTTTCAAGAAATCTCCTCCCAATTGCCATTATCAGAAATGTTTATCCTTTTTCCGCTCCCGCTTTTTTCCCCCCTTCTTCGCCTCCGACCGGCGACATAGGCGTCGACCAATCAGAATCCGCCGTTGTCCGGACGCTACATGGTGGTCGTATATGTTGGGCGATGTTTGCGAGTTCCGTGCCAAAGCGCCTCACCACGACGTCGCATCCACCGCTCATACCTCGTCAGTCGCAGACCCAGCTTTCATCTTCGCCCAGGTGAGCACTTCTCGCACGCCCACTCGGACGCACAGACGCACGGACCCGCACGCACGCACACACATACACACACACACACACACACACATACACAGACATAAAAACACAAACACACACGCAGACACACATAAGTACAAACACACGTAGAGACGCACACACATATATAGACGCAAAAATACGAACACGGACACACACACAGACACACAAAATCGCAGACACGCGCACAGATAACTACGAACGCGGACACACGCACACAGACGCACGAAGCAAGCCACAACTCAGCGATCGACGATACTTGTATTAAGGTACAGTTGAGCGTGTTCAGTTAGCTTAAGAATAAGCTACTGAGATATATATATATAATATAGACCTTTACGACAGGTTGTTTTTCTACTTGTTTCTCTCGCACGATTCGCTGTTATTTTAGTGAGTCAGATGAAAATTAAATGAAAATAATTTAAAAAAAAAAAAAAATGATAAAAGATTAAAATCCTTTAGCGTCAGCCACACAACATATCCAAATCTTTTCGAATTTTTTTTTTAAATGAAATCCTTGCCGTAAGAACTTTTGCAAGTTTTTCATTTTTTTTTCTTTTGTACGTTTTTTTTTTTTTTGTCTTTGTTTTTGTTTTTTTTTTTTGTTTTTCTTATCAAAGACTCGCTCGGAAATTCGACTCCCACACAAAAAATCGGCACTGAAAGAAGATGCAATTTGGTAAACTGAAAAACTGAATTTATACATATCGTTAAAAAAACACGAAAAAAGAAATCTTGGACGAATAAAACGTGAGGGAAAAAAACTAAAAAAAAAAAAAAAAAAACAAACAAAAAACAAACAAACTAAAAACACCAACGCATTCTCATTAGAATCTAAAAAAAAAACTAAAAAACTAAATAATAATAATAAAAGCGCAAGAGAGAGAGAGGGAAGAAGGATAGCGTTTAGTCGAATCGTCAGTGATCAACAAAACTTATCGAGTGAGGGCGTGACCTTAAATCGGACACTACCCAAAGTGAACTGAAATTACAAAGGTATTTTTCTGGGCTCGATAAAGGACCGTGTTTCGAATCCCATTCGTGAAGTGTACGTTACTGCCAAAGGAGAGAAATTTGACATCGAGCGCATTTGAAAGACGCTATGAATTTTGACGAATACAGAAAACGAGGTAAGAACGGATGTTTCTTAGTTTTCTTTAGACGTTTTCATGAAAAAAGATTTTTACAACTGCTATGTGCTTTGAAAATTCATCAAAAAACAAAAAAAAACAAAACAAAAAAAAACTAATGACGAAGAAGAAAGTTTGTACAAATATATACAGTTACAGTTAACTACATATTAGGTTGGTGCAAAAATAATGTCGTTTTCTCACATAGTAACATATGTGAGAAAACGACATTATTTTTGCACCAACCGAATAATTACCGAATAATTACTTACAATAAAAAAGCAAAGCGTTGAAGCAGGTGGCTTGCAGATCAAACAGTATTGGTAATAGCATTTTATTGTTATTAACCAGAATCATTTTAATAATAATGGACGCTTCATTAACTGCTTCGTTTTAATTTTTATTGTAAGTAACCGTATAGTGACTTTATTGCCACCCTGTATATATATATATATATATATATATATATATATATATATATATATATATATATATATATATATATATACATATATATATATATATATTGCACACTGAGTGCCGGTGCTATTAAAATAGTGCTCAATATATAACAACAGAGCTATAAATTCTACGTATAATGAATAAACATCTTTTCATCGCCGGTAGAACAACGCTGAGTTTCCTGAACAGCGAAATCGTCATGCACCTGACAAATGCGTGATGCAATATATATATATATATATATATATATATATATATATATATATATATA
>OZ010609.1:62784978-62787478 GCA_963932145.1 Acanthosepion lycidas | reverse complement strand
GTGGCTGAATCGTACAGCATGTCCGTTCAATTGACGCTTTTCTTATGAGAATGCAGTTTCGATTCCTGCCGGAGAAGGCATATTTTCTGCGAAATTTCTCGAATATTAAGGCCGGTAAATGTAATTAATACTGTTTAATTAAAACCTGATCATTTATTTAAATAAATTGTAGCTGTAAAAATAATGTATAAACCGAAAATGTATTGAATAATTGTCGGACTTAATCAATTTCATCATCATATATATATATATATACGTACGTGTGTATATTTTGTACAAGATAGAAATTCGATACATAAAAAAGCAACAAAAATAATAAAATTTATTAGTATGTATTTTGGTCAAATGGAGACATTAGGAAAAATGTTAAAAACCGTATGTTTTCGGACGCGAAATAAAGTCTGATGTCGGACTTTTAGGGAGGGAATATTTTTTAATTCAATGTTTTTTTTTTTTGCGCATGCGTTATAATACTGATGAGCTCTTGGAGATTTGTGGTAGTTCTTTCGAAGGTTTGTAAATGGCTTTTGAGTATTCCTAACTTCCAATTTATATCTATAACGTGTGAATTTATCTGATGATGTTTGCTATCATACATTTACTATCATTCACACACACACACACACACACACACACACACACACACACACACACACACACACATACATACATATATATATATATATATATATATATATATATATATATATATATATTCCGGTATTAGGTGCTAACAAATAATGAAAAATGTGTTGTATTTTGAGCCTAAGGGTGAAAATATAAATACGTACTATTGAATATATTTCCTTTCTTCAACAAATATTATATGTATACATACATACATATATATTATTGATTGCAATAATTGTTCCCAGTCGACCCTGATGAGCTTGGGAACGAAACCGGTTGGTCTGTTCTGTAAGTGTTTTTCATCTCTTACTTTTTATTTTTCATAATGCCTTTAAGAAATAATTTGTATCTATTCCTTGCAATATATATATATATATATATAATAAGAGATTATAATAACATCCTTTTATATATATATATATATATATATATATATATATATATATATATAATAAGAGATTATAATAACATCCTTTTATATATATATATATATATATATATAATAAGAGATTATAATAACATCCTTTTATATATATATATATATATATATATATATATATATATATATAATAAGAAGTTATAATAGCATCATTTTATATATATATATATATATACATATATATATATATATATAATAAGAGATTATAATAACATCCTTTTATATATATATATATATATATAATAAGAGATTATAATAACATTCTTTTATATATATATATATATATATATATATAATAAGAGATTATAGTAACATCCTTTTATATATATATATATATATATATATATATATATATATATATATATATAATAAGAGATTATAATTATTAATTATAACAAAATCTTTCATGTTTCAGTACTGTAATGTGTTCTTCCTCAGGTTTTGGTAGGTAACTTTTTTTAGGGAAATTTAAAGACAAATCGTTATATCTTTTTCGAAAGTTAAAGGTGGGGGTGGCATAAAGTCAGAATTAATATTATACTTGTGGGCATGTCTCGATTAACCAATTAATTGTACATATATATATATATATATATATATATATATGTATATATATATATATATATATATATATATATATATATATATATTAGTTATATATTTATATATATATATATATATATATACATATATATATTTATATATATATATATATATATATATATATATATATAAGGGGTTGTGTATTGGGAAGGAAATTAAGTATAAGCTGTCCGAAATTCATGTTTGAACCACGACGTAGCCAAGGGACTCTTGCCTACCACGCAGACACCACATGGTTCTTTAAAATGACCGAGACTATCAAAAGTCCAAAATCACAAAAAAAACAAAAAAATAAAATTGGGACTTCGGCAAAGTTTATTTACAATTTCCATCCCATACATTATCTTTTGTAATCGATCTTGTTTGAACGAATACTAAATATTCCCTGATATATATATATATATATATATATATATATATATATATATATATATATATATATATATATATATATATGGATTTATTGACTTTTACGGCTTGGCAACACCAAGTGGCGACATTCTGTTTAGTAAAAACCAAAAATATTACTTTCAAAACATGAAACAGGTAGTCGGCAATTGGTTTTGTCCTCAGTGACCCTTTTTATTTAAGCACGCTCTATCCCTGATATTGAGCACTTTTACACATCACTATAGATTATTTTGAAACTATATTTTATCATATATATATATATATATATATATATATAATTAGAGAAAAAGGGTCCACGTGTGCTCTTCTTATAATATGCAAAATAGATAGTTTAGTTAATAAAATAAGGACAAGCCAAAGGGTAGCAATATAATCAGTACGAAAAACATTTATTAAATGAAAATTACCGTATTTTCC
>OZ010609.1:62767478-62779978 GCA_963932145.1 Acanthosepion lycidas | reverse complement strand
CTGGGAAGTACCATCTCTCGTGACGGCTCCTTGAACAAAGAAATGAATGCCCGAATCAGCAAAGCAAGTCAAGCATTATCAGGAAGAGCGCTCAGTCAACACAATACTCGGCTGACTACAAAGCTGAGAGTGTACAATACAGTGGTCTTGCCCTCTCCTCTATATGTTCCTGAATCTTGGTCAATGTACCGCAGACATCTCAAGAAGCTGGAGAATTCCACATGTGAGCTGTCCGTTCTATATTCAGAATTCGCTGGCAGGACTGCGTTACCCACCTTGAGGTCCTGCATCGTGCTCAAGCATTGAGTTCATGCTCATTAAGGCCCAACTCCGATGGGGGGGAGGCATGTCATTCGCATGGCGGAACATCGCTTGCTAGGACGTCTGTTATACCGAGAGCACCTGCAGGTCAAGAGAAACCAAAGCCGTCCATAAAAGCGTTACAAAACACCCACTCATGAAGTATTGGTACTTAATTGATATCTCCCCACCGTTTTTCCCTAGAATTTAACTGAAAAGAAATTATATACTTACTGGAATTAATAAATTCGATACAATAAATTTTAAAATATGATTTAGAGCGGAGCTGTCTTGTACGGCGAACATTGCCCGCAACTTACATTTTAACTTAAAAATTTGAAGTCGCCTTATACGCCCATTCGCCATGTACACCAGCATATACGACACACACACACACACACTCACACACACACACACACACACATATATATATATATATATATATGTATATATATATATGTCATATTTAATTATTTTGTCACATTTAAAGAAGCTTGCATATATATATTCTTTAAAGAAGCTTGCATATATATACATATATATATATATATATATATATATATATATATATATATATATATATATATATATATATATATATACATATATATATATATGCATATATATATATATATATATGTATGTATATAACCAGATATATGGATATAGATCCGACAGTATGAAGAAAAATATACGGAAAAACAAAAATCCTAATATGCAATTATGCTGTTTTAATGTTAATATAATGTCAACGTCGTACGTTTCGGTCTAGTAAACCTTCTTCTTTTAAAATATATTCATAATAAAAATCTTAGACGGATTTATGAGGCAGGCATAATATCTATCTCACGCACGGTGAATACTAGACCTGGTTTCTTTAATATTTCCCCTTTTCTAGAAAGATTAATGCTCGACAAACGTACATATAAATTTTAGATTAAAATAAAATTCTTTTCATTTTTCATTCAAAAAATACTTTATTTTAGGAATACGTTTTCACAACATCGCCGACGTGACGCCGACGTGATCATATTTAAACGGAACGCTGATCTTAAAAAAATTCAGTTATCTGTTTTGATTAGTCTTACTGATATGTCCATCGTCTTTTCATGTTGAATTGAATATAGTCTAATGTTAATTATGTTTTATGAATATGTCCTGAAGATGGTCGACTAGACCGAAACGTCCAATGTTGACATGATATTAACATTATATATATATATATATATATATATATATATATATATATATATATATTAACATTATACATATATATATTTTTTTTTCTTCATATATATATATATTGTTGTGTATTCCGAGATGAAATCCGGTCTCCAATGAATGACAAACGCAGGAATGAAATATAGCAAATAAATGTATTGACGTAATAATACAATTGGTAATACGGTTAGTAGATCCAGAAATGCGGTTAGTAGCAATAATAATATATATACAGTCTGAGAAATTCAGTATCGAAGTATGACTTCCTTCTGAGACTACGTGCTCGCAACTGTGACTCCTACAAAGCGGTTACCTCATACTCTCACTGTTCACTGTATCAGTGTATCTCTCCCGGGTATTCACCGGCAGCAGTACAAGAACACGCTGATCGAGTCCACTTGTATGACAAAGGGGTGGACCCCATAACAATATGCAAGCTTCTTTAAATATGTCAGACAAGGTGCTAAAGATAAATTATACAAAAACTTAATTTGTGTAGTGAAAAGAAAAAAATTCTACGATCATATGAGAAATTATATAAAAGAAACTTAAACAAAGTGCCTTGTCTGTCATATTTAATTAATCTTGCGTGAAAGAATGATTGCTGCCTAAATACACAATACATACATATATATATATATATATATATATATATATGAAGAAATATAGTCTTAAGATGTGCTATATTTATGGGATAAATTGCTCAATATCAAAGATAGAGCGTGTGTAAATATAAAAGTGAACATAAAAGTCAACACTTAGAGGCGACAGTCTGTTTCATACTAGATGCAATCCCCAGATGCAATCTAGCATAAAACAGACTGTCGCCTCTAAGTGTTGACTGCCATGTTCACTTTTTTCATTGAAAAATACATCCCTACCCACTACCAAAATTCGCTTGAGGATGAAATGGAACTAATGTCTTTAATTTAATTACGAAATTAAATTCGGAGCTTTTAGCTTCCATTTTTGAAACATGGTTAGAACTGTGTAGCGAAAAATACCATATTTTAAATCAATTAATTTATAATATTAATGCTCTGTAAATTTACATTGAGCACTATTTTGTAAAAATAAAAATATCTATAAGAACACCGGATTATATGTCTTACTGTTCTTTCTTTTTATTTATATACATACATATATATATATATATATATATATATATATATATATATATATATATATATATATATATATATACATATATATATATATATATATATTAGATAAGGAGATATATTTTTATATATCAAGAAAAATATTGGGGTAAATAGACAAAATGGAAAAAGTTTTGTCCTTTAGGCCTTCGTCAGACTAAATTTGTAGGTGTGGCTGCACATATAATGGTGAATTGTTAGAGTCCGGGCGCAAATTTACTGTTGATGACCTTGCGATCAAGGCACTCTCCAGACATTTTCGTCGTGAACTGTTTTCTCCTGTGTAGTATTTTATATAAAAATTTTACTCAGTCTCGCTACGATGTGCAACCAACATATTTGATGTATTGTTTTGTAAAATGATCCCTTTGTGTTCACACGATCTTTCCTTTAGAGTTCTTGAGGTTTCACCTATGTATTTTTGTGACAATTATTATGGGCGATTGAGTAAATTCCTACTTCGAGTAAATTCCTACTTAGTGTTTTGTTTAGTATTGACTAAGTCTAAGTAATTGCTTTAGTAGTAACTAAATTTATGTTCATTTCAGGTAGATTCCTCAAATGTAGATGTGATAAAACGATATATTTGTTTTATTCATTGGGGTTTTCAGGAGGGCACTATTTCGCCCTCTCCTCCTTTCTCTGTATATATATATATATATATATATATATATATATATATATAATTTATTCACAAAATATAACATAAATAAGTTATAAAATCACTACAAAAATAGCCATTTCGTTTCAACACTACTGGTGTCTTATCAAGTGATGATGTTGAATCTAGAATAAAGGGTTTTAAAAGTTCAAATCAGTCAGACATACCTCGCTAGGGGAAACGCTGTTACATAAGCTGGAATGACCAATGAAAATACAAGTATATGAGAATTCAAAAAGCTTGACAATAAACTTTGGTTATAATAATTATTTAATGTTAGGGTTAGACCAAAATAGAATTCATTCTAATTAATATTAATGATGGTGTTAAATGTAGATCCTACATTCAACACTATCACTTGATAAGACACCAGAAGTGTTGAAACAAAATGGCTATTTTTGTAGTGATTTTATAACATATTTATGTTATAATTTGCGTATAAATTATATTTTGTTTACTCTTTTTTAAGAATAACATTTTCTGGTTATTGGAATTTAGTCCGTATGCACCAATCCTATACTTGGGTACATATGTATATATATATATATATATATATATATATATATATATATATATATATATATATATATATATAATATATATATATATATATATATATATATATATATATATATATATATATCGAATCAAAATACATAATATTATAGATTTTTAAAAATAGTAAAGTTAACAAAAATAAGTGGGTGAAAAGAAAGCAGAAAATAAATTATAATTATGAGAATTAAATTTTAAACTTAAAAACTCTCAGCGGCGTTCTTGTTTGTTTTTAAAATTTTTAGAAAGTGATCCATTCAAAAATATTCTCCCTCCAAACTCTTCCTATTTCAGATACACAGACAACTCGTTATTAATACCTTCGCAAAACACTAATTTAACAGATCTTCTCTACAAACTTAACAACGTTGAACCTACAAGAGACTTCACTTTTGAAACTGAAACCAACTACACTCTTCCCTTCCTAGATATCATATTACATAGAAATAATAACGAACTCACTTTTCATGTTTACAGAACGGCTACAAGAAAAAAATGATCTGATCAGATTCTACTCAAACCACTATTCTAAAATATTTCGGTAATTATTATAGGTTTCTGAGAGCATTAAAAATCTGCAGTCCCCAATATTTACCTAAAGAAGAAACATACATAGAAAACACATTCAAAAACCTACAATACCCATATCATTTCATCCACAATGCAAGAAAAAAGTATACTATATATATATATATATATATATATATATATATATGTATGTACGTATGTACGTATTTAGGCAGCAACGCCTCTTTTATACATGTTTCATTAAACACGACTTAGAAGTTACTGCAATTATACATTTTATTTAATTTTTCTTGTGTTCGAACAATTGTTTTCTTTTATGGGCACAGAGTGTGTAGAAACTGTCCAAATGTTCTATAATTCCGAGCGCTTTCGGCTATACTTTTAGCCATTATCAACGATTATTTTATTTTTGCTTTTTAATTGGGTGTATTGGTTGTATGTATGTTTCTAGAGTTAGAGGGATGTTTTATTTTCCAAACATGATCAGCACATTCTGGCCGTGTTCATAGTTAATATTATTGAGTGTTGGCTTTTTATTTTTTATTATTAAGGCTTCCATTTTTTTTATCTTATTTTACAGGTGGGTGAGGTTATTATGTTTGTATTTTCTACTAGTATATTTCAGATGGAGTCTAGTAAGTTTGTGTGTGTGTTTCGTTAAACACCCACACACAGGTACACACGCACACACACACACCTATATATATATATATATATATATATATTAAAATTTCCGCATTTAGACAGCAAATTCTCTTTTAGGCATATCTGCTATTTTTTTATAAAATCCGTTCATACTCATGAATAAACCTCCGTGAAATATTTATACTAATGAACAACATATAGTTTTGTAACATTTGCACCGCTGAAGATGATCTTGGAAGAAGATCGAAAGTACTTGATAAATTAAAATAAAAGAAATTTAAACGGCTATATCACATTTCTCTCATTCTTTAACATCAATTCATGGAAGTCTATTTGTGAGTATGAACGGATTTTGTTAAAAATTGGCAGACATAATGTCTGTAATTTATTCAATCATATATATATATATATATATATATATATATATATATATATATATTGATTTAAATTGATAAGAAAAATAATTATTTAATTTCACCCCTTATATTACATATCAGTAATCTATTGTTTTTAACATAGGTCAATGATAATAATGTTTTTTTTCAACTTCTTTGTTCTATTCTACCGACGATTATTTTTCTGAAGAAGTGTCGGTCGAAAGGCGCCTTAAATCCCCGCTTTTTTCCTTAAATGAGATACTTTTGTATCTATTTTAACAATAAAATGGGAAATATGATCCTTATACTTAAATCAATTTTGACTTGGTGTTGCAGTAGAAAGAACATACATATATATATATATATATATATATATATATATATATATATATATATATATATATATATATATATATATATATATACACGTAAACATACTCTGGTTTGAGTGGGTTGATTTAAAATCTAACAGACGCCAACACAAATACCCTTGGGATTGATATTAATTATTTTAATCCATAGTCCTTATTGATCGTGAGGAAAAAAAGAATAGACGAATTTTAAAATTGAAAAGCTTTAAAAAACACGGAACTATAGTTTACGAGAAGAAGGTGTTGATCCGTAAATTTGGTGTTATAGTAATTGTGAGATCAATCCTTGGGTCGGGCAGTGCAGATTCGGATTTAGTAGAAAGATGGAGGGCAATAACTAAGTGGTACTGAAAAAGAAAACAAGACCTGGACGATAACAAAGAATATACTACCATAGATTAAATAAAGGATTCAGTTTGAAATTCCATGAAGAAGTCCAGAGATCACAAGGGTTGAAACGTTGTCATAATGGCAACAAACATGACGACATCAGTCCGAATGTAAATAATAACATCTCTTTATCCCAGAAATTCAGGCAGAAAATAATTGCATGCATGACTGTCTTGAATGTATTTTTTCAAAGAATACATTTTATTTGTACATGGGACGTTTACCCTTCCCCTAAAAACAGGTCGGGTGAATGCCCTAACTACCAATCATATCAGCTTTATGACTATTTTAATCATGTATTGTTCATAATTATATGGCAATTATTAATAATTCTATTTAACACGGGCTTCAGGGACACAAACTCTTTATTTATCTAGGGCACGGGATATTTATTAGTTGGATGTTAACTACTGTCACCTGTTGTTGGGGTTCGAATCCAAGTCAGAGATTCAAATGTTGATTTTCAAGGCACACAGACCATCTCTATTTGAAGCATTGATGAAACAAGATCGCCCTAAAGACGAACACGGGGGAGAATATGACCAAGAACTGCGTGTACGCGATCCCATGAAGTTGTGGCAAAGAAAAGCGAAGCAATACGCCTCTCTAAAATTAAGTCTGGAGGAACATCGAAAAGCCGTAATGAAAGGTGATACAATGAAATCAACTATGACTGATCAAGTATGGAAGGTAAGGGGTGGACATCAGGGACTGTGAAATGAAAAAAAACTGCACAGTGAAGAACACTGAAAAAACCAGCGCATATGCTTGCCTATGAGGATCTAATTAGTAGGCCCAGCATAGAAATGAAGGCGATAAGGGAGCCGTTAATAAAGAGAAAAAGCAAAATAACAGCAAATTTTCAACAGAGCAGCAATTAAATCATGACAGCCAATCAGCCATTGTTAAGTTTAAGTTTACTCCGGTAAAATGACAAGGGGGGGGTAAAATGGCCTGGGGAGGGTAAAATGGACCAGAGGGTAAATAGCCTAGTAGGTAAAAGTGGTAGTTTGTGAATTTGGTGACATGGAGGTTATGACTTCAATCCCGGGATTGAGCAATGTGTACATGCGTTCAATAAGTTAAGGGCATTAAATAAAAAAATAAGCACTAGACGATGTCCCCGTAGATTAAATAATCCAAAGGGTTTAGTTCGGAATTCAATGTAGATTTCTTACAGAAATATGTCCCTGAGGAAGGCGAGAGGGAACCACGGCTGTTAAAGTTGTGGTAAAAACAAAGACGTGGACAATAGGCCGAATAAAAATAGTGTAAATAAAATCACCCCAGAGTATAGCCCTAGCCCTAACACGAGTTTTACGCAAACGCGATCTTCAGGAATAAAGGCTCGATAATATTCACTCGGAAAGTAATCCCTATAGTGATGCGAATAGAGGAATAGTATAGGGAATAATGGAGTGAATAGTAGTCCGTAAATTAATAGAGGATAAATCAGAAATGGTGATCCAAATAATAATAGAGGATAGAAAAGAAATAACGATACACATAGTATAGAGGATAGACATGAATTAAATGTATATTTGTTAATACATATATACATATATATACACATGAATACATACACACGCACACACATATACATACATGCATGCATATTGTTATGGTCCGGTTCCTTGTACCACGGTGATAGTCCAAGGTAGAACCAATAAAGAACTCGAATACGGATATGGAATAACACAAATATATTACAAACAGGAATATATACAGAGAAGTAGAAAAGTGTTAGTACGAACAGTCAGGTTTAGTAGTAATTGTCTGAACGCGACTCTGTTTCTGACTGCCTCTGACTCGACTGACTGACTCGCTCTGACTGACTGACAGACTCCTGACGGACTTCACTCCAGACTTCAGACTGAACTCTGAACTCCCTGCTTCCTCTTGAGGCGCAGTATTTATTACGTATGGAATAGTCCACTATGTTATTATGGGTAAGGTCCCCTAACACACACACACACACACACACACACACACACATATATATATATATATATATATATATATATATATATATATAAAAGTGAACACTGAAGTCAACACTCAGAGGGGACAGGACGTTTCATCCTAGACGCTATCGTCAAGCCTGATGATTGCGCCTAGCATGAAACAATCGCCTCTGAGTGTTGACTTCGATGTTCACTTTTATATTTATATTTAAATACCCTCTATCTCTGATAGTGGGCACTTTATCCCATAAATATAGCACACCTTAAAACTATATTTCTTTATATATATATATATATATATATATATATATATATATATATATATATATATTTCATTTAAAAGGTGAAGATATAATTGATAAATTCATGAATCATTCATACAAAAAACAAATATAGAGGTTAATGATTTAAATGGCGAGAATACATCTTCGCAAACAATATAAATAAGATACATCAACCCCGAACATGTATATGAATGATATGATCCCCGTTTATAAATTCCAGTTGCATAAGGTCTTTTTAATTTTTACAAGCTTTCGTCTATTCCTACAGACATCATCAGGTATGGAAGTAGATTTTGTTCTTGTTTTTACTTCTCAGCAATAAGAGGACAACGAAAATAGAAATGTAATCCGAAAAAATGCTATGAGAAATGTGTTATTTTGGAAGGTGTGTTTTTGAAATTAAAATAACTGATTCAACTCTCGGATATTAAGTGTGACATTACTGTAATTATTGAACAATATAGTTCATGCCATATTCACAGAAAATCTACCAGTAAAAAAGAATTCTCTTATTGCTATATTTGTACAAAAACGCACAACCTTAAAATTTAAATTCAAACTCAGTGTTGCGATCGCACGTTCCAAAACAATAACACATTTGACAACATAACATATGCAGATGACACAGTGTTGATAGCAGACGTAGAAAGGAAACTACAAGAATTCTTACTGAATTGGTTTGCACACGAGACTTAATCAACTTCTACAGTGAGGGGATTCTGAGAGAATTAGAAGTCCTACCAGGATTCATTATCGGCAGCCACAATCTTAACAACATAAAATATGCAGATGACACAGTGTTGATAGCAGACACGGAACGGATACTACAAAACCCTCACAGAAGGTAGTGAATGATAGCAAGAAGGAAGGACTAAATATCTATTTTTATATACTTGGCCAATAAGAGGAATAGGGAAAAGTACGGTCTTCATCTGTCTTAACATTAAACTTAGCTACCCACAAACACTGACTCAAACCTACCATCATATTCTTAACACCAAAACAACGCATTCTTACTTACCATTCTCACTACACTCACCATAATACCGCAATGTCTAACTAATTTCCATATGTACAATTCATTGTATGAGTTGGGGGAGGGGATTAAAATAACAATACCTTAGCGAGAGAAATCATTCGAACAATTTATCGTGAAAGTATTTATAGAAAAAACAGGAGAGGCAACCTACGGCGGAAGGGATTTGACTGAAGCCGAGTCGCCAGATCAGGACCAATAATATTGCAGATTCTTATTTGAATTATATTAAGGATCTCAAGGTGAATAGCAGGGGCACCGGACCATATGTAGCAGCAATACTCAAGGCATGGACGATTGGTAGACGTATACCTATGTAAGATAGATTATGGAGAGAAAAATTTTCTCGCCCGAAACAGTGAACTGACTTTCTTAGCAGCTGAACTAGCAATGGATTCAATATAGTCTTTCCACTTCATGTTAGCTGAGAAAGTTAGCCCGAGAAGGCACAACGAGTAACTTTCTTGTAGGTTTTCTGTTTTTCCATTTTTATTAAGACTCTCGAATACACAAGCCGGTAGATATATTTAACACTGTTTATATCCATGGAAGTATGAAATTTGAATGCGAGTATGATCTATTCCTAATTTTGGTTATAATTTTCTGAGTGCAGATTCTGAAATGGTGTTGCTTCAATATTCATTATTAAAAGTATACGTTGAGATCTTTTGGGGTTTCCTTTGTTTCGGGGGCACGGTGGAATAATGGTTAGCGGCTCGGATTGAGTAATCAGAGAGTAAAGTTCGAATTCACTTACATGCAAAAGGTATGAATCCTCTTCTCCTCTCAGCTATGAGTAAATAACAGGACAGAATGGGTTCTATAGCCTTGGGTGGTAACCAGAGACTTTGAATTCAAACCACCCTGCTTCTTTAGGTAAAGGCTAGAAGAGGGTAACTTCAAAAACAAATCTCGCGGATAGGAGGAACGGGGTAACCATAACATTACCGGTGAATCCTCTTCTGCTCACAGCTATGGGTAAATAACAGGACAGAATGGGTTCTGTAGCCTTGGGCGGTAACCAGACACCCTGAATTTAAACCACCCTGCTTCTTTAGGTAAAGGCTAGAAGAGGGTAACTTCAAAAACAAATCTCGTGGAGAGGAGGCACGAGATAACCTTAACATTACCGGTGAAAAAGCAACCTTCAGTTGTTGAATTCAAATTCTTAATCCTCTTGGGGAAGGCATGAACCCATTTCTTCTCCGTAGCCACAGCTATGGGTTAAATAGAGGGTAGACTAGGTTCTCTAACTTTAGTTGCCCAATAGAATAAGAGAGGATCGATTCTTATGTTAAATAGTTAATACCCTTGGAAAAGGCATGAGTCTATCCTTTCTCTTTTATGCTGTGCTTTGAATAGAAGGGTTAACTCGGTTCTGCTACCTTGGCTAGCAACCAGTCTACGAGAAGGACTATTTTGAATTCAAATTGTTAATTCACACGTACATCGAATTAACTAACAATAGCATTCTTTGTTAATGGCTAAAATAGGCATTTGTCATCAGTCTCTATCATCGATGTTCAAACCCAACTCAAACCCTGGCTTTCGGATTCTGATTCTTATAGCAGACGTCCTTTTCAGCCAATTCACGTTGGACTAAACAAAAATAAGCTTTGTTAATCGAAACACGAATAGCAGTTGCTTATATAAACAACGAACAATGACTAGTTTCGTTAAATCAGTCGAACCACGAAATAAAACGGAATCACTAAAGTAGACCGTCATATTCGTCATTGTTCTGGGAGCTGACTGTCATTTGTTTCGTATACGACAACAAAAAGGGACATTACTGTTCATTCAGAGTAAAATAAAAACATGCCCGAGCAAGTAGGTAAAACACGCTTTATTTTCTCAAAGCACAATAAGGGGTTGTTGAGTATATTCGATAATGAAACATTTTAATAAATGAACAATAAGCTGAACACTACCGCTCAAAACGTAATGTTTCTTTGTAGTTATTCATTCAATTTTTTTAATCATTTAAACCTAAGCAAGGCTGGAATGTCACTAGTACGCAAGGAGCTACAGAGAATAAAAGTAACAGGAAAGACTGGGTATGGGGGGGCTGTGGAAAGGGTAGAAGATGAACGGGATTCAAGAAGATAGACGATAGCGATTGACGTTGTATTTAAATTTTTGAAGATTGTAGTTGGCAGGGAAGCAAGAAATCGGAAAAAAGTTGCTTATCTTTGGTAATTGTAAAGAATTTCAAACTCACAGATGAATGAGAAGAATTTAGTGGAGATAAGTGAGGGAGGGGCAATAAATGTATATCGTTCAAGAAGACAGAAGATGGCGATTGACGTTGCATTTAAATTTTTGAAAATAGTACTTATCAGGAAAACAAGTAAACGGAAGGGGTTTCCAGAGTCGGGAAGTGCAAGAAAAGAAACCCCTGGAGTAGAAGTGGCGGTTATATTTAGCTAATTCAACAGTAAAAAGATGGGACCTAAATGTCAATCTAGTAGCATGCTTAAACTCATGTAATCGAGGCAACTGGGGGAAAAGCTCAACAGAGATGTTGCCATATTTATAGAAAAAAACAGAGACAAGCCACGGTGAGAAAGTGACTGAAGTCAAGATACCAAGTAAGGGTCCTTCCTTGACGTAGATTTTGTCAAGAACCTCGAGATGAATAGCAGGAGCACCAAACCAGATATATCAACAGTATTTAATGCACTGACGAGTGGTAGATTTCTAAATATGCAAGATGGATTCTGACGAGAACAATCTTTTGGCACGGCAAAGTGACTCAACTGTCCTTGCAGTATATGCAGCTATTGATTCCATGTAGTCGTTTCACTTCAAGTTAGTTGAGAAAGTGAGGCTAAGAAGGCGCTGTGTGTTACTCTCCAGGAGTCTAGCCTCAGCTAGAGGACCTGAAATTTTCTCTATGGCGGTTAAATGAAAGTAGATACGTTTTGGAGGTATTAAAATATAAAAATCATTTCCTGCCCCAGTTAACCACTAATTGGAGGACCTTTTCAAGGGCAGCGGCCAGGCTG
>OZ010609.1:62677478-62762478 GCA_963932145.1 Acanthosepion lycidas | reverse complement strand
TGATCTAGATGCACAGTGACCTCCTTGTTGATTATAGCCTCAAAAGGCTTAATAATGATACTGAAAAGACTGATGGTTAGAAGAGCGCTCACCCGCGTTCTTGAAAACCGGGCATACCCTTAACACTTTCCACAGGCTTGGAAAGGATTTCTCCTTCAAGCAGCGTTTAAATAGCCTCGCTAGGACCGGGGATAATTCTGAGATGATATTTTTAAGAATAACAACTAGTATTTTTCAGGGTTAGGGGCTTTCTTAGGGTCAAGCCTTTTTATAAGTCTTGGGACTTGCCGTGCTGTGATTAAAATATTACTGAAATTATGTTCATTGAGACGTGGGAAGTTGGGAAGGGGATGGACTTTGTCATCTAACGTTGAATTACAGGCAAGAGATTCGCTTTATCTGTCGAGGAAGATATGGCCTTGGGGCCATTTATATTAGCGTTGTATTGCCTCCTTCTGAGGTTCTCTTGGGCGACAGGGTCAATTCCATAAAAAAACAAAAAAAAAAAAAAAACTGCATTCTTCTCTATTGGCTGTCTTCACCCGGCCGGGTGTTAAAATGTATTTGGAGTCCGGAGATGAAAGAGAACTTCAACAAAAGGAGTTTTAAATTTATCCATTTTATTAAACACATCGACGTATACATTTTTAACTAGTCGGTGGGGTCGCTTTATGACCTCTACTGGGGAGCAAGTTCCATACACGAAAAAACATGTCTGCATTCTTCGACGTTTAAAACTTAACTCTCTGAAAACACTTTCTATCTCTCTAACATTCCCATGTTCGGCTCAGGCAATCAGAACCGACATTTCTATTTTGTCTACCATCTGACCTTAAGGTCAGCCTCAGAAGGTTTGAACAAATAGACTGCTACTAGAAAGTAATAGTCTGAAACTGTTATTTAACAATAGTGAGCACAGCCGCTTTGCCTCTGTTCATAATCTAGTTGGTGATCTTCGAGAATTCACGGTATCCAATTTGTTTCATTATAACCTTGGCCTGGGCCGCTTGTGCCTTGTTACACTTTGTATTTTCCAGAACTTTCTTGTAGAGATTGCAGGCAGTTCTGAAGGCAGTAAGAGGTAATTTACACTACTCCTTGCGATAGATATTGAAGTAGCGCATTCTGGGGGCGAACCAGAGCTGACAGTTTGGTATTTCTTTGAATTTTGGTGGGTGGGGGTATAAAACTCTCCATTCCAGAAAGGACATATTCAGAAACGAGGGTATCGGTTTTGGAGACAGCGTCCTTGAAGAAGGATGAGAGGGGTGTTTTCGCCATGTAAGATGGAAAGCTCTCCCAGTCGGCCTGCGTCTAGCGAAAAATCTTTCTGTGGAACGGCAAATCGGGGGTTTCTTTTGGTTTGTCATCAACCTGGATACTGACTAGGGAATGGTCGAGTGTACACGCAGGCACTCCTGGCGGAGAGCAAAACTATTATATAGCATTTATCAGGGCAAAGTGAGAGGAAGAGGTCAATGAGGTTCGCCTGATGTGCCGCCGCATCAGGCAACCGTGTTGGTTCTTCAATAACATCATCTTGTTCGTACGTGGCGGAGAAATCTGCCTTCTTCATCGGCTCTAGTTGATATTAGTGCATATTGAAGTCACCGCAATTATGAAAGCTAGTTGAGGGAAATTCGGTCAGAATATTATCAATCCTTTCAGTTAATCCATAGAAGATTACTGTCCCATCGGCCTGAAGACGATAGAGAGCGAAAACGATTGTAGTACTCTGTAATTTCCAAGCGGAAGAACATATATGGGAGACAAGGGTCCTCGTTTTTAAAAATCTCTGCTACAGGGAAACCCGTCGCTGTCCGCACATAAATCCCTACGACACACAAGGCAGGTGTGTCCATCCCTGGATTACTATCTGTGTCCGTATGCCTATCTGCGCAAGTTCCTTCAACCCCTTAACGAAAATTATTTTTGGAAAAAAAGTTTCATTTTTAGACGAATTCTTTTATTTGGGAAGACTAAGAAACTGAGGTACCTTGAAGTACTCTCGTGGTGGCTAACACCTCTACCAGACGTATGAGTTGACGATTAGACTCGTTTCAAACTCAGAAGGGCATAAAAAGAATCAAGGTCGACATATAAACGTCTGGTGCTCGTTTTTGAACATTATGATTTTAACGTGTTTATTCGTCCATGTCTGAAAAAGACATTTTTGTTAAAAACGTATATAGACTTCTACACAGGGGCAGGGGTTACAGGGGTTACCGTAATTCCTGTGTATAATGCGTATTTTTTTCAAATATTAGCAACAACAATAATAAAAAAAATGTTCAGATATATTAAACCTCTTCCCCGACAATAATTTTGTGGAAAACTTTTTGTTTTTTTCTAACGAATTTTTATTTGATTTTAATATAGTAACTAAGAAACTGAGGTACCTTGAAGTACCCAATCGGTGGCTAACACCGCTAGCAGACGTATGAGTTGACAACTGGAATCGTTTCAAGCTCAGAACCAGGATCGGCGCATAAACACGTCTGTAGCTGATTTTTGGACGTCATGTTTTAGAAACGTTTATGTGTCCATGTATGTAAGAGACACTTTCGGTAAAAACATATTTACACGTTTACGCCGAGATAGAGGTTAAAATGCTGACATATATATATATATAAAGAAATATAGTTTCAAGGTGTCCTATATTTATGGGAAAAAGTGCTTAATATCGTATGTAAATATAAATAGTGAACACTGAAGTCAACACTCAGAGACGACAGGTTGAAATTTAAAAAAAATTTAAGTGATTGCGTTTTTCACTAATATGGCAATTTGAGAAA
This sequence comes from Acanthosepion lycidas, assembly GCA_963932145.1. NCBI lineage: Eukaryota > Metazoa > Mollusca > Cephalopoda > Sepiida > Sepiidae > Acanthosepion > Acanthosepion lycidas. The sequence goes on along the minus strand of OZ010609.1, from coordinate 62,759,683 downwards.
AAAATTAAAAAAAAAACATATTTCGATTCACATTATATACTTTCGTCTCGGATGCTACCTGAATTTTAGCAAGAACAAAATAATTTTCATGCCTGAAGATGACTGAATGTATAGTCGAAACTACTTGCGTATTTAAGAAGACCTTATACAGCTTATAATTTTTAAAAACAAGGATCATAACATATATTGAGTGATTTGTAGGTTAATGCACCTTAAAAAAATTGGTTAGCTAAGGGATTTCGCCATTTTATATTGTTAACTTTACTAATTTACTTTCTGTATGAATGATTTGTTATAATATATATATATATATATATATATATATATATATATATATATAGTCATCCACAACTGTTTCACTGCATCACAGCTCTCCATTGTGGCTAGACATGAGATTGCTTCATGCTGGGATCGAGACCCGACCGATTTGACATCACCGATTTGACTCTTACTCTTAAGCTATCAGCGCTCGCCGTGAAAAAAAAGGGAACTTTTAACGCATTATATACGAGATATAAGCATTGCCGGCTACCAGAATTCATAGTGAAGAGCTTTTAGCGTTAATTTGCGGCAGCCGCCAAATTACCGTTCTTCCAAAGTGCTCAACCTACGAAAGGGGGTTATATTGTCATCCACACACACACACACACACACACACACACACACACACACACACACACACACACACATATATATATATATATATATATATATATATATATATCCGTGTGGATGACTATATAACTAAAATAAAATATAGTCATCCACACAGATATATATATATATATATATATATATATATATATATATATATATATATATCCGTGTGGATGACTATATAACTATATATAATATATAATATAATATATATATATATATATATATATATCCGTGTGGATGACTATATAACTAAAATAAATTAGCTGATAAATGCCCAGTTTATTTGCGTCTTCCCTATATTGGTAGAGAGGGTGAGAGTTTATCGAAACGTATTTCACGTTTAATCAATAGTTGTTATTTTTCGGCGAATGTTAGGGTAATATTTGTTACCCGTACTGATTTCCCTTCCATTCGTAAGGACGTTCTCCCTCCCCATCATGTTAATTCAGTGATTTACCAATACAAGTATAGTTGTGGACATGACTACATAGGGAGGACGTCCCAGCGTTTGGATTTGAGAATAAAACAGCATTTACCCGCCAGGGTTTTGAATCCGTCTTCTAGGAATAGCCAACTGACTAACAGTTCTGGTTCTGCTATTGCTGAATATTTAATAAATAGAAGGAAATGTGCGGAAATTTTTTAATGGTGACCGATTTATAATTTTATCTAGGTCCCACTCCACATTTTACCTCAAGGTCCTAGAGTCCTTGTATATCAGATCTCGTGCGCCTTACCTTTGTAAACAGAGGGAATGCTTCCTGGGTCTGAATATTATTGGACTCTAGTTTCTTGAAATTAATAATTTTTTCCCCCCATTCGATTACATTCGTTAATTAAAATTAATTTACACGATTTTAAATTCCCAGACTAAATAAACTTGATAAGTCCTGGGACGAAACCGGTTGTTTTTATTTTAGCTTTTGCTTTTAAAAATGCCTTCTAAATATTGTCTTTTCCTATCTATTAATTATTCTGTACCACGAAAAACTTTTATGTATATATATATATATATATATATATATATATATATATATATATATATATATGCGCGCGCACATACAACTATAGTACCTCGTTGAACATTACGGGGGTCAGACGACTTGGAATAATCTCGCACTAATAGTAATTGCTCGATAATACTAGCTCGAATAGTAATCACCGTATAGTGATCTGAATAGAGAAATAGTATAGTAAATAGAGTATGAAATAGCGGTCCAAATAGTAATAGAAGCTAGAATAAAAAATAGAGATCAATTAGACACACGCTACTTCCCATATATGCTTTTCCTTTATGGTCATGTGATCTACTTAATTCAATAATGGGATCGCCTGTGTTTGCTCACTGGTGATCTATGTTCAAACTCAAGTGTCGATAGCAACACTTTATTCCTATATATCACAAGTGACTATATAACACAAGTGACTATATAACACAAGTTATTGGAGAAGGTTGTTCCACAATGTAACAGGTCTGGGACATATTACGTTTTGTTAGATTTGTTTTTTACGACTTATCAACCCATTGCTGTCTATTTCAAATCAAAACATTTGGGATTGTAAGAATAATTCTTTTTTTTTTTCTCGAGTGTTTTAACAGTTCTTTTGGAGAATAACAATGATTTTTCCAGATACAAGTACTGATATTTAACCCATAGCTGGGAGATGAGGTGGATTTATATCTTTCCCAGTGGTATTTGTTCGAAAGTGAATATAACAAAACCGACTGGAATTTGAACATAGCTTTCCAATTTCGCATTTTAAGCCGCTATCCACTGCACCATCTGCACACCCACTTGGAAATAAATTAACTGTCCTCTAATAAAAAAATTAAAAGCAGATTCAAGAGTTTGTCGAAAACATTTTCCCATGAAAACATGGGGAATTTTGCTCCTATATAACAGTATGTGTGTGTGGGTGTGTGTGGGGGGTGTATGGGGTGTTTTGTTTTACGTATCAGAGTTTTCGTTCATACAAGGATTATTAGAGGAAATAGGCGAAGAAAACATTTAATATATATTTCTTGTTTACGTAGGAGATTGCACGATTCGCCCAGGGAAGAAATTTGGTCGTATGTTGCCTCGTGTGTTAAAACCACCAGGAAGTACATTCTATATTGTACCATTCGAAAGTATTCTAAAAATAAAAGAAAGAACAACATTCGCATCTTGAAAAATGGTTAGAAATATGATTGAAAACAAAAGATAAAAAAAAGACGTTTCTTAATATTTGCATTTATTAATTCGAAACATAATTCTCTTGCACGCAACCAAAGAAAGAAAAAAAAATCAAAAATTGTACAAGTCAATAGGCTTCAATCCAACTTGCATTATCTTGTCATTTTTTTACAATTTCTCACTCATTACAAGGCCCAAGAGCCACTCAAGGTAGCGTTTTGCAAAATGAAATTGGACATAAAAGGAGAGTTTAAAGTACAGATTATGAGGATATACATAGGACAGACAACGACTGAACCAATTTACAATTTCGCTCTCATTACAAGGCCCAAGAGCCACTCAAGGTAGCGTTTTGCAAAATGAAATTGGGCATAAAAGAAAAGATTTAAGTAAAGATTATGAGGATATATAGAACAGATAACGGCTGAACCAATTTACAATTTCCCACTTAATACAAGGCCAAAGAGCCACTCAAGGTACCGATTTGCAAAATTAAATTGGGCATAAAAGGAGAGATTTAAGTAAAGATTATGAGGATATATAGAACATATAACGGCTGAACCAATTTACAATTTCCCACTTAATATAAGGCCAAAGAGCCACTCAAGGTACCGATTTGCAAAATGAAATTGGACATAAAAGGAGAGATTTAAGTAAAGATTATGAGGATATATAGGACAGATAACGACTGAACCAATTTACAATTTCCCATTCAATACAAGGCCCAAGAGCCACTCAAGGTAGCGTTTCGCAAAATGAAATTGAACATAAAAGGTGAGTTTTAAGTATAGATTATGAGGATATATAGGACAGATAACGACTGAACCAAGACTTAAAGAGTTTAAGAATGTAGTGAGGAAGCAAACTTTTAGAAGTCTGCACCATACTTTAATATTTCGAGTGAAGAGTCAAGTGGAAATTCCTCCTTACGAACGGAATACAAAAAGAATGTTACTCAGTGTACGTGTCTTTGTGATTCCTAGCTACGGAATTCTGGACTGATGAAACTAAGGAATGTAGCGCGCCTACGCACCATCTACGTAAGCTGCGATAAAGAGGCATGCGAAAAGAAGTTGTTGCGTGGGAAATCATTCGCAGACCACAAGACCTCGTAAACGCTTTTGACACTCGATTAACACCGGAAAAAAGATTATTGCGCAGGTCCCGTCCGGATGAGGCAGCAACTATCCATTTTGGGTCTGATGTTGCTTTTGGAGACAGAGGATGGTAGAAGAAGTCAGATGCTTTTCTCGAGAGGTAAAAGAAGCCGACCATTTCGCATAATCTTTAGCAATGGAAAATATATAATATATACGAGCTTACAGACAAACAGACAAACACATATACAAATACACAGACATAAACATCCATATATATGTGCATCAGACATATATATATATTTATATATATATATATAAATATATATATGAATATATATATATATAAATATATATATATATATATTTAAATATATATATATATATATATATATAAATATATATATATATATATATATAAATATATATATATATATATATATATATATATATATATATATATATATATATATATATATATATATATATATATTGAATATGGCACCATACTAAATTAAATTATAATATAATTATTATTGCCTCAGGGAAAAAAGGCAAGCAATAACTGAACAGTACTTTAAAGAGAACAAGAAGAGATATCCCTAGACATGGACAGTGGAATGAGATCCATCTACCCACGAAGATTAAATTATCTTATAATATAATTATTATTGCCTCATGGAAACAGGGTAAGCAATAACTGAACAGTACTATAAAGAGAACATGAAGAGATATCTCTAGTCATGGACAGTGGAATGAGAACCATCTACCCACGAAGATTAAATTACCATATGATATAATTATTATTGCCTCATGGAAACAGGGTAAGCAAAAACTGAACAGTACTATAAAGAGAACATGAAGAGATATCCCTAGACATGGACAGTGGAATGAGATCCATCTACCCAGGAAGATTAAATTACCTTATAATATAATTATTATTGCTTCATGGAAACACGGTAAGCAATGACTGAACAGTACTATAAAGAGAACATGAAGAGATATCCCTAGACATGGACAGTGGAATAAGATCCATCTACCCACAAAGGTTAAATTACCTTATAATATAATTATTATTGCCTCATGGAAACAGGGTAAGCAATAACTGAACAGTACTATAAAGAGAACATGAAGAGATATCCCTAGACATGGACAGTGGAATGAGATCCATCTACCCACAAAGGTTAAATTACCTTATAATATAATTATTATTGCCTCATGGAAACAGGGTAAGCAATAACTGAACAGTACTATAAAGAGAACATGAAGAGATATCCCTAGACATGGACAGTGGAATGAGATCCATCTACACACGAAGATTAAATTACCTTATAATATAATTATTATTGCCTCATGGAAACAGGGCAAGCAATAACTGAACAGTACTATAAAGAGAACATGAAGAGATATCCCTAGACATGGACAGTGGAATGAGATCCATCTACACACGAAGATTAAATTACCTTATAATATAATTATTATTGCCTCATGGAAACAGGGCAAGCAATAAATGAACAGTACTATAAAGAGAACATGAAGAGATATCCCTAGACATGGACAGTGGAATGAGATCCATCTACACACGAAGATTAAATTACCTTATAATATAATTATTATTGCCTCATGGAAACAGGGCAAGCAATAAATGAACAGTACTATAAAGAGATCATGAAGAGATAACCCTAGACATGTTCAGTGGAATGAGATAGATCTACCCACAAAGGTTAAATTACCCTATAATATAATTATCATTGCCTCATGGAAACAGGGTAAGCAATAGCTGAACAGTACTATAAAGAGATCATTAAGAGATATCCCTAAACATGGACAGTGGAATGAGATCCATCTACCCCTGAAGATTAAATTACCTTATAATATAATTATTATTGCCTCATGGAAACCGGGCAAGCAATAACTGAACAGTACGATAAAGAGAACATGAAGAGATATACCTAGACATGGACAGTTGAATGAGATCCATCTACCTCCGTAGATTACATTACATTATAATATAATTATTGTTGCCTTGATGAAACAGGGCAAGCAATAACTAAACAGTACTATAAAGTCAACAAGAAGAGATATCCCTAGACATGGTAAGTGGAATTAGAGGCATCTACCCTTGTAGATTAAATTACATTGTAATATAATTATTATTGCCTTGAGGAAACAGGGCAAGCAAAAACTGAACAGTACTATAAAGAGATCATTAAGAGATATCCCTAGACATAGTCAGTGGAATGAGATCCATCTACCCCCGAAGATTAAATTACCTTATAATATAATTATTATTGCTCCATGGAAACAGGGTAAGCAATAACTGAGCAGTACTATAAAGAGATCATTAAGAGATATCCCTAGACATAGACAGTAGAATGAGATCCATCTACCCCCTAAGATTAAATTACCTTATAATATAATTATTATTGCCTCATGGAAACAGGGTAAGCAATAAGTGAACAGTACCAAAAAGAGAACATGAAGAGATATCCTTAGACATGGATAGTGGAATGAGATCCATCTACCCCCGAAGATTAAATTACCTTATAATATAATTATTATTTCCACATGGAAACCGGGCAAGCAATAACTGAACTGTACTATAAAGAGAACATGAAGAGAAATCCCTAGACATGGATAGTGGAATGAGATCCATCTACCCCCGAAGATTAAATTACCTTATAATATAATTATTATTGCCTCATGGAAACAGGGTAAGCAATAACTGAACTGTACTATAAAGAGAACATGAAGAGATATCCTTAGACATGGACAGTGGAATGAGATCCATCTAACCCCGAAGATTAAATTACCTTATAATATAATTATTATTGCCTCATGGAAACCGGGCAAGCAATAACTGAACAGTACCATAAAGAGAACATGAAGAGATATCCTTAGACATGGACAGTGGAATGAGATCCATCTATCCACGAAGGTTAAATTACCTTATAATATAATTATTATTGCCTCATGGAAACAGGGTAAGCAATAACTGAGCAGTACTATAAAGAGATCATTAAGAGATATCCCTAGACATGGAAAGTGGAAAGAGATCAATCTACGCACGAAGATTAAATTACCTTATAATATAATTATTATTGCCTCAAGGAAACAGGGTAAGCAAAAACTGAACAGTACTATAAAGAGAACATGAAGAGATATCCCTAGACATGGAGAGTGGAATGAGATCCATCTACCCACGAAGGTTAAATTGCCTTATAATATAATTATTATTGCCTCATGGAAACTGGGTAAGCAATAACTGAACAGTACAATAAAGAGAACATGAAGAGATATCCCTAGACATGGACAGTGGAATGAGATCCATCTACCCACGAAGATTAAATTACCTTATAATATAATTATTATTGCTTCATGGAAACAGGGTAAGCAATAACTGAACAGTACAATAAAGAGAACATGAAGAGATATCCCTAGACATAGTCAGTGGAATGAGATCCATCTACCCCCGAAGATTAAATTACCTTATAATATAATTATTATTGCTTCATGGAAACAGGGTAAGCAATAACTGAACAGTACTATAAACAGATCATTAAGAGATATCCCTAGACATAGACAGTAGAATGAGATCCATCTACCCCCTAAGATTAAATTACCTTATAATATAATTATTATTGCCTCATGGAAACAGGGTAAGCAATAACTGAACAGTACAATAAAGAGAACATGAATGATATCCCTAGACATAGTCAGTGGAATGAGATCCATCTCCCCCCGAAGATTAAATTACCTTATAATATAATTATTATTGCTTCATGGAAACAGGGTAAGCAATAACTGAACAGTACTATAAAGAGATCATTAAGAGATATCCCTAGACATAGACAGTAGAATGAGATCCATCTACCCCCTAAGATTAAATTACCTTATAATATAATGATTATTGCTTCATGGAAACTGGGTAAGCAATAACTGAACAGTACAATAAAGAGAACATGAATGATAACCCTAGACATAGTCAGTGGAATGAGATCCATCTCCCCCCGAAGATTAAATTACCTTATAATATAATTATTATTGTTCATGGAAACAGGGTAAGCAATAACTGAACAGTACTATAAAGAGATCATTAAGAGATATCCCTAGACATAGACAGTAGAATGAGATCCATCTACCCCCTAAGATTAAATTACCTTATAATATAATTATTATTGCCTCATGGAAACAGGGTAAGCAATAACTGAACAGTACAATAAAGAGAACATGAAGAGATATCCTTAGACATGGATAGTGGAATGAGATCCATCTACCACCGAAGATTAAATTACATTAAAATATAATGATTATTGCCTCATTGAAACAGGGTAAGCAATAATTGAACAGTACTATAAAGAGGACATGAAGAGATATCCCTAGACATGGACAGTGGAATGAGATCCATCTAACCCCGAAGATTAAATTACCTTATAACATAATTATTATTGCCTCATGGAAACCGGGCAAGCAATAACTGAACAGTACTATAAAGAGAACATGAAGAGATATCCCTAGACATGGATAGTGGAATGAGATCCATCTACCACCGAAGATAAAATTACATTAAAATATAATTATTATTGCCTCATGGAAACAGGGTAAGCAATAATTGAACAGTACTATAAAGAGAACATGAAGAGATATCCCTAGACATGGATAGTGGAATGAGATCCATCTACCACCGAAGATTAAATTACATTAAAATAAAATTATTTTTGCCTCATGGAAACATGGTAAGCAATAACTGAACAGTACAATAAAGAGAACATGAAGAGATATCCCTAGACATGGATAGTGAAATGAGATCCATTTACCACCGAAGATTAAATTACATTAAAATATAATTATTATCGCCTCATGGAAACAGGGTAAGCAATAACTGAACAGTACAATAAAGAGAACATGAAGAGATATCCCTAGACATGGATAGTGGAATGAGATCCATCTACAACCGAAGAGTACATTACATTAAAATATAATTATTATTGCGTCATGGAAACAGGGTAAGCAATAACTGAACAGTACTATCAAGAGAACATGAAGAGATATCCTTAGACATGGACAGTGGAATGAGATCCATCTAACCCCGAAGATTAAATTACCTTATAATATAATTATTATTGCCTCATGGAAACAGGGTAAGCAATAACTGAACAGTACAATAAAGAGAACATGAAGAGATATCCTTAGACATGGACAGTGCAATGAGATCCATCTAACCCCGAAGATTAAATTACCTTATAATATAATTATTATTGCCTCATGGAAACAGGGTAAGCAATAACTGAACAGTACAATAAAGAGAACATGAAGAGATATCCCTAGACATGGATAGTGGAATGAGATCCATCTACCACCGAAGATTAAATTACATTAAAATATAATTATTATTGCCTCATGGAAACTGGGTAAGCAATAACTGAACAGTACTATAAAGAGAACATGAAGAGATATCCCTAGACATGGACAGTGGAATGAGATCCATCTAACCCCGAAGATTAAATTACCTTATAATATAATTATTATTGCCTCATGGAAACCGGGCAAGCAATAACTGAACAGTACTATAAAGAGAACATGAAGAGATATCCCTAGACATGGGAAGTGGAATGAGATCCATCTACCACCGAAGATTAAATTACATTAAAACATAATTATTATTGCCTCATGGAAACAGGGTAAGCAATAACTGAACAGTACTATAAAGAGAACATGAAGAGATATCCCTAGACATGGGAAGTGGAATGAGATCCATCTACCACCGAAGATTAAATTACATTAAAATATAATTATTTTTGCCTCATGGAAACATGGTAAGCAATAACTGAACAGTACTATAAAGAGAACATGAAGAGATATCCCTAGACATGGGAAGTGGAATGAGATCCATCTACCACCGAAGATTAAATTACGTTAAAATATAATTATTTTTGCCTCATGGAAACATGGTAAGCAATAACTGAACAGTACAATAAAGAGAACATGAAGAGATATCCCTAGACATGGATAGTGGAATGAGATCAATCTACCACCGAAGAGTAAATTACATTAAAATATAATTATTATTGCCTCATGGAAACAGGGTAAGCAATAACTGAACAGTACTATCAAGAGAACATGAAGAGATATCCTTAGACATAGACAGTGGAATGAGATCCATCTAACCCCGAAGATTAAATTACCTTATAATATAATTATTATTGCCTCATGGAAACCGGGCAAGCAATAACTGAACAGTACTATAAAGAGAACATGAAGAGATATCCCTAGACATGGATAGTGGAATGCGATCCATCTAACCCCGAAGATTAAATTACCTTATAATATAATTATTATTGCCTCATGGAAACCGGGCAAGCAATAACTGAACAGTACTATAAAGAGAACATGAAGAGATATCCCTAGACATGGATAGTGAAATGAGATCCATCTACCACCGAAGATTAAATTACATTAAAATATAATTATTATTGCCTCATGGAAACAGGGTAAGCAATAACTGAACAGTACTATAAAGAGAACATGAAGAGATATCCCTAGACATGGACAGTGGAATGAGATCCATCTAACCCCGAAGATTAAATTACCTTATAATATAATTATTATTGCCTCATGGAAACCGGGCAAGTAATAACTGAACAGTACTATAAAGAGAACATGAAGAGATATCCCTAGACATGGATAGTGGAATGAGATCCATCTACCACCGAAGATTAAATTACATTAAAATATAATTATTATTGCCTCATGGAAACAGGGTAAGCAATAATTGAACAGTACAATAAAGAGAACATGAAGAGATATCCCTAGACATGGATAGTGGAATGAGATCCATCTACCACCGAAGATTAAATTACATTAAAATATAATTATTATTGCCTCATGGAAACCGGGTAAGCAATAACTGAACAGTACAATAAAGAGAACATGAAGAGATATCCCTAGACATGGATAGTGCAATGAGATCCATCTACCACCGAAGATTAAATTACATTAAAATATAATTATTATTGCCTCATGGAAACAGGGTAAGCAATAACTGAACAGTACTATCAAGAGAACATGAAGAGATATCCTTAGACATGGACAGTGGAATGAGATCCATCTAACCCCGAAGATTAAATTACCTTATAATATAATTATTATTGCCTCATGGAAACCGGGCAAGCAATAACTGAACAGTACTATAAAGAGAACATGAAGAGATATCCCTAGACATGGATAGTGGAATGAGATCCATCTAACCCCGAAGATTAAATTACCTTATAATATAATTATTATTGCCTCATGGAAACAGGGTAAGCAATAACTGAACAGTACAATAAAGAGAACATGAAGAGATATCCCTAGACATTGATAGTGAAATGAGATCCATCTACCACCGAAGATTAAATTACATTAAAATATAATTATTATTGCCTCATGGAAACAGGGTAAGCAATAACTGAACAGTACTATAAAGAGAACATGAAGAGATATCCCTAGACATGGACAGTGGAATGAGATCCATCTAACCCCGAAGATTAAATTACCTTATAATATAATTATTATTGCCTCATGGAAACCGGGAAAGTAATAACTGAACAGTACTATAAAGAGAACATGAAGAGATATCCCTAGACATGGATAGTGGAATGAGATCCATCTAACCCCGAAGATTAAATTACCTTATAATATAATTATTATTGCCTCATGGAAACAGGGTAAGCAATAACTGAACAGTACAATAAAGAGAACATGAAGAGATATCCCTAGACATTGATAGTGAAATGAGATCCATCTACCACCGAAGATTAAATTACATTAAAATATAATTATTATTGCCTCATGGAAACAGGGTAAGCAATAACTGAACAGTACTATAAAGAGAACATGAAGAGATATCCCTAGACATGGACAGTGGAATGAGATCCATCTAACGCCGAAGATTAAATTACCTTATAATATAATTATTATTGCCTCATGGAAACCGGGCAAGCAATAACTGAACAGTACTATAAAGAGAACATGAAGAGATATCCCTAGACATGGATAGTGGAATGAGATCCATCTAACCCCGAAGATTAAATTACCTTATAATATAATTATTATTGCCTCATGGAAACAGGGTAAGCAATAACTGAACAGTACAATAAAGAGAACATGAAGAGATATCCCTAGACATTGATAGTGAAATGAGATCCATCTACCACCGAAGATTAAATTACATTAAAATATAATTATTATTGCCTCATGGAAACAGGGTAAGCAATAACTGAACAGTACTATAAAGAGAACATGAAGAGATATCCCTAGACATGGACAGTGGAATGAGATCCATCTAACCCCGAAGATTAAATTACCTTATAATATAATTATTATTGCCTCATGGAAACCGGGAAAGTAATAACTGAACAGTACTATAAAGAGAACATGAAGAGATATCCCTAGACATGGATAGTGGAATGAGATCCATCTACCACCGAAGATTAAATTACATTAAAATATAATTATTATTGCCTCATGGAAACAGGGTAAGCAATAATTGAACAGTACAATAAAGAGAACATGAAGAGATATCCCTAGACATGGATAGTGGAATGAGATCCATCTACCACCGAAGATTAAATTACATTAAAATATAATTATTATTGCCTCATGGAAACTGGGTAAGCAATAACTGAACAGTACAATAAAGAGAACATGAAGAGATATCCCTAGACATGGATAGTGCAATGAGATCCATCTACCACCGAAGTTTAAATTACATTAAAATATAATTACTATTGCCTCATGGAAACAGGGTAAGCAATAACTGAACTGTACTATAAAGAGAACATGAAGAGATATCCTTAGACATGGACAGAGGAATGAGATCCATCTAACCCCGAAGATTAAATTACCTTATAATATAATTATTATTGCCTCATGGAAACCGGGCAAGCAATAACTGAACAGTACCATAAAGAGAACATGAAGAGATATCACTAGACATGGACAGTGGAATGAGATCCATCTACCCACGAAGGTTAAATTACCTTATAATATAATTATTATTGCCTCATGGAAACAGGGTAAGCAATAACTGAGCAGTACAATAAAGAGATCATTTAGAGATATCCCTAGACATGGAAAGTGGAAAGAGATAAATCTACGCACGAAGATTAAATTAACTTATAATATAATTATTATTGCCTCATGGAAACAGGGCAAGCAAAAACTGAACAGTACTATAAAGAGAACATGAAGAGATATCCCTAGACATGGACAGTGGAATGAGATCCATCTACCCACGAAGGTTAAATTGCCTTATAATATAATTATTATTGCCTCATGGAAACAGGGTAAGCAATAACTGAACAGTACAATAAAGAGAACATGAAGAGATATCCCTAGACATGGACAGTGGAATGAGATCCATCTACCGCCGAAGATTAAATTACATTAAAATATAATTATTATTGCCTCATGGAAACCGGGCAAGCAATAACAGAACTGTACTATAAACAGAACATGAAGAGATATCCTCAGACATGGACAGTGGAATGAGATCCATCTACCCCCGAAGATTAAATTACCTTATAATATAATTATTATTGCCTCATGGAAACAGAGTAAGTAATAACTGAACTGTACTATAAAGAGAACATGAAGAGATATCCTTAGACATGGACAGTGGAATGAGATACATCTACCCACGAAGAGTAAATTACCTTATAATATAATTATTATTGCCTCATGGAAACAGAGTAAGCAATAACTGAACAGTACTATAAAGAGAACATGAAGAGATATCCCTAGACATGGACAGTGGAATGAGATCCATCTACCCACGAAGATTAAATTACCATATAATATAATTATTATTGCATCATGGAAACAGGGTAAGCAATAACTGAACAGTACAATAAAGAGAACATGAAGAGATATCCCTAGACATGGATAGTGAAATGAGATCCATCTACCACCGAAGATTAAATTACATTAAAATATAATTATTATTGCCTCATGGAAACAGGGTAAGCAATAACTGAACAGTACTATAAAGAGAACATGAAGAGATATCCCTAGACATGGACAGTGGAATGAGATCCATCTAACCCCGAAGATTAAATTACCTTATAATATAATTATTATTGCCTCATGGAAACCGGGCAAGTAATAACTGAACAGTACTATAAAGAGAACATGAAGAGATATCCCTAGACATGGATAGTGGAATGAGATCCATCTACCACCGAAGATTAAATTACATTAAAATATAATTATTATTGCCTCATGGAAACAGGGTAAGCAATAATTGAACAGTACAATAAAGAGAACATGAAGAGATATCCCTAGACATGGATAGTGGAATGAGATCCATCTACCACCGAAGATTAAATTACATTAAAATATAATTATTATTGCCTCATGGAAACTGGGTAAGCAATAACTGAACAGTACAATAAAGAGAACATGAAGAGATATCCCTAGACATGGATAGTGCAATGATATCCATCTACCACCGAAGATTAAATTACATTAAAATATAATTACTATTGCCTCATGGAAACAGGGTAAGCAATAACTGAACTGTACTATAAAGAGAACATGAAGAGATATCCTTAGACATGGACAGAGGAATGAGATCCATCTAACCCCGAAGATTAAATTACCTTATAATATAATTATTATTGCCTCATGGAAACCGGGCAAGCAATAACTGAACAGTACCATAAAGAGAACATGAAGAGATATCACTAGACATGGACAGTGGAATGAGATCCATCTACCCACGAAGGTTAAATTACCTTATAATATAATTATTATTGCCTCATGGAAACAGGGTAAGCAATAACTGAGCAGTACTATAAAGAGATCATTAAGAGATATCCCTAGACATGGAAAGTGGAAAGAGATCAATCTACGCACGAAGATTAAATTAACTTATAATATAATTATTATTGCCTCATGGAAACAGGGTAAGCAAAAACTGAACAGTACTATAAAGAGAACATGAAGAGATATCCCTAGACATGGACAGTGGAATGAGATCCATCTACCCACGAAGGTTAAATTGCCTTATAATATAATTATTATTGCCTCATGGAAACAGGGTAAGCAATAACTGAACAGTACAATAAAGAGAACATGAAGAGATATCCCTAGACATGGACAGTGGAATGAGATCCATCTACCGCCGAAGATTAAATTACATTAAAATATAATTATTATTGCCTCATGGAAACCGGGCAAGCAATAACAGAACTGTACTATAAACAGAACATGAAGAGATATCCTCAGACATGGACAGTGGAATGAGATCCATCTAACCCCGAAGATTAAATTACCTTATAATATAATTATTATTGCCTCATGGAAACAGAGTAAGTAATAACTGAACTGTACTATAAAGAGAACATGAAGAGATATCCTTAGACATGGACAGTGGAATGAGATACATCTACCCACGAAGAGTAAATTACCTTATAATATAATTATTATTGCCTCATGGAAACAGGGTAAGCAATAACTGAACTGTACTATAAAGAGAACATGAAGAGATATCCCTAGACATGGACAGTGGAATGAGATCCATCTACACACGAAGATTAAATTACCATATAATATAATTATTATTGCTTCATGGAAACAGGGTAGGCAATAACTGAACAGTACTATAAAGAGAACATGAAGAGATATCCCTAGACATGGACAGTGGAATGAGATCCATCTACACACGAAG
Source organism: Acanthosepion lycidas (assembly GCA_963932145.1). NCBI lineage: Eukaryota > Metazoa > Mollusca > Cephalopoda > Sepiida > Sepiidae > Acanthosepion > Acanthosepion lycidas. The sequence continues at coordinate 62,744,039 of OZ010609.1, read as the reverse complement.
ATTAAATTACCATATAATATAATTATTATTGCATCATGGAAACAGAGTAAGCAATAACTGAACAGTACTATAAAGAGAACATGAAGAGATATCCCTAGACATGGACAGTGGAATGAGATCCATCTACCCACGAAGATTAAATTACCATATAATATAATTATTATTGCATCATGGAAACAGGGTAAGCAATAACTGAACAGTACAATAAAGAGAACATGAAGAGATATCCCTAGACATGGATAGTGAAATGAGATCCATCTACCACCGAAGATTAAATTACATTAAAATATAATTATTATTGCCTCATGGAAACAGGGTAAGCAATAACTGAACAGTACTATAAAGAGAACATGAAGAGATATCCCTAGACATGGACAGTGGAATGAGATCCATCTAACCCCGAAGATTAAATTACCTTATAATATAATTATTATTGCCTCATGGAAACCGGGCAAGTAATAACTGAACAGTACTATAAAGAGAACATGAAGAGATATCCCTAGACATGGATAGTGGAATGAGATCCATCTACCACCGAAGATTAAATTACATTAAAATATAATTATTATTGCCTCATGGAAACAGGGTAAGCAATAATTGAACAGTACAATAAAGAGAACATGAAGAGATATCCCTCGACATGGATAGTGGAATGAGATCCATCTACCACCGAAGATTAAATTACATTAAAATATAATTATTATTGCCTCATGGAAACTGGGTAAGCAATAACTGAACAGTACAATAAAGAGAACATGAAGAGATATCCCTAGACATGGATAGTGCAATGAGATCCATCTACCACCGAAGATTAAATTACATTAAAATATAATTACTATTGCCTCATGGAAACAGGGTAAGCAATAACTGAACTGTACTATAAAGAGAACATGAAGAGATATGCTTAGACATGGACAGTGGAATGAGATCCATCTAACCCCGAAGATTAAATTACCTTATAATATAATTATTATTGCCTCATGGAAACCGGGCAAGCAATAACTGAACAGTACCATAAAGAGAACATGAAGAGATATCACTAGACATGGACAGTGGAATGAGATCCATCTACCCACGAAGGTTAAATTACCTTATAATATAATTATTATTGCCTCATGGAAACAGGGTAAGCAATAACTGAGCAGTACTATAAAGAGATCATTAAGAGATATCCCTAGACGTGGAAAGTGGAAAGAGATCAATCTACGCTCGAAGATTAAATTACATTAAAATATAATTATTATTGCCTCATGGAAACAGGGTAAGTAATAACTGAACTGTACTATAAAGAGAACATCAAGAGATATCCTTAGACATGGACAGTGGAATGAGATACATCTACCCACGAAGAGTAAATTACCTTATAATATAATTATTATTGCCTCATGGAAACAGGGTAAGCAATAACTGAACTGTACTATAAAGAGAACATGAAGAGATATCCCTAGACATGGACAGTGGAATGAGATCCATCTACACACGAAGATTAAATTACCATATAATATAATTATTATTGCTTCATGGAAACAGGGTAGGCAATAACTGAACAGTACTATAAAGAGAACATGAAGAGATATCCCTAGACATGGACAGTGGAATGAGATCCATCTACACACGAAGATTAAATTACCATATAATATAATTATTATTGCATCATGGAAACAGAGTAAGCAATAACTGAACAGTACTATAAAGAGAACATGAAGAGATATCCCTAGACATGGACAGTGGAATGAGATCCATCTACACACGAAGATTAAATTACCATATAATATAATTATTATTGCTTCATGGAAACAGGGTAAGCAATAACTGAACTGTACTATAAAGAGAACATCAAGTGATATCCTTAGACATGGACAGTGGAATGAGATACATCTACCCACGAAGAGTAAATTACCTTATAATATAATTATTATTGCCTCATGGAAACAGGGTAAGCAATAACTGAACAGTACTATAAAGAGAACATGAAGAGATATCCCTAGACATAGACAGTAGAATGAGATCCATCTACCCCCTAAGATTAAATTACCTTATAATATAATTATTATTGCCTCATGGAAACAGGGTAAGCAATAACTGAACAGTACTATAAAGAGAACATGAAGAGATATCCCTAGACATGGACAGTGGAATGAGATCCATCTACCCCCGAAGATTAAATTACCTTATAATATAATTATTATTGCTTCATGGAAACAGGCTAAGCAGTAACTGAACAGTACCATAAAGAGAACATGAAGAGATATCCCTAGACATGGACAGTGGAATGAGATCCATCTACCCACGAAGATTAAATTACCTTATAATATAATTATTATTGCCTCATGGAAACAGAGTACGCAATAACTGAACAGTACTATAAAGAGAACATGAAGAGATATCCCTAGTCATGGACAGTGGAATGAGATCCATCTACCCCCGAAGATTAAATTACATTATAATATAATTATTATTGCCTCATGGAAGCAGAGTAAGCAATAACTGAACAGTACTATAATGAGAACATGAAGAGATATCCCTAGATATGGACAGTGGAATAAGATCAATCTACCCCTGGAGTTTAAATTACATTATAATATAATTATTATTGCCTCATGGAAACATGGCAAGCAATAACTGAAATGTACTATAAAGTGAACAAGATGATGTATCTCTAGACATGGACAGTGGAATGAGAACACTCTACCCCCGGAGATTAAATTACATTATAACATAATTATTATTGTCTTGTGGAAACAGGGAAATCAACAACTGAACAGTACTATAAAGTGAACAAGAAGAGCTATCCTTAGTTATGCACAGTTGAATAAGAACAATCTACCCCCGGAGATTAAATTACGTCATAATACAATTATTATTGCCTCATAGAAACAGGGCAAGCAATAACTGAACAGTACAATAAAGAGAACATGAAGAGATATCCCTAGACATGGACAGTGGAATCAGATCCATCTACCGCCGGAGATTAAATTACATTATAATATAATTATTATTGCCTCATGGAAACAGGGCAATCAATAACTGAACAGTACTATAAAGAGAACAAGAAGAGATATCCCTAGACATGGACAGTGGAATCAGATCCATCTACCTCCGGAGATTAAATTACATTATAATATAATTATTATTGCCTCATGGAAACAGAGCAATCAGTAACTGAACAGTACTAAAAAGAGAACAAGAAGAGGTATCCCTAAACATGGACAGTGGAATGAGAACAATCTTCCCCCGGAGATTAAAGTACATTATAATATAATTATTATTGCGTCATGGAAACATGGCAAGCAATAACTGAAGAGTACAATAAAGAGAACAAGGAAAGACATCCCTAGACATGGACAGTTGAATGAGAACAATCTACCCCGGAGATTAAATTACTTTATAATGTAATTATTATTGCCTCATTGAAACAGGGCAAGCAATAACTGAACAGTACTATAAAGAGAACAAGTCGAGATATCCCTATGGACAATGGAATAAGTACAACGTGCCCCCGTAGATTAAATTACATTATAATATGATTAAGCAATAATAGGAAAGTCTTTTTTAAATTCATTGAATACTTGTTAGATCGACACGCCTTTGGGAACACTGTGGTCGTACCTTTGTGTTAATTGACTCAAAATCGCCGTCACTTTTTTTCGATACATAATCTAAATAGCGTTTACCCCATTTAGATAGAAATTATCTTGATTAGTCTCCGTTTTATATATGGAAGCGTTAAAATAAACTGCACACTGTGAAAAATCTCACGATTCACAGTGCAAGGGTACCAACCAAATGTTAGTAAGTGGATATGTGTTCTTAGGTCAAGTCCGAATATTTCCTATTGATTACTGGAGACATTAATATTGTTAGTATAGTTGCCATAGATACAAGGGGAATTCTTCACTCGTTCACCTTGTCGGCGCTAAAGGTCACAGTATAACGACACAATGTCAACACAGCCCGTATAAAATCTCAGTTTGCCCTAAGGAAAGACATGGGTCAAAATTACTTAACGGACCTGTTCAGAAAATACACACACACACACACACACACACACACACACACACACACACACACACACACACACACATATATATATATATATATATATATATATAAATAAAGAAATATAGCCCGCCTGAAATACCTGCTATCAAAGTAGCGATTGAGTAGCTTTGATTGATTCGTTTTCTACGGATTATCAACACGTTGGAGGTTAAGTAAAGCCATACCAGTTTCTTTTTTGTAGATGATAATGCTTTAATGACACAGGACTTACTAGTTAAGCCATGGCTGGGGAATAGAGGTATATTCATACCAATTTAGAATTTGACACCACACCCCACAAAAAAAGAAATTAGAATGTGGATATAAAGTTGGGCATCAATTCTATATTACAATTAACATATGAACTGATCCCTCACTTTATAGCTACGCTAGTTTCTTTACATTTATATCCCAGAGAATGTATATAAATCTAAAAGACATGCCTGTGGTGCTAATTAGCATTTCATTTATTGGGTAATCCATTTAAACGGTTTATCAACCCTTTTCAGGTTATTTAAAGCCAGAAAATATTTTTAGATCCTAAGTTTTTTCTTTGCATAATCTTGTTTCTCTCTCTCCCTCTCCGTATATATATATATATATATATATATATATATATATATATATATATATATATATATATATATATATATATATAATTATGAAAGCAGAGACTTTAGAAACACATGGTAATATTTTATTTCGCAAACGCAACATTTTGGTAGTGTCCCATCAGACCAAAATCAGTTTCAACAATAAATGGATTTAAAATTTTACCCGGCTAAAACGAAATATTTAAACATAAAATATGTTTTAAAATTCAGATTCATGGATAAAGAAAGAAAGAGAAAGGAGGAGAAAAAGAGAGATATGTCTATCTAGAGAGAGATATAGAAAAGGAAACCGTAGTGGATGAGAGTAGATAGGTTTACCTATTTCCATCAGGTGTGAGAAGTAAAATAGAGAGGGTATCTTTAAAATGGGAACAGAGGAAAGAAACAAAAGTAAAGAAAGCCAAGGAAAAAGAAAAGAAAAAGGAAGAAAACAAGAGAAAGAAAGGGAAAACTTGAGAATTGATTCGGAACAGGTAATCGTCAGGCTTTAAAATTGTTTTATATTCGAAAATTTTACTTCAATTTTAAAATTTAAGGTAAGGAAAAATAAAAAATATATAAACAATAATAGATAAATAATAGAACATATAAAAAAGCAATGCTAATCCACATCAACCGTTAAACGCTAAAAGAAATATAGTCTTAAGATGTACTATATTTATGGGATAAAGTGCTCAATATCAGAGATAGAGCGTGTGTAAATATAAAAGTGAACATAGAAGTCAACTCTTAGAGGTGACAGTCTGTTTCATGCTAGACACAATCGTCAGACCATCGTGTATTTGTATACACATACATATACACACATCGTGTGGCCTGAGGATTACGTCTAGAATGAAACAGACTGTCGCCTCTAAGTATTGACTTCAATGTTCACTTATATATATATATATATATATATATATATATATATATATATATATATATATAGAGAGAGAGAGAGAGAGAGAGAGAGGGGGGGAAGAGGTTATAGTAGTTCCATCGAGAGAAAGGTATCTATAATAAAAAAATAAGAGAGAAAGCGCAAACGTTTTTGTTGTAATGTGAGTTTTTTTTTTTTTTAAATATTATACTTTATTTTCCATAATTTTTCTACACGTTTTTCCGGTTTCGTGACCTTCATCAGGCAAAGAGTGGGTTTTTCCACATATTATAAAAAGGAATTAATTTTTTTTTTATATTTTTCGATGTTAAATATTCTCGATTTTAGACATTGTCATTTTTGTGTGTTAATGACCCCAAATGTCCTTTTTGAATTGCCAGTGAAAGAATTTTGCTTGAAGGGCAATAAAACAATTAAGACTGATCCGAGAAAGAATGAGAAAGATATCTTATCTTTTAATGACCCCAGGGTGTTCTTAGATCTATTTCCATTTTTTTTTGTGTTTTTATCAACATGTGTACGGATACGTATATTCCCTCTCACTATATATATATATATATATATATATATATATATATATATATATATATATATATATATATATATATATATATATACTGTCTTATTATAAGGAATTAGTATACACATATATACACATACAGACACACACATACACACAAACACACATACACTTCTTATGTTGTGTAGGTTTCGCGTGTGTTCTCTTGAGCCGTTTTGTTTTTGTCAATATATATATATATATATATATATATATATATATATATATATATATATATATATATACCCTTACACGCATGCACATGCGCACTCCCTCTCTGTACACACATACTGTCTTATTATAAGGAATTAGTATACATATATATACACACACATATACATCTATATATGCATACATAGATACACACACATAAACACACTTCCTATGTTGTGTAGGGCTTGCCCGCGTCCGGTTACCTGAAGAGTTGTTTGTGACCTTAGGTTTTACGCTCTCGTGATCTTCAGGTCAGAAACAACTCTCAAGACAACCGCATATGTTACATCTACTATGGATATTGAGCATTTTGCACCCAAAATTCGCACATATAAATACACACACACACACACACACACACTCACACACACACACACATATCTATATAGGAGAGGAGGCATGTTGGAGTAATGGATAGCGGCTTGGATTGAGGAATCGGAGAGCCGAGTTCGAATTCCAGTCGAATACGTTAATACCCTTGGGAAAGGTATGAATCCTCTTCTTCTCCCTCCAGCTATGGGTAAATAGCAGGACAGACCGGGTTCTATAGACTTGGATGGCAACTGGTCTAGGAGAAGGACAACTCTGAATTCAAAACCTGCGGAGGGTCGTTTGAGGACCTTGTGGCACGTAGTGCACCAGGTCTCTGTATTCGGCCCTTCAAAAAGTGTGGATGGTCCTGCACGAAACCTTCACCACTATAATCAAATCTCATGTTGTCTCTGTTGTTGGTCTGACGTTTTTCTAGGAACTGATCTGCTTGACTCTCATATATATATATTACAGGTAATCGATCCGTTGGTATACAACCCGGTGGGTCCTAATAATATTAATTATTAAAAATAACCCACAAGCTCGATGTATTTAATATAACAGAGCATATGTATTTTGTTACAGCAAAAAAACAAAAATTACCTCAATATGGGAATAGTCTATTTTAAGCTGGTCTATACGCAGCTATTATCAGCCCCTAAGTGTGTGTCTCGAAGCATTGTTTTAAATTTATTTTCAATGTCAGTTCTCTAGTAGACGACTTCTTAATGAGAAGAGGCTAGTGTTAGCTGGTGGATGGCATAAGGTATCTTATTCCGGGTAAGCGGTCTGAGTTGGAGTTTATTTATGGCTAGAACCTTTCGTTGTTTGTATTAGGTTGGTGCAAAAATAATGTCGTTTTCTCACATAAGGTAAAAAAAACGACATAATTTTTGCACTAACCTAATAGATAAATATCGGTCCTTACTACGTGGCGTTTCTTATAGAAGCCCAAGTTTGTTTTCTTAGGATTCACAGTATATAGTTTTTATACTACAAGGATACAATATTATTATAAGTCATTGGGGGTTGAACCCGTTAAGTCTAAGGTAAGTTGAATGATAGATTTATAGATTGCCGGTAATATCAGAGCATCCAATGGGATAAATCATGCTGTCCAACACACTTATATGCGTACATATCTTCACACATACATATATGTACATTTACATATATATACATATATGCCAGCATACGCACGGATACACCCCACGTATATATACATGTATTCTTATTTCATTTTGAATCTGTTTCTATGTCTACATTTCGTGATTAGTTCTCTCCGTTGATTTAATATTTTGCTTTGATCTTTATATTTTATTATCCTGGTTTTTCTTCTAAACATAACTTTCACCTATCCCTAAAACTATTGGGGGTATTCGCGAAAGCAAAAATTTTCCAATTTATTTGATGATTCAGAACCTTTCCTTTCAATTACCGTATATATATATATATATATATATATATATATATATATATATATATAATTATTTATTTAAAAATATGATTCCAACTCGCTACATAAGAGGTCTCATGTTTCAAAACAAGAGCCGAAAACTTCAAAATAATATTTGAATTAACTTGAGTTAAGTAGGCTCTGTCCAATCTTCAAGCGAAATTTTTTTTTGGGAATGACTTATTTCTGAAATTTACGAGTTTTAATAGTATGGTCAGAATTGAAATCAAAAATTTCCATGGTAACATCAAGGGCGGATTGTTTAGAATCGGCAGAGGTGGGGTGTTAATAATTTGTATCAGTATAGAGTTACTTTTATAGATGCCGGGTCACGGTAAGGTGGGGGTGGCTAAATTTACGACGGAGGAAGTTTTCGCATAGTCTGGCTTGAGCGTCTACGCAGATTTATTTATTTATTTTTATTTTATTCTTTTATTATATCTCTTTATGAAAGGGATTTGTGTATATGGAAAGGCCGTAACGTTTGTTATTTGACGACTTCATAAAGGGTTATCAATTTTTGTAGGGTATTAAAACTATGTATATGGGCTATGGATTTTAAGATTTATTTTATTGTATGCGTGTTTTTAGCTAGTTATTCAGAGCGTAAGTTCGGTTGTGTCGACAGAAAACCGTTAATTCTTGCCTGTTGTTTAATAAAACCTCCGTCGTAAATTTAGCCACCCCCACCTTACCATGACCCTGCATCTATAAAAGTAACTCTATACTGATACAAATTATTAACACCCCACCCCTGCCGATTCTAAACAATCCGCCCTCGATGTTACCATGGTAATTTTTGATTTCAATTCTGACCATACTATTAAAACTCGTAAATTTCAGAAATAAGTCATTCCCAAAAAATTTCGCTTGAAGATGGAACAGAGCCCACTTTAACTCAAGTTAATTCCAATATTATTTTGAAGTTTTCGGCTCTTGTTTTGAAACATGAGACCTCTTATGTAGCGAGTTGGAATCATATTTTTAAATAAATAATTATATCTATGCTCTACTTTCGTATCGAGCACTATTTTTTAAAAATAATTACAAAAACACTAAGGAACTTTGGATTATTTACCAAACCAGTTTCTTTCCTATTTTCTACAATATTTTCACATATATTGTGTGTGTGTATTTAGACACTATTTTTTCATTGATGTATGTTTAATTAGATAATATAGATAAATGTCTATTTATTTAAAGTGAATTCTTTTCATATTGTCTGATAAGCTTAATAACATTATCATTGAAAGATGAAAGAAAATCACCATATTTTACATATTTTTTAATCCTATCTAAGCTTTCGGCTTACATAAGCTTTTATCAATATTTTAAACAATACACGGACAAAACAATAATGATAGTCGGTTTTTATTACATGAGAGATTTCCAAGCAACCACAAACTCGTGTAATGGCTTATGTAAAATAAACCAAACTTGTCTATATTATTTAATGAAACGTGCATATATATGAAGGCAACATTAAACTCAACTCTCAGAGACGACAGGCTGTTTAATGCTACACGCAATGGTCAATCCCCAAGTGTTTGATTTTTTTCTCGACTATTTGTATATATATTGGTCAGTGGTGCATTGTAGACAATGCATTTTGGCGGGAGTGGCTTGTTTATGTACTTATTTGGGTTAATTTGTTTTTATTTTCATTTTTTATATTATATTTATTTATTCTTTTCGGTTTTCTGTTTTATTAACGTAGTAAAATTTTCTGGGCTTTGTTTAGGTCACATTTATTATTTTGTTTTTGTCTGGGAAAATAAAGATATTTATTTGTTCAATTTTTAGATTGATTGCCGTAGTCTATTCTGCTTGTTTGGCGGGGAACAGTTTTTAATTTGTATATTATTTTATGTGTTTATTTATTTGGATTGATTATTTTTACTTGTTTCTGCTTGTTTATATTTTTTTATTAGTCCTAACGGTTATTTTAGCGGGAGCGATTTTTTAATTTGTTAATTTATTTATTTATTAGGATTAATCTTTTCTTATTTATTTGCTTATTTTTTATTTTATATATTTTTATTTATTCGGTTTTCAATTTTTTTTATCGTTATATTTTCGATTTTTTATCGTTATATAGCAGTTATAGCTATTTTCTCGTCCAATTCTTGGATTGGTTATTGTAGTCTATTCTAACGGTTATTGGCTTGTTACTTTGTTTATTATTTACATTATTTATTTGGATTGATTATTTTTACTTGTATTTTATGTATTTATTTATTTTTTTTATTTGTCCTATTTGTTCTAACGGGAGTGGTTTGTTAATTTGTTTATTATTTACTTGAGTTAATTTAATTTAATTGTTTTTTATATTATTTTGTTTATTTTTATTTATTCTTTACAGTTTTCGATTTTTAAGTAACGCAGTAAAAATTGTTTTCATGTTTGCATTTTGCATATATATATATATATGGATAAAAACAAAAAGATACTTAAATATCATATTTAGTTGTTTCACATATTTAAGAATATATCTGTTTTCAGTGAAATTGATATCTACTGGTCAAAAAAACAAAAAAAAAATCAAATAAACACATCAAATAAAATATGCCTCTCGGCATTTTTTCTATTCACCTGGAAAACCACCTTGAAATCACGCGTGCTTTACCGTATAGCTAAGTGAAGCCATTACAGCAAACCAATGTTCAATTTCCTTATTTATGAATTGCGCACCTTGCCTTTGTATCTTGGAACTATTTATTAAATAGGGTAATTGAGTCTTGCTTTGCTGTAATGTGATTCCAACAGATGTGTGAATCGTCCGCCGAGGCGAGCAAAATGCTAACAAATGAACAGTCTGATTAAGTTATTTCAATTTCTCATCTTCTGATGGAATTGTAGATTTTTGAAATATTTAATTGTATTCGCACTGCTGGGTGCTGAAAAGTTCTCAGTCTGACCTACTTTCCAAAAGTAAATCTTTTCCCCCACATTCACTCACTGAAACGCACTGCGTGCTAGTGGCACTCTCGCTTTCCTTGGGGTGAAATGCTTATATATATATATATATATATATATATATATATATATCAGAACCTTTTACCCTGTTACAGATAGCAGCTGAGCGGCAATCCCTTAAAATGACGTCTGATATGGAACTATACATGAAACAGGTCAGGTGTGGGATAAATTCCACCAGTTGATCTTCATAGACATTTTTAATGAGTACACTTTTTCTTTTTCTTTTTCTTGTTGTTGTTCTTCTTGTTGTTGTTCTTATTATTATTTGTCTTCTTTTCTTCTTGCTCTTCTTTTCTTTTAGTCCTTTTTCTTTTTCTTTGTCTTCCTTTTCTTTTCTTCTTCTTCGTCTTTTTTCTTCTTGTTCTTTTCTTCTTTTTCTTCGTGTTCTTTTTCTTCTACTTTGTCTTCCTTTTCTTCTTTTCTTCTTGTTCTTCTTTTTCTTATTCTTCTTCGTCTTTTTTCTTCTTCTTGTTCTTTTTTCTTCTTCTTTGTCTTCCTTTTCTTCTTTTCTTCTCCTTTTCTTCTTCTTCTTCTTCATTTCTTCTTCTTTTTCTTGTTCTTGTTCTTTTTCTTTTTCTTTGTTTTCCTTTTCTTCTTCTTCTTCTTTTCTTCTTCTTCTTCTTTTTCATTTCTTCTTCTTTTTGACTTCCTTTTCTTCTTTTCTTCTTCTTTTCTTTTTCTTCTTCTTCGTTTCCTTTTTCTTTTTCTTCTTCTTCTTCTTCATTTCTTTTTCTTGTTCTCGTTCTTTTTCTTTTTCTTCTTCTTTGTCTTCCTTTTCTTCTTGTTCTTCCTTTTCTTCTTTTCTTCTTCTTTTTCTTCTTCTTTGTCTTCCTTTTCTTCTTGTTCTTCCTTTTCTTCTTCTTCTTTTCTTCTTCTTTTTCTTCTTCTTTGTCTTCCTTTTCTTCTTGTTCTTTTTCTTCTTTTTCTTGTTCTTGATCTTCTTCTTTATCTTCTTCTTCTTTAACTTTATCTTTTTCTTCTTTTCTTCTTCTTTTTCTTGTTCTTCTTCTTTTTCTTCTCCTTTGTCTTCCTTTTCTTCTTGTTCTTTTTCTTCTTCTTTTTCTTGTTCTTGTTCTGCTTCTTTATTTTCTTCTTTTTCTTCTTCTATGAGCCGTATAACGTTGTTGGTCATGGGACTTCACAACTTCCTATCTTTTGTAGCAGATAATTTAATTTTGTCTTTTTGTTATCTCTCCTAAGCCTTTGCTCCGCCATCCCCTTACTTATGCTTGCTGAGTAAGTTATGCGTTGTTTTCCTCTGTCCCTGTTGACTTCAATCTGTCCTGTGAGTATCACATTTTCCAAGCTCTTTTTCCTCATGATGTGCCATAGATATTTCAATTGTTCCTTCTTGACGTTAAATAAAAATGTCTTTTTTATTTCCATTGTCTCTAGAACTTCGTCGTTGAGCACATTTAAATGGTGGGGTAATGTCAGACGTGATCTGTAAATAAATGCGAATAAAAATGATGAGTTACTGACGTTAGCGTTCAACCTCTATTGCCATACCACTGACATATACTCTTCTGATATCAGGCGCCGGTATATTAGGAAGCATTACTTTCGGAACAACCAGTGTATATATATATATATATATATATATATATATATATATATATATATATATACACACTCACCCCCTAATGAACCAAATGATAACACACACCCATAGTAATATACACGCTTACACACATCATACTCACTCACTCCCGAAGAACCAAATAACACACACACACTTCACAGACACACACCCTTTCCAGGAACCAATAAAAATGACCAAGGGAATTCAAAGCAGCATGAATCCATCCAGCTCTTATCTCAAATAACAACTTAAAATAGACTGTTTGACCAACACAAGGACAGATCAAAATTCATGTTAAAAAATAAAAAAAAACAAATGAAAACGACAGACAAAAGTTCATTTTCTCCATCAAGACATTCATTTCTGCTACCAGCAAGCAGATTTTTTTTCCTTCTGATGATGGCTATGTTGACCGAAACTAGTCGAAGAATCTAAATGAAATAATAATAAAAACGAAAGAATATTAATATACAACCCAGTGTGTCTGAAGACTTTAATTTTTTTTTATTTTTTATTGTTCAATATTTAGGAATAAAAATGACAATAGGAAAACTGGTAATTGCTGACGCGTTTCGTCCAATGTGGACTGGTATTTATTTGAACAAAAAGTACAAATTGTGGCACAAGGCCAATAAAGGGGAGGGGTAGAGGCTGGTCAACACTAACTATCTTATACCTAGCTAATCAAATTCGCGACCCATTCGTACATTACATTTTACACATTCACCAAAAGAACTCGTCCATCACCAAACAATCCTTCAACCACCATAATACCACGTGCTCTCAAGGGAGACCTACCAAAATCGCGCCCCATACCATGAAAATTCTAATGATGATATATATATATACAATTCTAATAATGATAAAATGAGAGGGGAGGGAAATGAACCCAATAATAAACTTAAAATAAACACAAATACAAACTAAACATAATTGATGTTAGTAGGGACCGTCCAACCCATAAAACAGAGAGGCCGCTGTATTCTGCCCAGGGGACAAAATCAAGAGACGCTCTCGCTAAGGGAGTGGGAAAAAGTATAAAATATTAGGCTGGAATGGGAAAATATAAAACTGACCCAGTCGAGATGAAAATGGGGCGGGGGTCAAAACAAACTGGGGAGGATGGGAATCTCGACTTGGATCATAACCAAAGAACGGCCGGGATGCAGGCCAGGAACAACACTTACTCACATTAACTAGGTACACTGAAGCTTGTCTAACCTAACCAAGGGGAGGGTTCCACAGGAAGCTACCCCGATGTGCAATAGGTTGACCTAGAAGAGAAAATCAAGGCTAGCCCCGTTCACACGAAGCAAGCTCGCTTCTTTTACCCACCTTTCGCTAAAGACTGTCGAATGCAATCGTTTTCTATCCGATCTAATCTTCATCTTGAGCTGATGCTCAAAGAATCGAATCAGATCCGAATGAGAAAGGCGGTTGCCTCGCAAGACTTCCTCCTTTCGCGTCGTCCAAATCACCATTCGAGCCGTGGCCATCAGCGTCAGAAACACCATCCGTTTCATCCCGGAATACGGGGGCGACACATTGTCACACGCGTATGCGCGATCAATGGACACAAGCTGTTCGGGAGCGAGACGAGCCGTCAGCTCGCCGACATGGTCCCATAAGGGGCGGACCTGGGGGCAATGGTAGAAGGCGTGCGCAGCCGTTTCCTCTAAGCCAAGGCCACACCGTTCACAGTCTGGCAAATCCGCCAAGCCCCATATGAAAGCCTTGTCGTTGAGAGGCAGCCGATTCCTAGCCAATCGCCAGCTAAGCGAAAACTCAGGGTTACTGAGGTAATCCGCCGCTGGCGCCCAAGACCAGTAGGAGCAGTACTCCTCCTCCGACAAGCCGAGCGTATCTCGTAGGAGATCCTTCGCGGGCCTCTCCACTAATTCACGATAGAAGACCTTCCTAGGCCGAGAAAGGTCACTGGACCGGGGAACGGCCCTCAAGGCCGACCGACACTCGCGAAAGAAAACCGATTGATCCCGGGGTTTACGACCGCGCTCAACCCGCGAGATGGGGGGACTGATGGTAAGGCCAGGGAACGCGTCCCTAACAATCCCCTCCAGAATCGGATCTCCTCCAGTCAATGCACGGCGTAGGAAAGCCAACCTAGAGGCACGGATGTGACTCGGCAGGTGCGGCATTCCCAGCCCCCCATGACACGGACGTTTAGTGCAGACTCGTCTGTCGACCCGATTCCCGCGTCCCCTCCATAAAATGGAGGATAGCGATTGCTCGAGCGCCTTCTTGTGAGTCTTACAGAGAGGAAGTACGGACAATCGATAAAGAATCAGGGGGAAAATGTATGTAGCACACACCTCCGCCCTGCCCTTCACGGACAACCTCCGTCGATTCCAAGTCTGACCGGCGGAATCGACCTTTGCTCGTACTTCAGACCAATTCTTCTCCAGCTGGAGGTCAGGCCCAAACCACACTCCAAGAATGCGGACAGGACCGTCTGTCCAACCGAAGCGGCCCGGAAGAGCGACCCCCTTCCAGGCACCTAACCGCAAGCCGGACGACTTATCGCGGTTTATTTTGGCCCCTGTCACCTTCTCGTACCGATCAAGCGCCTTCTGTACCACCTCAATGTCGTTGCGGGACGACACGAAAGCAGATACGTCATCGGCGTACGCGGAAACCCTGGCTCGAGACCCTCCAGGAACGGCAATTCCACGTAGGGCCGGACTGCCGGTCTCGTCCTTCAGCCGGCGAAGGAGAGGCTCCAACGCCAAAGCATAAAGGAGAGGCGACAGCGGACAACCCTGACGAACCGACCTAGACAGCACGAACGCGTCCGACAGCCTTCCGTTCACCTGTACCACCGCACTGGGGGAGCGATACAGGAGGCTAATCCAGCGGCAGAAGTTGGGTGCGAATCCAGCGGCCTGCAGGACAGCTGCAAGGTAGCGATGGTCGACCCTATCAAATGCCTTGGACTGATCCAAATTGATCAGCGCGGCTTCTTCGTCGTCTTTTACACCCTCTATGATCGTGCGGATCAGATGCAGGTTGCTCTGAATTGTTCGGCCCCTCACAGAACAAGTCTGCTCAGGTCCCAACAGAGACTCAGCAACTGACTGCAAACGCTCCTGCAGGATCTTGGCCATAATCTTTAACTCTGTGTTTAGCAGAGTTATGGGCCTGTAATCATCTAGGTTCCCCCACCACCTTTGCCCTTTTTCAACAGAGTGATCACACCCCTGGTGATCCGGTTGGGGATGGACCCCGACCGAAACCAGTTGTTGAACACTGCAGTCAAAATTGGAACAAAGATGTGCGACAGCCTCAAGTACAATTCATAGGGCAAACCATCCAGACCGGGCGACTTGCCTCTGCCGACCTTCTTCAAAACCGCGTAGACATCGCCCTCCGTAATCTCTCCCTCGCAGCTAGCCGCTTCAGTCGGCGAAAGCCGAGGAAAGTCAGCCAAATAGCTACGAAACTCCTCCTCACGGAGACCAGGCTCCTTGGTAAACCGGTTCTCGAAATGGCGCCGAAACGCTCCGCACATGTCGTCAGTGGCCCGAAGAGTACGCCCCTCCGGGGATTTGACTTCACGAATGTAACGATCGCCACCTCGACGGACCTCTTCCCTGCGCAGATCTGCGCCCAAGTTCACGGCTTCGGAAGACATCTTGCTTAACTTATGTCTAATTACCTGACCCATGTACCGCTCGCTATTCGATCGATCCAGGGCCTCCTTAGCTAAGGCTATCTCTAGGGGATCCCCCCCCAGCCACCGCCCGGGAATAACTAGCTTTAAGCGTCTTCACCTTTTCAGCTCTATCTAGAGCGAGCCGTTTGCTGAAATCAGTGGTGAAGGACCTAATCCTACATTTAAGGCGTTCCCACCACCTATTCCCGATAACCGCCCCCACTAGCTCCTGCTGCACTAGTCTAGTTAGCTGCTCCTGGAAGTCCCGCCTGTCCAGTAAAGACAGATTGAACTTCCAGTAGCCAGCCATTCTAGGCCTATTGTCCAATGTGGACTTTATCAAAGCAAAATACGAAAATGAAATTAAATGAACAAAGTAACTAATAAAAACAAAAACAGAATGTACCTAGCAACTGGAATGTAGAGAAACGCTATTTTCATATTTTTAACTGAAAAATAACGCCAGTAATTGTCACGTGTGGAGAATATTGTCATTATAACTGTGTTGATGTATTCAACCATTTTCTTTTGATTTTATGAATCTGTTGTGTATATTTGTTTGTAAGAGCATTAATTTTAAGAAAGGTGAAATAGGGAAAAAACCTGGGCGTAGATTAATATTTGGGTAGTTTACTATGGCGGCACTCTCCAGAATTTTCCTTCTGAGTGAGTTATTTTCTTTTTTTATGAGTGTAGCATTTTTAAAATCAAAATTATGGTTGAATTTATTTCTATGTATGACTAGTGCATTAGCTAAGTTGTTTTTTGTGAGGTCTCTTTTGTGCTCATAAATGCGTTTTTTCAAACTTCTACTTGTTTCTCCAATATATTGAGAGGAACAGTTTTGGCAATTTATTCTATAAATCCCTGCTTCAGAAATATTAGTGCTATTATTGTTTGAAGATCTTAGTATATCCATAATGGTTTTGGAAGTGTTTGTGACTATTTCAAGATTATTTAGATGGGATAGGTTATTCTGGATAGTGGACGTGCCAGAATTATATTGGAGAAACAAGTAGAAGTTTGAATATAACGTTTATTCTGATTCCGCAGAACTGGATTAGGTGTGAAAAAGTATTTTTGTTAACATTCTTTTTTCATTCGGTTTTTTTAGTTACGAGTCTCTTTTTTTAAAGCTGATCGTTTTGCGTTCATTTTGTTTAGTACTTTTTTCGTAACAAATTTAATGTTTAGTATAGAGCTTAGAAAAAAATCGCAGTGTGAGATAGGCAAGAAGTAAGGCAGGTAGCAACATCAGCACTGCAAAGGGCACTCCTTTAAAGGCAAGGAAGGGCAAAAATATTTTCAGTCAAGTGATAGCGATTGCTGTATAAGTCGTACGATTTTTGAATCAAGAACGGGCAACGCCGGCCCGTGCAACTAATATATATATATATATATATATATATATATATATATATATATATATATATATTTATAATCAGCGAAATTTAAAATTTAACTGTATTGAATTTCAACTTTTAAGACAAAATACAGGACGCTGTGGAGAGTCATGATCTTTCACATACTGAAAATAAAAGAAAAAAGAAATAGAATGAAATGCAAGATTTAATGTTGCAAGTAGCGAAGTTCGCAGTCTTATCATCTGAAACAAACGATGCGGATGTTCTACACTACTCAAAATAAAAGGTTATGAAGGAAAACTCCATCAACACTGGAAAGAGCGATAACAGCTACTGGAAATTTGTTTGAAGAGAAAGGTCTTATAAATTTCAACTGACGGTAGCATTGACTGTTGGCTCAATGAATGCCGAATGTTTCCTTATAAGGAAACGGCAAATATTACCGTTAAGATTAAGAATGTTTTGTGTTAGTTTTCTGCTTGGCTTGCTCAAAGCAGAACTCTCTTTGTTTACCAGACTTTTGTATATACTTTTCTTCCAAACATCGATGTCTATTCATTACGAATTGTTGCAAACGTCTTTCTAGTGTTGACTTTAGACGCCGAAGTTGACCATTATTACTGAAACAATCCAGAATTAAACACACCATGTTGTCTTACTTAACTTCTAACTATACTTGTTTGTATGTGTGGATTTGCGGCCAAAGAATTGGCTAGCTTCGTCTTTGTGGTCACCTTGGCAACGGGAATTTGATCTATTGTCCACACCTGGCCGAGCGACAAGATGTCAAGCACCCCCGCCGGGTCATATTTGGATTTGGTTCACGATTAGTGAAAAGGTTCGCAAGGACAGAGTTGACTGGGAAAGGGATAACTCTTGATTCTAGCAATCGTTAAGGAAAATCGTCTCATCATCGTCACTATCTCGGCGTTAATTAAGTTCGGGATGATAAACATCGAAAGAAACTGTACAATTCGACTGGAACAGCAAAAAAAAAAAATGATAGACGTGCTTTCCAATGTTATAAGTTTACCATTCATCTGTGGACTGAATAGTGTTGCCAACTACATCGGGCAGCAAGGCCTCTGATCGGGAGACATTTTGAGGAGAGTTGAAACACGTCTTGATTGCTGTTGTTCCCAGGTCCATTCTGAACTGGGATGGTAGCACCGGTCCGATATAGGGTCCGATATATGGGAAAATAGTGAACCCCCCACCCAATAAAGAACAACACTCAATAAAATATAAAAATACACTTTTATAGTAAAAATACCACCAAAAAATTTTATATAGAAAATACCAACAATACAAATATATGATAAAATGACCAACAATACATTTTTATAATAAAATGACCAACAATACATTTTATAGTAAAATGACCAACAATACATTTTATAGTAAAATTGACCAGCAGTACATTTTTATAGTCAAAATGACTAACAATACATTTTTATATTAAAATGGCCAACAATAAATTTTGTAGTAAAATGTCCAACAATACATATTTATTGTAAAATGACCAACAATATATTAGGCTGGTGCAAAAATAATGACGGTTTTTGACTTATTTTTTAACCTCAAAAACCGTCATTATTTTTGCACCGACCTAATATTTTTTATAGTAAAAATGACTGACAATATATTTTTATAGCAAAAATGACCAACAATATATTTTTAAAGTATAAATGACCAATTATTCATTTTTATAGTAAAATGACCAACAATATATTTTTACAGTAAAAATCACACATAACACATTTTTATAGTAAATATGACCAACAATACATTTTCATATTAAAATGACCAACAATACATATTTATAGTAAAATGTCCTACGATACATTTTTATCGTAAAATGACCAACAATACATTTTTATAATGTGATTCTATTGTACAATTTATATTAACACAATTTGATTCTACTCATCAAATTACATAAGAATCAGCATTAAATATGAAATGTAAAAAAAAAAATGCACATATTCTGCGATTTTTAGTCTGTGATTATTGTTATTAATATAGTCCCACATTAATTTTAATTGACACCATTTGATTCTACTCATCAAATTACATAAGAATCAGCAATAAATTGGCACGTCGGCTTCCTTCACTCTTCCATTGTTGCAGTGTTACTTCCCTGGACCTTTTCTACGAATATTATCGTGACTGCTGTTCCAGTGAGCTTTCCTCTTTCGTATCTCAATTTCACGAATTCAGACGCAGTACCAGATTGGCAGCAAAGTCTGTTCAGTTTACAATTGAATTTTTATTCTTCCTTCTCTTGCACCTAACGCTCGTGGAACTCTCTTTAAATTTAAAACAGAATGTCAACTGTCGTCTTCTGTAGCTGTGTAGCTTGTACTTTTATTGTCTCCTCACCTTTAATGATTTTTTTTTAGGATTCTTTCATTTCATAATCCCTTGCGTCTTAGTGGCTTTATCGCCTTGCCTGTGGTGAAATGATTGAATAAACGTTTTAATTAATCTACCGGGTTTGATTACCCGCAGACATATTTTATGTGTGCCCCTCCAAAACTAGTGGTGACCAGAGATTAGCAGCTGGTTAAGTTCACTGGTACCACATGGTTTAAACTGTGGGAGGTATTTCTGCCGCACCCTATATAACATACAATTGCAGATGCAACTGTTAGGTTGAGTCATGATTAACGAGAGAAAGTTGTGGAGAGACATGATTGCCAACCTTCTGAAAGTATACGGTACAAAGAAGAAGAAGAACGAATAGGAGCAGAAAAATCCTCAGTTCGACCCCCCTCCCCAAAATCTGATCAATTGACCAAATTTCAGATTTATTTTATTCCTTCTTCTTTGACCGGAAGACTTTCCAAAGCATTTTAATACTAAAAACACATTTGCCCATTGATTTTCACCGTAAAAACATTGGCCAGTGCATTTTAACAGTAAAAATCATTGACCAATGCATTTTCATAGTAAAAATCATTTCCATTGCATTTTCATAGTAAAAAACATTTCTAATGCATTTTCATAGTAAAAATCATTTCTTATGCATTTTCATAGTAAAAATCATTTCCCATGCATTTTCATACTAAAAATCATTTCCTATGCATTTTCATTGTAAATATCATTGGCCAATGCATTTTCATAGTAAAAATCATTTCCAATGCATTTTCATAGTAAAAATCATTGGCCAATGCATTTTCATAATAAAAATTATTTCAAATGCATTTTCATAGTAAAAATCATTTCCAATGCATTTTCATAGAAAAAATCATTGGCCAATGTATTTTCGTAGTAAAAATCATTTCCAATGCATTTTCAAAGTAAAAATCATTTCCATAGTATGCATAGTATAAATAACCGTGAATATATAATTGAATAAAAGATAATTGTAGTTCAAATTTTGAAGAATAAAGTTGATAAACAAAAACAGAAATTAATTGGTAGCAACAATTAGATGACAATTAAGAATAAATTAAGATCAACCCAACATGCCTTAGGTTTTTTCATTGTACTGGCAGCGTACACAGTGGATGAAAGGGAAACTGCTGATGTTCTTCATGACAACGCAAGACGATATGCAGAAAAAATAACTCTTGACCATGCACCAACCGAATGTTAACCTTTCTAGATCATCTGCAAAATACTTTGATAGCGGAAATCTTTCTCTAATGAAAACATGATTCAAGTGTTCGCCGAAACCGTTTACTCATAAAAGCCACGGAATTTTACTTAAAAGTACAGAACAAAAGACCGATAAGTGGCAACCGTTCATCTCAAATAATGGCGAATTGAATAAAATATCTTGTTTTTTAAATTTTGAAGAATGAATTTGCTAAACAAAAATAGATCAGCAGGTTTTTTTTCCAACAGTCAGGTATCAGTTTACCTGGAAGAAAACGATACAGTTATTAAAAAGAAAAGCTGAAATAGATTCATTCAAGATATGAGAGATTTAGCATTACTCCTTCATAGCCTACAAACATTTCAGCACATCATACCTGGAAATGAACGAAGCAGTTATTAATAAGAAAAAGCTTCACTTGATGCATGAAGATTTCCCAGCTCTAGCATCACTCGTGCATAGTCAGCCTATGAACATTTCAGCCGACCCTCATACCTGGAAAGAAACAATGCAGTTATTAATAAGAAGTGATGAAATGCATGCAATATTTCACAGCTCTACTGTATCTCCTTCATAGTCAGCCTATGAGCTTTTCAGCCCAATCTCGTACCTGGAAAGAAACAATGCAGTTATTAATAAGAAGAGTTGAAATGAATGCATGCAAGATTTCACAGCTCTAGCATCTCACCTTCATAGTCAGCCCATGAACTTTTCAGCACAACATCGTACCTGTAAAGAAACGATGCAGTTATTAATAAGAAAACCTTAAATTAATGCATGCAAAATTTCACAGATCTAGTAACATTCCTAACACTAACCCCCATTCCTTCATTCCTAGCCGATGAACACTTCAACCCACCTCCGTACCTGAAAAGAAAGAATGCAGTTATTAATAAGAAGAGTTGAAATTAATGCATGTGATATTTCACAGCTCCAGTATCACTCTTTCATAGTCAGCCTATGAACCTTTCAGCCCACCCTCGTGCCTGAAATAAAATAATGCAGTTATTAATAAGAAGAGTTGAAATTAATGCATGTGATATTTCACAGCTCTAGTATCACTCTTTCATAGTCAGCCTATGAACCTTTCAGCCCCCCCACCTAGTGCCTGAAATAAAATAATGCAGTTATTAATAAGAAGAGTTGAAATTAATTCCATGTGATATTTCACAGCTCTAGTATCACTCTTTCATAGTCAGCCTATGAATTTTTCAGCCCACCCTCGTGCCTGAAATAAAATAATGCAGTTATTAATAAGAAGAGTTGAAATTAATGCATGTGATATTTCACAGCTCTAGTATCACTCTTTCATAGTCAGCCTATGAACCTTTCAGCCCACCCTCGTGCCAGAAATAAAATAATGCAGTTATTAATAAGAAGAGTTGAAATTAATGCATGTGATATTTCACAGCTCTAGTATCACTCTTTCATAGTCAGCCTATGAACCTTTCAGCCCCCCCACCTAGTGCCTGAAATAAAATAATGCAGTTATTAATAAGAAGAGTTGAAATTAATTCCATGTGATATTTCACAGCTCTAGTATCACTCTTTCATAGTCAGCCTATGAATTTTTCAGCCCACCCTCGTGCCTGAAATAAAATAATGCAGTTATTAATAAGAAGAGTTGAAATTAATGCATGTGATATTTCACAGCTTTAGTATCACTCTTTCATAGTCAGCCTATGAACCTTTCAGCCCACCCTCGTGCCTGAAATAAAATAATGCAGTTATTAATAAGAAGAGTTGAAATTAATGCATGTGATATTTCACAGCTCTAGTATCACTCTTTCATAGTCAGCCTATGAACCTTTCACCCCACCCTCGTGCCAGAAATAAAATAATGCAGTTATTAATAAGAAGAGTTGAAATTAATGCATGTGATATTTCACAGCTCTAGTATCACTCTTTCATAGTCAGCCTATGAACCTTTCAGCCCACCCTCGTGCCAGAAATAAAATAATGCAGTTATTAATAAGAAGAGTTGAAATTAATTCCATGTGATATTTCACAGCTCTAGTATCACTCTTTCATAGTCAGCCTATGAACCTTTCAGCCCACCCTCGTGCCAGAAATAAAATAATGTAGTTATTAATAAGAAGAGTTGAAATTAATGCATGTGATATTTCACAGCTCTAGTATCACTCTTTCATAGTCAGCCTATGAACCTTTCAGCCCACCCTCGTGCCAGAAATAAAATAATGCAGTTATTAATAAGAAGAGTTGAAATTAATGCATGTGATATTTCACAGCTCTAGTATCACTCTTTCATAGTCAGCCTATGAACCTTTCAGCCCACCCTCGTGCCAGAAATAAAATAATGCAGTTATTAATAAGAAGAGTTGAAATTAATGCATGTGATATTTCACAGCTCTAGTATCACTCTTTCATAGTCAGCCTATGAACCTTTCATCCCACCCTCGTGCCAGAAATAAAATAATGCAGTTATTAATAAGAAGAGTTGAAATTAATGCATGTGATATTTCACAGCTCTAGTATCACTCTTTCATAGTCAGCCTATGAACCTTTCAGCCCACCCTCGTGCCAGAAATAAAATAATGCAGTTATTAATAAGAAGAGTTGAAATTAATGCATGTGATATTTCACAGCTCTAGTATCACTCTTTCATAGTCAGCCTATGAACCTTTCAGCCCCCCCACCTAGTGCCTGAAATAAAATAATGCAGTTATTAATAAGAAGAGTTGAAATTAATTCCATGTGATATTTCACAGCTCTAGTATCACTCTTTCATAGTCAGCCTATGAATTTTTCAACCCACCCTCGTGCCTGAAATAAAATAATGCAGTTATTAATAAGAAGAGTTGAAATTAATGCATGTGATATTTCACAGCTCTAGTATCACTCTCTCATAGTCAGCCTATGAACCTTTCAGCCCACCCTCGTGCCAGAAATAAAATAATGCAGTTATTAATAAGAAGAGTTGAAATTAATGCATGTGATATTTCACAGCTCTAGTATCACTCTTTCATAGTCAGCCTATGAACCTTTCAGCCCACCCTCGTGCCAGAAATAAAATAATGCAGTTATTAATAAGAAGAGTTGAAATTAATGCATGTGATATTTCACAGCTCTAGTATCACTCTTTCATAGTCAGCCTATGAACCTTTCAGCCCACCCTCGTGCCAGAAATAAAATAATGCAGTTATTAATAAGAAGAGTTGAAATTAATGCATGTGATATTTCACAGCTCTAGTATCACTCTTTCATAGTCAGCCTATGAACCTTTCAGCCCACCTTCGTGCCAGAAATAAAATAATGCAGTTATTAATAAGAAGAGTTGAAATTAATGCATGTGATATTTCACAGCTCTAGTATCACTCTTTCATAGTCAGCCTATGAACCTTTCAGCCCCCCCACCTAGTGCCTGAAATAAAATAATGCAGTTATTAATAAGAAGAGTTGAAATTAATTCCATGTGATATTTCACAGCTCTAGTATCACTCTTTCATAGTCAGCCTATGAATTTTTCAGCCCACCCTCGTGCCAGAAATAAAATAATGCAGTTATTAATAAGAAGAGTTGAAATTAATGCATGTGATATTTCACAGCTTTAGTATCACTCTTTCATAGTCAGCCTATGAACCATTCAGCCCCCCCACCTAGTGCCTGAAATAAAATAATGCAGTTATTAATAAGAAGAGTTGAAATTAATGCATGTGATATTTCACAGCTCTAGTATCACTCTTTCATAGTCAGCCTATGAACCTTTCAGCCCACCCTCGTGCCAGAAATAAAATAATGCAGTTATTAATAAGAAGAGTTGAAATTAATGCATGTGATATTTCACAGCTCTAGTATCACTCTTTCATAGTCAGCCTATGAACCTTTCAGCCCACCCTCGTGCCAGAAATAAAATAATGCAGTTATTAATAAGAAGAGTTGAAATTAATGCATGTGATATTTCACAGCTCTAGTATCACTCTTTCATAGTCAGCCTATGAACCTTTCAGCCCACCTTCGTGCCAGAAATAAAATAATGCAGTTATTAATAAGAAGAGTTGAAATTAATGCATGTGATATTTCACAGCTCTAGTATCACTCTTTCATAGTCAGCCTATGAACCTTTCAGCCCCCCCACCTATTGCCTGAAATAAAATAATGCAGTTATTAATAAGAAGAGTTGAAATTAATTCCATGTGATATTTCACAGCTCTAGTATCACTCTTTCATAGTCAGCCTATGAATTTTTCAGCCCACCCTCGTGCCAGAAATAAAATAATGCAGTTATTAATAAGAAGAGTTGAAATTAATGCATGTGATATTTCACAGCTTTAGTATCACTCTTTCATAGTCAGCCTATGAACCATTCAGCCCCCCCACCTAGTGCCTGAAATAAAATAATGCAGTTATTAATAAGAAGAGTTGAAATTAATGCATGTGATATTTCACAGCTCTAGTATCACTCTTTCATAGTCAGCCTATGAACCTTTCAGCCCACCCTCGTGCCAGAAATAAAATAATGCAGTTATTAATAAGAAGAGTTGAAATTAATGCATGTGATATTTCACAGCTCTAGTATCACTCTTTCATAGTCAGCCTATGAACCTTTCAGCCCACCCTCGTGCCAGAAATAAAATAATGCAGTTATTAATAAGAAGAGTTGAAATTAATGCATGTGATATTTCACAGCTCTAGTATCACTCTTTCATAGTCAGCCTATGAACCTTTCAGCCCACCCTCGTGCCAGAAATAAAATAATGCAGTTATTAATAAGAAGAGTTGAAATTAATGCATGTGATATTTCACAGCTCTAGTATCACTCTTTCATAGTCAGCCTATGAACCTTTCAGCCCACCCTCGTGCCAGAAATAAAATAATGCAGTTATTAATAAGAAGAGTTGAAATTAATTCCATGTGATATTTCACAGCTCTAGTATCACTCTTTCATAGTCAGCCTATGAACCTTTCAGCCCACCCTCGTGCCAGAAATAAAATAATGCAGTTATTAATAAGAAGAGTTGAAATTAATGCATGTGATATTTCACAGCTCTAGTATCACTCTTTCATAGTCAGCCTATGAACCTTTCAGCCCACCCACCTAGTGCCTGAAATAAAATAATGCAGTTATTAATAAGAAGAGTTGAAATTAATTCCATGTGATATTTCACAGCTCTAGTATCACTCTTTCATAGTCAGCCTATGAATTTTTCAGCCCACCCTCGTGCCAGAAATAAAATAATGCAGTTATTAATAAGAAGAGTTGAAATTAATGCATGTGATATTTCACAGCTTTAGTATCACTCTTTCATAGTCAGCCTATGAACCATTCAGCCCCCCCACCTAGTGCCTGAAATAAAATAATGCAGTTATTAATAAGAAGAGTTGAAATTAATGCATGTGATATTTCACAGCTCTAGTATCACTCTTTCATAGTCAGCCTATGAACCTTTCAGCCCACCCTCGTGCCAGAAATAAAATAATGCAGTTATTAATAAGAAGAGTTGAAATTAATGCATGTGATATTTCACAGCTCTAGTATCACTCTTTCATAGTCAGCCTATGAACCTTTCAGCCCACCCTCGTGCCAGAAATAAAATAATGCAGTTATTAATAAGAAGAGTTGAAATTAATGCATGTGATATTTCACAGCTCTAGTATCACTCTTTCATAGTCAGCCTATGAACCTTTCAGCCCACCCTCGTGCCAGAAATAAAATAATGCAGTTATTAATAAGAAGAGTTGAAATTAATGCATGTGATATTTCACAGCTCTAGTATCACTCTTTCATAGTCAGCCTATGAACCTTTCAGCCCACCCTCGTGCCAGAAATAAAATAATGCAGTTATTAATAAGAAGAGTTGAAATTAATTCCATGTGATATTTCACAGCTCTAGTATCACT
The DNA here is from genome assembly GCA_963932145.1 of Acanthosepion lycidas. Lineage (NCBI taxonomy): Eukaryota > Metazoa > Mollusca > Cephalopoda > Sepiida > Sepiidae > Acanthosepion > Acanthosepion lycidas. The sequence goes on along the minus strand of OZ010609.1, from coordinate 62,716,903 downwards.
CTTTCATAGTCAGCCTATGAACCTTTCAGCCCACCCTCGTGCCAGAAATAAAATAATGCAGTTATTAATAAGAAGAGTTGAAATTAATGCATGTGATATTTCACAGCTCTAGTATCACTCTTTCATAGTCAGCCTATGAACCTTTCAGCCCACCCTCGTGCCAGAAATAAAATAATGCAGTTATTAATAAGAAGAGTTGAAATTAATGCATGTGATATTTCACAGCTCTAGTATCACTCTTTCATAGTCAGCCTATGAACCTTTCAGCCCACCCTCGTGCCAGAAATAAAATAATGCAGTTATTAATAAGAAGAGTTGAAATTAATGCATGTGATATTTCACAGCTCTAGTATCACTCTTTCATAGTCAGCCTATGAACCTTTCAGCCCACCCTCGTGCCAGAAATAAAATAATGCAGTTATTAATAAGAAGAGTTGAAATTAATGCATGTGATATTTCACAGCTCTAGTATCACTCTTTCATAGTCAGCCTATGAACCTTTCAGCCCACCCTCGTGCCAGAAATAAAATAATGCAGTTATTAATAAGAAGAGTTGAAATTAATGCATGTGATATTTCACAGCTCTAGTATCACTCTTTCATAGTCAGCCTATGAACCTTTCAGCCCCCCCACCTAGTGCCTGAAATAAAATAATGCAGTTATTAATAAGAAGAGTTGAAATTAATTCCATGTGATATTTCACAGCTCTAGTATCACTCTTTCATAGTCAGCCTATGAATTTTTCAGCCCACCCTCGTGCCTGAAATAAAATAATGCAGTTATTAATAAGAAGAGTTGAAATTAATGCATGTGATATTTCACAGCTCTAGTATCACTCTTTCATAGTCAGCCTATGAACCTTTCAGCCCACCCTCGTGCCAGAAATAAAATAATGCAGTTATTAATAAGAAGAGTTGAAATTAATGCATGTGATATTTCACAGTTCTAGTATCACTCTTTCATAGTCAGCCTATGAACCTTTCAGCCCACCCTCGTGCCAGAAATAAAATAATGCAGTTATTAATAAGAAGAGTTGAAATTAATGCATGTGATATTTCACAGCTCTAGTATCACTCTTTCATAGTCAGCCTATGAACCTTTCAGCCCACCCTCGTGCCAGAAATAAAATAATGCAGTTATTAATAAGAAGAGTTGAAATTAATGCATGTGATATTTCACAGCTCTAGTATCACTCTTTCATAGTCAGCCTATGAACCTTTCAGCCCCCCCACCTAGTGCCTGAAATAAAATAATGCAGTTATTAATAAGAAGAGTTGAAATTAATTCCATGTGATATTTCACAGCTCTAGTATCACTCTTTCATAGTCAGCCTATGAATTTTTCAGCCCACCCTCGTGCCTGAAATAAAATAATGCAGTTATTAATAAGAAGAGTTGAAATTAATGCATGTGATATTTCACAGCTTTAGTATCACTCTTTCATAGTCAGCCTATGAACTATTCAGCCCCCCCACCTAGTGCCTGAAATAAAATAATGCAGTTATTAATAAGAAGAGTTGAAATTAATCCCATGTGATATTTCACAGCTCTAGTATCACTCTTTCATAGTCAGCCTATGAATTTTTCAGCCCACCCTCGTGCCTGAAATAAAATAATGCAGTTATTAATAAGAAGAGTTGAAATTAATGCATGTGATATTTCACAGCTTTAGTATCACTCTTTCATAGTCAGCCTATGAACCTTTCAGCCCCCCCACCTAGTGCCTGAAATAAAATAATGCAGTTATTAATAAGAAGAGTTGAAATTAATTCCATGTGATATTTCACAGCTCTAGTATCACTCTTTCATAGTCAGCCTATGAACCTTTCAGCCCACCCTCGTGCCAGAAATAAAATAATGCAGTTATTAATAAGAAGAGTTGAAATTAATGCATGTGATATTTCACAGCTCCAGTATCACTCTTTCATAGTCAGCCTATGAACCTTTCAGCCCACCCTCGTGCCTGAAATAAAATAATGCAGTTATTAATAAGAAGAGTTGAAATTAATGCATGTGATATTTCACAGCTTTAGTATCACTCTTTCATAGTCAGCCTATGAACCATTCAGCCCCCCCACCTAGTGCCTGAAATAAAATAATGCAGTTATTAATAAGAAGAGTTGAAATTAATCCCATGTGATATTTCACAGCTCTAGTATCACTCTTTCATAGTCAGCCTATGAATTTTTCAGCCCACCCTCGTGCCTGAAATAAAATAATGCAGTTATTAATAAGAAGAGTTGAAATTAATGCATGTGATATTTCACAGCTTTAGTATCACTCTTTCATAGTCAGCCTATGAACCTTTCAGCCCCCCCACCTAGTGCCTGAAATAAAATAATGCAGTTATTAATAAGAAGAGTTGAAATTAATTCCATGTGATATTTCACAGCTCTAGTATCACTCTTTCATAGTCAGCCTATGAACCTTTCAGCCCACCCTCGTGCCAGAAATAAAATAATGCAGTTATTAATAAGAAGAGTTGAAATTAATGCATGTGATATTTCACAGCTCCAGTATCACTCTTTCATAGTCAGCCTATGAACCTTTCAGCCCACCCTCGTGCCTGAAATAAAATAATGCAGTTATTAATAAGAAGAGTTGAAATTAATGCATGTGATATTTCACAGCTCTAGTATCACTCTTTCATAGTCAGCCTATGAACCTTTCAGCCCACCCTCGTGCCAGAAATAAAATAATGCAGTTATTAATAAGAAGAGTTGAAATTAATGCATGTGATATTTCACAGCTCTAGTATCACTCTTTCATAGTCAGCCTATGAACCTTTCAGCCCACCCTCGTGCCAGAAATAAAATAATGCAGTTATTAATAAGAAGAGTTGAAATTAATGCATGTGATATTTCACAGCTCTAGTATCACTCTTTCATAGTCAGCCTATGAACCTTTCAGCCCACCCTCGTGCCAGAAATAAAATAATGCAGTTATTAATAAGAAGAGTTGAAATTAATGCATGTGATATTTCACAGCTCTAGTATCACTCTTTCATAGTCAGCCTATGAACCTTTCAGCCCACCCTCGTGCCTGAAATAAAATAATGCAGTTATTAATAAGAAGAGTTGAAATTAATGCATGTGATAGTTCACAGCTCTAGTATCACTCTTTCATAGTCAGCCTATGAACCTTTCAGCCCACCCTCGTGCCTGAAATAAAATAATGCAGTTATTAATAAGAAGAGTTGAAATTAATGCATGTGATATTTCACAGCTCTAGTATCACTCTTTCATAGTCAGCCTATGAACCTTTCAGCCCACCCTCGTGCCAGAAATAAAATAATGCAGTTATTAATAAGAAGAGTTGAAATTAATGCATGTGATATTTCACAGCTCTAGTATCACTCTTTCATAGTCAGCCTATGAACCTTTCAGCCCACCCTCGTGCCTGAAATAAAATAATGCAGTTATTAATAAGAAGAGTTGAAATTAATGCATGTGATATTTCACAGCTTTAGTATCACTCTTTCATAGTCAGCCTATGAACCTTTCAGCCCACCCTCGTGCCTGAAATAAAATAATGCAGTTATTAATAAGAAGAGTTGAAATTAATGCATGTGATATTTCACAGCTTTAGTATCACTCTTTCATAGTCAGCCTATGAACCTTTCAGCCCCCCCACCTAGTGCCTGAAATAAAATAATGCAGTTATTAATAAGAAGAGTTGAAATTAATTCCATGTGATATTTCACAGCTCTAGTATCACTCTTTCATAGTCAGCCTATGAACCTTTCAGCCCACCCTCGTGCCAGAAATAAAATAATGCAGTTATTAATAAGAAGAGTTGAAATTAATGCATGTGATATTTCACAGCTCTAGTATCACTCTTTCATAGTCAGCCTATGAACCTTTCAGCCCACCCTCGTGCCAGAAATAAAATAATGCAGTTATTAATAAGAAGAGTTGAAATTAATGCATGTGATATTTCACAGCTCTAGTATCACTCTTTCATAGTCAGCCTATGAACCTTTCAGCCCACCCTCGTGCCAGAAATAAAATAATGCAGTTATTAATAAGAAGAGTTGAAATTAATGCATGTGATATTTCACAGCTCTAGTATCACTCTTTCATAGTCAGCCTATGAACCTTTCAGCCCCCCCACCTAGTGCCTGAAATAAAATAATGCAGTTATTAATAAGAAGAGTTGAAATTAATTCCATGTGATATTTCACAGCTCTAGTATCACTCTTTCATAGTCAGCCTATGAATTTTTCAGCCCACCCTCGTGCCTGAAATAAAATAATGCAGTTATTAATAAGAAGAGTTGAAATTAATTCCATGTGATATTTCACAGCTCTAGTATCACTCTTTCATAGTCAGCCTATGAATTTTTCAGCCCACCCTCGTGCCTGAAATAAAATAATGCAGTTATTAATTAGAAGAGTTGAAATTAATGCATGTGATATTTCACAACTCTAGTATCACTCTTTCATAGTCAGCCTATGAACCTTTCAGCCCACCCTCGGGCCTGAAATAAAATAATGCAGTTATTAATAAGAAGAGTTGAAATTAATGCATGTGATATTTCACAACTCTAGTATCACTCTTTCATAGTCAGCCTATGAACCTTTCAGCCCACCCTCGTGCCTGAAATAAAATAATGCAGTTATTAATAAGAAGAGTTGAAATTAATGCATGTGATATTTCACAGCTCTAGTATCACTCTTTCATAGTCAGCCTATGAACCTTTCAGCCCACCCTCGTGCCTGAAATATAATAATGCAGTTATTAATAAGAAGAGTTGGAATTAATGCATGTGATATTTCACAGCTCTAGTATCACTCTTTCATAGTCAGCCTATGAACCTTTCAGCCCACCCTCGTACATATTAATGTATTTCTGAATGTTGCTAAAACACTGTCAAAAGCATATATTGTCAGTAAATTTATCTAAGTTTGGTGCGGTTCGGGCAAGTTATAGTGTTACTTCGGTTAGTTTCAGTGTTTCATTAACCGATTGACCCCAAAAATTCATAATCCCTCCCCGTCCCTGTTCCTGATTGCTGTATATGAATATCTAAGAGTCTATCCAGAACATCACTGCCTAAGTTTATTTCCAGCAACTGGGTGACATGCGAATTCAGTTAAAAAAAGTACGACTGGCATTGGTTAATCGACAAGGTTCCAATCTGTTTCACAATACTCGGCAACACGTTGTAAGGATGTCACTGCCTCTGCTCACCAACTTGAGATACGAGACTTTTCCACACCCATCATATTCCCCTGATCTCTCGCATTCACTGACTACCACATTTTCAAGCATCTTGACAATTTTTTAAAAACGAGAAGACATTCAAAGAATTCTCGGCCTCGAAACCTTTAGAGTTTTATGATAAACACATTTTAGCTCGATGGCAGAAGTGTTTAAATGTGTAATGTCCTATTTTGACTGATTAAAACACATTAATTCATGAATAAATGTTGATTCTAAAATCGGACTTTATTTTTCGAACCACCTAATAAAATAAGAAAAAGTATGCAGAAAAAATATTATTTCTGATCGTATATAACTCCACCGAAACGACTAACTGATGTGGGTGCTAAAGTTGGGCCCACAGAAATAAAACACGGTACACGGATTAGATGTAAGAAAGATATATTAACAGCAGGTTACAGAGATAGTGTAAGCGGCGCTTACTATAAGTTAGTGTCCAACACTGGTAGCCGTACTGGACCCTCTGTCACTCTCCATAGAGTGCTATGTCGCCTACTTAATATAGGCCTGGAAGAGTCTATTGTGTAGGTAGTTTCCGGTCTCACAATACCCCCCTTCCAAAGAGTTTTCTTTTTTGAAAAGGAGAGAAAAAATAAAACTGTTAATACTTTTTCCCCTTGGGATTTATTGTTTCTCAGCTGGAAGTAGAGATCTTGATGCGTGAGCCACAGCTTTTCGCGAACCATCTGGCAGTTTATGTAATATGCAAGCGCCTATGCCGTACAAGCTTCCTTCACTTGCGACTATGATGTCGAGACTAGGGTCGAAATGTGTGAGGGAGAGGTCTGAAGGAAGAGTTTTCTTGATCTTCTCGAATGCGTCTTGGTATTCCGGGGTCCATGACCATGGTTTGTCCTTTTTTAAAAATTGGTTTAGAGGCCCTCTCAAATTTTGCATGTTCTTAATGAACCCTTGGTAAAAGTTAGCTAGGCCGAGGAAGCTTTGTAACGCTTGAACGTTATCTGGGGCCGGCATGTTTCTGATCATGTTGGCTGTTTCTGGATCCGGCCGACGACCATCTTTATTTATAATGTGACCTAAGTATTTAATCTCTGGTAAGAAAAAGTCACACTTTGCCTCCTTAACCTTAAATCCGTATTCTTGTATCTTTTCGAATACGTTTATTATATGGTTCCGGTGCTCTGCTGTAGTTTTACTAGTAACTAGTATATCATCCAAATAAGCTGTTGCGTAGTCAAGATCGCCCAGCATGGCGTCCATGACCTGCTGGAAAATTGCAGGCGCAACCTTTACTCCAAAAGCCAGCCTGTTGTATTTGTACAATCCTCTATGGGTGTTTATGCAGAGCAATTTGGAACTTTCTTCTTCCACCTCTATCTGAAGGTATGCGTCCGAGAGGTCGATTTAAAAAAAAAATTTTCCACCATTGAGTTTATTGAAAATTTCTTCAGGGCTTGGGAGAGGATAGTGGTGATCTTGCAAGGCATCGTTTAACCCTGTGGAAAAATCTGCGCATACTCGTATTTGATTGGACTTCTTTTTTACGTAGACCGTAGGTGCTGCCCACTCGCTGAAATCTGTTTTTGACAGAATACCTGTTTGTTCGATTCTATCTAACTCTTTGTTGATTTTCTCTAGAGCAGCGAAAGGGACATTCCGTTTCTTTTTGAATACCGGTTGTGCACCGTCCTTCACCGTGAACTTAGCTTTCATTTTAGTAAATTTCCCAAGGCCGCCCGAAAAAAACCTGGCGAAATTGTTGTTTGAGTTCCTTTTTTAGATTTACCAAATTGGACGTTGTACTTTGTATCTTGCGACAAAATGTACTCATTGGGCAATCCCAAAGATTGAATTTTTCGATCCAATCAGTTCCAAATAAGTTGTCTGAAGTTTTTAATACGTAGGTTTTGAGCTTTTTGGTAACTCCATTTAGTGTTACTGTAAGTATTACCTCGCCTAAAATGTTAATATTTTCGCCAGTTACGGATTTTGCTGTTTTATCCGTTTTTAATAAGGTCGACTTGTTCAATTTTCGCCAAGTACGCCAGTTAATGGTTGAAATATCAGAACCCGAGTCAAGCTGGAATTTAATGGACTTATTGAAAATATCCACAGTTACATATTTTCTTAAATTCCTATCCACAATATTGTCAGATTGAGCTTGCCTAATTTTATTTTTGGGTTTTCTCGTTCTGTTGGCGTACCAGCACGAAGTTAAAGTATGACCACTTTTATTGCAATTTTTGCAATATTTTTTGTTCCTAACTGGACAGAATTTCATCCAATGCCATTTACCACAATGGTAACATGGTCCGGGCGGTTTCTTTAACCTATTTGGGTTTTGGTTACTGCGTAATTTAGGACATGAGATTTGCCTTTTGTCTTTTTGAGGGGAATAGGAGGTAGACTTACTTCTGATTTTATTAATCACACCTGATTCCTCGATAGTGTTTGAGTCACGCTTTATAGATATTACTATTTTGACGGTCCTCTGCCAGTTTTTGGAGAGTCAATCCTTGTTCGTTCTCAAACTTAGTCAGTACCCGTTGTCTGACTTCGGCGTCTTCTGCAGATACTAGACCTTGTGCGAAAATTAAGCACTTAAAATCATCGGCAGTCAGTTCGGCTAGTTTAAAATCATTACATAGCTTGTTCACCGATGCTGGAAACGTTAGAAAATCTTGCTGGTTGTATTTGACTGTATTCAGGCATTTCCAACGTTTGTGGAACAAGGTTGTGTTAGGCCCGAATAATTCCGATAGGAGCTTAATCGTCTCTGAAAAATCCAAGTCAGTCGTTTTCTTGGGTAGTATGAAGTCTACGAACCTACTATGTTCTGTAGTTCCCAGTTTTCTCAATAGAAGACGTACCTTTTTTTTACTGGGCCATTGTTCACAGTCTACGTTGAAAATATCTTCGTAGCGCCTGTAAAAAGCCTGGAACTTTTTGTCTTCCTCTGGTACGTATTCAAAGGTTTCCATTGAATTATAGATTATACTCTGGGAGAATATTGTATCTTTTTCAGAGTTTGAGCCTTTTAATGCATTTACGAGTAATTCTTTAAGTTGTTTCTGTTGTAGTTCAGCATTCTGAAGGGTAATTTTTTGTAATTCCATTTGCTGTTTATGTAAATCCAAAAGTATTAGTAGTTGTCTTTCTTCTGATTTTTGTTGCTGGTCCAAATTTAGTTTTAACATTTGAGCAACTAATTTTTGCAAATCTTCCATATTTAAAAATAACAGCGCTTTTTTGTTGCTTTGAAACACGTGTACTAAGAGGAGGTACACAAAAATAATCTTGGATAAATTTTTGTTCTTTTTTTTTTCTTTTACAGAAAAAAAATTATGGACAGACAATAGTTAAACTAGACTAATTATGTGTGTTTAGCTTTTTTTTTCCGTGGTTCCGTTAATTTTAACGTAATTAAATAATTTTTCACCAAACATGTTTTTTTTTTTATAGAGGTACAAAAAGAAGAAAACTCACCTCAGTGAATTTGAGGGGAAAATAATTTTATGCCCGAGTTCAACTCAGTTACATAAAAAATTTTTCGATAGTTTTTTCCGAAAACTTGAGTATAATGGTAGTACTTGATCTTGTGTTGTCAGTTTTTTTACGGACAACTGTTTTTTTTTCTGTGTGTGTTGGTGTGTAGAAATCGTTCTCGTATTGGACAGACTTTAATATTCCGTAGATGTCGAATCGCTAGTTTGTCAATGGCGTTTGGTATTGGAATATATGTAGACGCTGGGTGTTTAGCTTTTAAATCGCTAATGTAATACCAGCTTAATTTCACGTTCAACACTGCTGTGGGAACGCGTGGAGTTTGTGTATTTTTCGAGTACTGTCGCTATTGATACGGTGAGAACGAAATTCTCGAATCTTCTCTGTCGCCACTGTTGTGAAACTGGCAAGGTATTGCGCTTTTTCGACGTGAATGCTTTTCTAGAATTCTTCGTCGACCCAGATGTGGGATTGGTAAGGTATTTAGGTTTCGCCGTGAGTGCGTTTCTAGAATCCTCGTCGCCACTGATGTGGGTGCCAAAGTTGGGCCCAGAGAAGTAAAACACGGAACACGGATTAGATGTAAGAAAGATATATTAACAACAGGTTACAGAGATAGTGTAAGCAGAGCTTACTATAAGTTAGTGTCCAACACTGGTAGTCGTACTAGACTCTCTGTGTCACTCTCCTGTAGAGTGCTATGTCGCCTACTTAATATAGGCCTGGAAGAGTCTATTGTGTAGGTAATTTCCGGTCTCACAATACTAACCATGCGATTTATTTATGTACAGTTTCCAGTCTGGATGTGGGCGATCGTGGCTCTCTACAACTTCCTATCTCTTTTGAATCTCAGCAGCGTTTCACCCTTTTCTAATTGTCCCGATTCCAGCTCCGCCATCTATTCACACACGTTCGTCAGGCATCTGATCCTCGATATGCCATGTGAGTGTCAAGTTCGCTAAACCTTCTTTCCTTCCTTGTTATGGGTCTAAGAGATTTTAGCAGTCGATTTCTAATTTTGAATATAGGCGTTCTTTTTTTTTACCATTTAAGACTTCCCCATTAATTGAAACAAAACAGAATAAATGCCAAATAAATAAAGAAAGAAAGAAAGAAAACTAAAAGGAATAAACCTCAAAGAAAGAATAAAAAAGAAAGAAAGATAGAAATAAATAAAGATAGCAAGAAAAAACTAAAAAGGGAAAGGTGGAAAGGAATAAACCTCAAAGAAAGAAAGAAAGAAAGAAAGAAAGAAAGAAAAAAGAAAGAAAGGTATAAAGAAAGAAAAAGATAGAAAGAAAGAACGAAAGACAGATAGCAATCAAGAAAGAAAGAAAAATAGAAAGCGATAAAAATATAAAGATAGAAATGACTAAAGAAAGAAAAATGCAATTGATAAAAAGAGGAAAAGAAATAAGTGACAAAGAAAAAGAAAGAAAGAAAAAGACAAAGAATGTAAGAAAAAAAGCTGATGGCAAAAAGGAAAAGAATAGAAGTAATAAACCTCAAAGAGGGAAAGAAAGATAAAGAAGAAAACGACAAAAAGATTAAAAGAAAATTTAAAGAAAAAATGCTGATGATAAAAACAAAAAGAAAAAATATCAAAGAAAGAAAGAAAGAGAGAAAGAAAGAATAGAAAGAAGGAAAGAAAGAAAGAAAGAGAGAGAGAGAGAGAAAGAATAGAAAGAAAGAAAGAAAGAAAGAAAGAAAAGATAGAAAGAAAGAAGTAAACTACAAAAAAGAAAAGTGTAAAAGGAATAAACCTCAAAGAACGAGAGAAAGAAAGAGTAGAAAGAAAGAAAGAAAGAAAGAGAGAAAAAGATAGAAAGAAAGAAAGAAAAAAGATAGAAAGAAAGAAGTAAACTACAAAAAGGAAAAGTGTAAAAGAAATAAACCTCAAAGAAAGAAAGAAAGATAGAAAGATAGAGATATAAATAGAAAGAATAAAGGTAGAAAGAAACAAACTACAAAAAGGAAAAGAGTAAAAGGAATAAACCCCAAAGAAAGAAAGAAAGAAAGAAAGAAAGAAAGAAAGAAAGAAAAAAGTTCAATGACAGGAAACGAAAAAGAACAGCTAAAAGAGAGAATAAAAGTAGTCTGTAATCTTCACCTTAATCTGCCATAGAATAATTACCGTAAATTCAATAATCCCATGAAAGAAATGGAGGTATTTTCCCGCCTCTTGTAATACCGTTAAACGTTTTTTGAAAAAAAATATAGAAAAGAATTCCAACTCTATCCATTTTTCATGACTTCCGATTAAGAAGGGATGGCCAGGATAGAATGCTCGAACGATAACGGCTGTCTTGTTGAGGCTCCCCATTTTTGCCATCGTCTATCTACTGTTAAACAATCGGCCACAGACGAAGAAGCATAAATTAGCCAAAGCAAACAGACACACATAAAATGTTTTTATAAGCGTAGCTTAGATGTGCCAGAAGGGCGAAAGAATGGTGCCCCTAGTGCGAATCGAACTCACTACACTGACGTAATTGTTCTAGCGAAACAAACATGTTAACCAATACATCACGTCGCAATGCCTAAAGACTCCACATAAAATGCAAGGCATAATTCAGCCAGTCTGTACATTTTTACAACCAAAAGTGAATATATCAAGACTTCCACGATCTATACTCGTTCTGTCAATGAAATTCTCAATATCCTTCTGTAGAACAACATTTCTGTTACCTCCAGTTTTCTCTTCTTTTGTTGGGGAACAGTAATCCAAATACCTGACTCGTACTTGAGAATATTGAAACACATTTTAAGGGCGTGGCAATTTTATCTCCGTCAGTATAACTTGATTTTATTATGCTTGTTGTCTTCACTGAATTTAACGGTCTAATTTTATATTTTTCCATTAGATAATTAAACCCAATTTTCCGTCTTATGAGGCGTCTTGTTGGGCAAAATCTCGACCTTAACTCCAGACTTCATTTTTATTGGGCAATCAAAAAACTTTGAATAAAGACTTTTATTTTCAACATTAAATTTATTGAAGAATATATTTACCATTTTGTCCTGCTACCTTCTGTCGTTTTTAAAGTGATTCCTTAAGTTAATGGTTTATCTTTCCAAATAAAGAACTGTTCTAGCTGCCTTTTGCAGTCTTCCTAGGAATTCAAACTTTTTCCTTTAAAGAAATTATATATATATATATATATATATATATATGGCGATGGTAAGTAACTGATGACTAAATGATTTTTAAGAAAATTTAAAAAGCAAAATGTTACCTCTTTTCCGAAATATAAGGGTAGGTGGGTAACATAAGGTCAGAATTAAAAATAGACTTGTTGGTATGTCTTGATTAACCAATTAAATGTCAGATCTGCATAAAATAGAAAAGCAAGATCAGAGGGTGGAGGTGGAAGAGTTATTTTTTCATGTCATGATAACCCAGAACATAGACAGGCCATTGTTGACAATTGTGGGAAATATGTAAGCAACAAATCTAATGTGATTCATGATCAATTTTTTGAAAGCATGTAGAAGGGAGGGTGGGGTAATCAGACGTGAAATTAACAGATTTTTTTTCTTTTAAATTTTAGATTCAGAAAGCTTCTTAAAGAAGCCTGCAGATAAAATTAAAAATGTGGAACATCTATATAAGATATTAATAATACTGACTGGACGACAATACATAGCATTGTTAAAGCTGCATATATAAAATAAGGTAATTACCCATAGAGGGTGGACCATTATATACTAATAAATTACGGCTATAAGAATTGGTAATACGTAATTTTTTAAAAATTTAACTCTGTTTTTAGATAAACTGTTTCGGCAATTTACACTTAATTCAGTCCTTTGGTTTAATAGGGATTTTTTTTTTGTCGGCAAATTTGGTAATTTCTAGTTTTTTCATGTAAACATAAGAAGCAAGGTTGATTTAAAGATTTACAAGTTCTAGTTTTTTTAGTATTTTCCACTTTACTGTAGAGGTTTTATTAACGTCTTTTAAGTTCCAAAATATTTAGAAATGGGACGTCCTATTTCTGTACGTGTTATTGGTGAAAGATAATATATGTTGATACCACCTAGTTTTAAAGGAATTCTTGGTACTCCCAATATAGCATTTTTTAACTGTTGTATTTTCTATAGTAGAAATAGTGCCTAGGTAAAAAATCTGTTTGACATCGGTTTTGAAATGGACATTCGTTAGAATTTCTACAATTATACTTGTTGGTATTATCTGCACTTGTTGCTTTGAAATGGTTGTTATTATTCAGGTTTCTTATTGATTTAAAATTTTATGTTTTTTAATAATTTTTTCAAGGTTATCGGTACAACTATAGCTTAGTTTATACATATAAACTAAACATTTGAAACAACATACCTGTCCACATTCGCAATTCAAAAAAATCCTCGTTGAAAATACCTCTATACATTTTACGAAAGATTAAACATAAACTTAAAATTCTTGAAGCTATCTATATTAAAAACTGAAACCAAACCTTAATGAAAATTAATTATGAATGCTCCACAAATATTTTAAAATGTGTATAATAGATAGGATGAAATGCCATGGTTTGCACTAATAGTTTCTCTTTTTACTACTTATGTCGTAAAAAATCTCCAAACCATACATAGTTACGTTCCTTAAAACGGTTTCAGCGGTCACGCAATGACGCAGCGTTTCTCACTCGTTTGTAACAAATTTAAATTTCAGATAAAACAACAATTTGTCTCTGGCAATAATGGATACTGTAATATTCATTTTATTATACCTGATTATGACATAGATATGTCGAAAGTACTTGGTAATAAAGATATATAAGATGAGTAAAATATTAATAACTGGTTAAGGAAAAGAAACGAGATGCAAAATCGACAAAGCAGTTTAAACTAAAATAAAACTAGAAATAAAAGAGAAACTTAAAGTTAAAAATGATAACGAAAGAACAAAAAACGAAAGAAACAAAACAAACAAAAAAGAATCAGCCGACAAGAAGAAAAAGAATAAACGAAATAACCCACAAAGAAAGAAAGAAAGAAAGAAAGAAAGAAAGAAAGAAAGAAACGACAAAATGGAAAAGAATAAAAGTAACAGAGAAAGAAAGAAAAAAGAATGAAGGAAAACAAGAAATAAAAATGCAGATGATAAAAAGAGGAAATGAAATAAATGACAAAAAAAAAATGGCAGAGAGAAAGAAGAAGGAATATAAGAAAACGAAGCTGTTGACCTAAAAAGAAAAGTATAAACGGAGTAAACGTGAAAGAAGAAAGAAAGAAAAAAAAACTACGAAAAAGAAAAGAATAAAAGTAATAAACCTCAAAGAAGGAAAGAAAAAAAAGAAGAAAACGACAAAAAGAAAGAAAAAGAAAACGGCAAGAAACAAAAAGAGTAAAAAAAAAATGACAAAAATTTTTTTAAAAATGCTAATGACAAAAGCGAAAAGAAAAAATCTCAAAAAAAAAAGAAAGAAAGGAAGATAGAAGCAAAGTACAAAAAGGAAAAGAGTAAAAGGAATAAACCTCAAAGAAAGAAAGAATGAAAGAAAGAAAGAAAGAAAGAAAGAAAGAAGATGCAATGATAGAAAACGAAAAAGAACTGCCAAAAAAGAGAATAAAAGTACTCTGTTTAATTCTCACCTTAAATATGTGCTATAAATTAATTGCCATAAATTTAATCATCCCATGAAAGAAATGAAGTTATCTTCCCGCCTTTAGTTTTTTTTCATGATCTCCGATTAAGAAGTGATGGCTAGGATAGACAGCTTCAACGATAACGGAAATCTTCTTGTGGCATCCCATCTGTGCCATCGTCTATCTACGGGCAAAACAAATGGTCACACACGAAGAAGCAGAAACTAGCAAAAGTGAACAGGCCCACAGTCACTTTCCCATCGACTTAAAATTGCCTCCCTGTGTCTTTTCCATAAATACTTTAATGATAATTGTTCAGATGAGCACTTCGCTATGGTACATATGGGGATTAGTTAGGACTTTCATAGAGACACTGAGGTATTATGGTGAATGTAGTAAGAATGGTAAGTAAGAATGCACTGTTTTTAGTATAAGGAATATTGTGGTATGTTTGGCTCAGGCATTGTGGCTAGCTAAATTGAAATTTAAGACAGAAGAAGATCGTCCTTTTCCTCATTCCCCATTTTCTTTGCCTTGTGCCACATTTTGTAATTTTTTTTTACAAATAAATATCGCTCTTCGCTGTGGTATCTAGACTTTATGAATTTAAGCGCAGTACTAGACCGGCGTCAAACTCTCATCAGTTGACACTTGAGCTGGCAAGATGTAGTCTTAAGTTCTATGTTAACAGTTTCTTTTCTCGCACTTCTCGCTTGTGGATCTCCCTTCCGGTTCCATGCTTTATAGCCAACTTTAATCTTCAAAAATTTAAATGCAATGTCAATCGCTATTCACTTTTTACCTGATTACTCTTTCCTCTTCCGCTCATTATTAATGTTTCTGTTCCTAATTCTTTCACACCCAGTAACCCCTTGTGTCTTAGTGGCTTTACTGCCTTGCTTGTGGAACTCCCTTCCGACTCTATGCTTTCCACTCACCTTTAATCTTCAAATATTTAAATGCAATGTCAATGGCTATCTACTGTCCTCCTCCCTACTCTTTCCTCTTCGCGCTCATTATTAATGTTTCTGTTTTTAATTCTTTCACACCCAGTAACCTCTTGTGTCTTAGTGGCTTTACTGCCTTGCGTGTGGAACTCCCTTCCGTCTCCATGCTTTCCAGCCAATTTTAATCTTCAAATATTAAAATGCAATGTCAATGGCTATCTACTGTCCTCCTGATTTTTCTTTCCTTTTCCCACTATTTAATGTTTCTGCTTCTAATTAATTCACGGTAATCCCTTGTGTCTTAGTGGCTTTACTACCTTGCATCGGGTGAAATCGATTACAAAAACACAATGTCATGTGTGTATCGTATATTAAGATTGCCTTTCCCCGACACACGATATGATATTATTGCCGTAGAGGACGTACAGATACAGAATGAAGACACACACTTGTTTTACATCTCTTTCTATTTCTGTCGGTCTCAATTCAGTAGGTGGTTTCCTTACATTATAAGCTATGAATTATATGAACGAGTGATTAGAGCGCTCGCTTTCCGACCATGAGATCCGGTTTCGAATCCGCTCATGGGCGATTTGTCAGAAATCGCGATCTCAGTACGCGGCACCTTTGGGAAGTGCCTGAAAAACCTTACCCAACAGCATGACGCCAAGGTTTGTAAGTTAAAATGGGTAGATCGGACGATTATGGACCCTTCTAGGTTGTGTTAGCACGAAGTATCAAGTCATCGTGACCGAGCGTATCGAACTTGATGATCACGCCAGATAATTCGCTCTCTCCTTGAAACTTTAACTACAGTCCACAGAGCAGGGTTACAAGTATAAGCCACAGGTGGGCTCTGAGGATGTTGAACAAACACAAATGTGTCTGTGCAGGCGCCTGAAGCAGGGATTGGCAAGCCGTCCAAGCAGACAGGTATAATTAGATTATCATCCTTTCTAAATAGATCTGGTTTTCCGTAAGAACTCAAATAGGTCCTTGTCAAACGTTTTGCGTAATCTCACGACCACGAGTCCCGTAACACAATAGGGTCTATGCAACAGTAGAAGAATGGCGTCTTGGGCAAGACAGCTTAACAGTCTTCTACAGGCTGGCTTGGATTCGGCGTTTTTCTCCTCCTCAACCAGTTGCACCCCCAAGGCTATAGAACCCAGTCTGTCCGGTTATTTATTCATAGTAGGATATTCATAGATAGATTCATACCTTTCCCAAGGGGATTAGCACGTAAGTGACTGTAATGAACTCAATTGGAATTCGAAGTCGGCTCTCCGATTCTACAATTCATTACTCCGCCTGGCGTTTGCGCAATCTACACATGCTTATGTAGCATATTGCTGCTGGACTCAAATAAGGCGCCGAAGACTATATATATATATATATATATATATATATATATATATATATATATATATATATATATATATATATATTATTCGAGTTGTGGCGAATGGGTAGACTGAGGGAGAATCAAAGAGGTTAGGATTGCGCATACAGGAATTGACATGGACAAATCTTCGGTGAACCTCTAGCCAGCCTCTGTGTCCAGATCAAGAATCGGGCCAGTTATTTAGACGCCTAAGCAACTCACGTGGCTACTCCGTCTTTCGGTATGTCACCTACGTAATTTCGTGTGGCCACGCCTCTCTCTGCACGCGCACACGCATTTCTTTTCGTTCAGGACACCTATGCGTCTTTTTTTATTCAAGGCTCGGAACACCTGTACGTCCTGTTTTTTTTCTTTTACCCGCAGGGTAACAATGATGCAGCGGAAGTAAGGCCAAAGGTCATTCCTCAACCGATATCCAACGCTTAAATATAGTAAAACTGTTTCCCTTAATATACCCTACAGAAATTAATGTGTATTTTTTTATACTCATGCGTCTATGTGCCGTGTTCTTTCAGGACATGGTCGATTATGGCTATCCACACCTTCTTGCCGTTCGTAGTGAGTGAGATTTTCCTTTTTGCTATTTCACTGCTTTCCACTGTCTTTCTTGCCTTAAATATGCCCCGTGAGTGACAAATTCTCCAAGTCCACTTTCCTTTTTATGCCACCGAGAAATTTAAATTGTCTTTTTTCTGATTCTAAGTATAAGCATCTTTTTTATTTTCCATTTTTCTTAAAACCCGCTCGTTACTCACACGTTCAGTCCATGGTGCTCTCAGTATCTTTCTGGATCAGGAAATCAAAACTGCAAGAGGGATCATCATTTTAACTTAGAGCTAAATACATTCTTGTTGTTCAAAGTAGAGTCCAATAGTTATAAAAAAAAAACCTCGGAGAATTCCAGTAAGATATCTTTAATCATTTCTACGATACAGCGGTTCAGAGCTTAATCTAACAATCAGACAATTTTGCTGTTACACGATTTGGACAATTTTGCTGTTACACCCGGATATATATTGTTATAAAATAAAATAAGATATATCTCGGCTGATTTACAGGCAAATACTCAAGAGCGAGAGCCGGATGTGAACGGGACAAAGCCCCGTCACAAAATGACCATTATCTTCGTTTACAAATGTTCCCGACACACGAGTTCCGGCCGAAAAATAAAATAATATTTAAAGTGTTCTATTTTTCGTCCAATAAAAATGCTTCCCTCCTAATTATAATCACTTCGTTTTTCGAACCTGTTAAGCCATAAAAAAACGCTATAAAAGGGGTCACACAGAAGTTCATCAGGCAGCCACAGGTGACCAGGGAACAGACCTGTCACGGTCAGACCGAGCGGTCAGCAGCTGTCAGCAGCTGTCAGCAGATGAGCATCAACCACCGTCAACATGTGTGAACTACTATGAGAGATCGACCTAGATCCGAAGCCGGCTTATGAACTATACCACAAGGTAGCTGTCCCAAACCCTCACGTTTTCGTTGAAATAAACCACGTAAACCTATTTCTGCTGTTGTCGTATTTCTTTCTTGCAACCATACGCTTGTCTATAACAATATATATATATATATATATATATATATATATATATATATATATATATATATATATATATATACCTTACGTTTTTTAAGTTACTGGCAGTGTACACAGTGGATGAAAGGGAAAATATTGATCTCCTTCTTAACAACACAAGGCCATATACAGAAACAATAATTCCTGATCTTCACCAACGAATTTTTAGTCTTTTCTGATAGCTGCTAAATGCTTTGATGGCGAAAATCTTTTTCTAATGAAAACCAAATTCAGTTTCCTCAAAATTAATTTGCGGAATTTCAATTAAAGTGTATCGAAACGCTGCCTGTTAAGTGGCAACAAGTCATTTAAAATAATGGTGAATATATAATTAGATAAAATGTGAACGTTGATAAACAAAAACAACTAAGTTTAATTTAAAATAAGCTGAAAAAGAAAATAATAATAAGATAGCAACATTGCAAAAATTCAACATTTGCCAGAAAGGTTTTTCGAAGAAACGCTACGCTGGCATTAGAAACAAATATTTGTCAAGCTGCCGACATGTTGAATAGAAACGTTTCCTCAGCATTAGATATCGACCCAGCTGAGCATGCGCGAAGTAAGATTACTGAGTTGCTCGAACGACGGACACTTCCGTGGCGCGTTTGCCTCAGCATGTTCCCCGTCTGAAGGTGTGGCAGAAAACAAATAGAAACTATTATTATTATTATTATTATTATTATTATTATTATTATTATTACAGTTAAGAGAAGCGCGTGATTTAACAAAAGATAAAGAAAAGAAAAATCCCAATGTTTGACAATATTAAATAATATTTCAACAAAATGTCTGTCTTCTTCATGTTATATTTAAACAATTTTTTTAAAGTATAAAAACATATAATAGATATATAATAGACTAGCAGTAGAGGCCGGCGTTGCCCGGGGATGTAACAGTAAGAGATAGATCAAGTATCGACCATCATAAAGACTGAAAAATAAAATTGACAAAGATTATTGTTTAAGGTTGACGAACACGCATGTCTTAATTAATATTTTTTTTTTTTTACGGATTGGTCAAACTCAAACAAAAACATTGTTTTCAATCGTTATGAGTCTACCGATTGAATAGAATCTTATTGTAAACAATTGTCTTGTAAATGGAATTTTTAAAGCATTCTGAATGTAAAAATAAAAAAAAAGTGTGCAAGAAAATAAGAAACACTACCTGCCAAAAAACAGTGAAGTTTTGTTGAAATCGGTTGAAAAATGTAGGAAATTCGATCCCATATGTAAACGAACACACACACACACACACACACACACACACACACACACACACACAAACACACACACACAAACAAACAACCTGGGTTTTATAATAAGTATAACTCGATATGAGTTGTCCCCCTTTCATTAATGCCTCTTAATCGTGTTTTCAAATTGATTTCGTGCAAAAACAATTGGGTTTTTCCAATTTTTGGTGCTGTCAGAACCACCGCAACGTAATTTTACGTAGTCCTGTGAAGTTTTTTTGAAATCGGTTGAAAAATGTAGGGAATTCGATCCAATATATAAACGAACAGACACACACAACCTTGGTTTTATAATAAGTATGATTTATATATTTTAATATATGCATACCATCGGGCGGCGTTTCATTCGTTTTGTCACCTTCATTACAAATACAGCCATTGGTTCATTTCAAGACAAGCCTTTTTTTTTTGGCCTTGTGCAACAATTACTGTATTCAGTCCGACAAACAACGTTTGTACAAAGACTTATTACATTTTTGTACATTTATATAATTTTATACTTGAAAAAATTATTTAAATATAACTTGAAGAATACAGACATTCTGTTGAAATATTGCTTAACATTGTCAAACACTGTTTTTTCTTTTCTTTATATTTTTTTATAAATCACGCTCTTCACTTATCTGTTGAAAAATATTGTAAGAATTAATCATTTTGTCGATTATTATTATTATTATTATTATTATTATTATTATTATTATTATTTCCTTTGATTTCTGGCGTTTACACATTTCTTTCCGGGTCCCGCCGAGGGACCTAAGGTTAGAAATAGCATCATGACATTTTCCACTGACAGACAAACAAAAAAAAATTACATAGATAAAGCCCTTCGTAAAGTGTGGGCTGTACTTGTGAGAACAATTTTTTGTATCTCTTTGAGGCATGGACTTCCAGGAATCCCTTCAATTATTCTACTGGAATATTTTCCAACCAATCCAAGGGCTCCAAGTACAACAAGGATTGTTGATGTTCCCATGTGCCATAATTTTGAGATTTCGATTATTATTATTATTGTTATTTGATTTTTGGTGTGTACATATTTCTATCCGGGTCCCGCCCAGAGACCTAAAGTCAGAAATTGTATCATGACATTTTCTACTGACCAATTAAAACAAAAGCACAAACATATTTATATAAATAAAGTCCTTCGTAATGTGTGGGCTGTACTCGTGAGAACAATTTTTTGTATTTCTTTGAAGCATGGACTTCCAGGAATCCCTTCAATTAGTCTACAGGAATCTTTTCCAACCAATCCGACGGCTACAACTACAATGGGGATTGTTGATGTTCCGATGTGCCACACTTTTGAGATTTCGATTTCAAGGTCCTTGTATTTTGACAGCTTTTTGAATATCTTCAAAGATGCCATATCAATAAGGAGGCACTTTTTTTGTTTGTGGTCTTTAATAACAATGTCTGGGCGGTTGGTTTTGATTGTTCTGTCAGTGTGTATTGTGTAGTCCCATAGAATTGTAACAGGTCCTATCTCCGTAACCGGGTCTGGGTGGTGTTCATACCAGTTTCTTTCAGTTTCCTTCCCGTAGAAGTTTTCCAGTGCAGATATTGGCCCACTCTGTCATACCGGGTTTTATATTCAGTGGGTGCCAATACCGCGCAACCTCATACAAGATGGTCAGTTGTTTCTGGATTATCATTATTATTATAATAAAATATATTATTATTATTATTATTATTATTATTAACAATAAAAATATAAATCTACCCTACTACTACTTTCTGTTTCAGAGAATTTAACATTTTCTTCATTTGCAATGATGGACGCCAAAGAGAAAAGTCGAGTGAACATTCGGTTGAAACTCCGAACTCGATCCCGTGACAGACATTCGCCAAAGTAGTAGCAACAGTAAAAAGCTGTTACACTATTTAACATACTTGAGAGGAACTGAAGTAGATAATAAAACAATAAGAATTAGAAGGAATAAAACTCGTAAGAAAATAATAATAATAATAATAATAATAATAATAATAATAATAAGCGTTTGATACTAGAAAGCGAACTTAAAGAGGCCAATAAAATGAAGGCCATCAATACCTTAGCTATACTGTAGTAACATACAGCCTCAACATTAAGTGGAACTTGAATGACATTAAAAGATTGGACACCAAGACAGGAAAAAATACTTACCCAAATGTGGATGCACTACCCGAAATCAGATGTTGATAGGCTGTGCGTACCAAGAGCTTTAGGAGACCGAGGTCTAATCCAACTTGAACTACCTCTTAAAACTCCAACAATCGGATTGTAAGCATACCTCACAAAAACCATTGACCCTCTCCTACAAATAGTAAAACACCAAAGTCACTCCATTAACAAAGAAGTTGCACTCTTCAAGAAACAACTTAATATGCCTGAAATCCTACCAACAAAAAACGAAGCTAATACCATCGATGCCAAATGAGTAAAACAGAAAGCAATACAACTTAGCCAAATGAAATTACAAAAAAAACTGGAGGGCAAGGCTTTGCATGGCAAGACATACAAAGAACGAAAGAAGCAGATGTGGAGCAAGAGAAAACACATCAGTGGCTGGGGAGCACCGGGTTGAAAGCTGAGACAAGAAGGCCCAATTATTGCAGCTCAGGACCAAAGCATCACAACCAGATCCTATCACGTAATCAAGGATGGAACTAACCCGAAATGCAGGATCTGCGGAAAATATGATGAAACCATATTTATGATGAAAAACAGGAAATATATCATCCACACATAATAATAATGATAATAATAATAATAATAATAAAGAAGATAATGAAGTAATAATGAAGAGTGTATAGTGCCAGTGTGTTGGAATAAAAAACAACATTAATAAGATGGAATAAATATAGTGCTAAAATAATAGTAATAATGAAGAGTGTATAGATCCAGAGTGTTGGGATAAAAAGCAACAATAATAAGATGGAATAAAACTAGTAATAAAATAATAGTAATAATGAAGAGTGTATAGAGCCAGAGTGTTGGGATAAAAAGCAACAATAATAAGATGGAATAAAACTAGTAATAAAATAATAGTAATAATGAAGAGTGTATAGAGCCAGAGTGTTGGGATAAAAAGCAACAATAATAAGATGGAATAAAACTAGTAATAAAATAATAGTAATAATGAAGAGTGTATAGAGCCAGAGTGTTGGGATAAAAAGCAACAATAATAAGATGGAATAAAACTAGTAATAAAATAATAGTAATAATGAAGAGTGTATAGAGCCAGAGTGTTGGGATAAAAAGCAACAATAATAAGATGGAATAAAACTAGTAATAAAATAATAGTAATAATGAAGAGTGTATAGAGCCAGAGTGTTGGGATAAAAAGCAACAATAATAAGATGGAATAAAACTAGTAATAAAATAATAGTAATAATGAAGAGTGTATAGAGCCAGAGTGTTGGGATAAAAAGCAACAATAATAAGATGGAATAAAACTAGTAATAAAATAATAGTAATAATGAAGAGTGTATAGAGCCAGAGTGTTGGGATAAAAAGCAACAATAATAAGATGGAATAAAACTAGTAATAAAATAATAGTAATAATGAAGAGTGTATAGAGCCAGAGTGTTGGGATAAAAAGCAACAATAATAAGATGGAATAAAACTAGTAATAAAATAATAGTAATAATGAAGAGTGTATAGAGCCAGAGTGTTTGGATAAAAAGCAACAATAATAAGATGGAATAAAACTAGTAATAAAATAATAGTAATAATGAAGAGTGTATAGAGCCAGAGTGTTGGGATAAAATCAACAATAATAAGATGAAATAAATCTAATAATAGCTACGTATGATGTCCAGTAACGTGTAAAACTGATAGAGTGTTTCTATCCCAATAAAAGAAACGTTGTGAATATAACAATGAAGATAAAGATAACAGTCCGAATAATGTAAATAATACAAGTAATCATAATACCTCATCCCAGAGACATAGAGGCCGAAACGCTGTGAATATGACAATGAAGATGAGGATAACAGTCTCAATAATGTAAATAATGCAAGTATTCATAATACCTCATCTCAGATATATAAAGGCCGAAATGTTGTGAATATGGCAATGAAGATGAGGATAACAGTCTGAATAATGTAAATAATGCAAGTAAACATATTACCTCATCTCTGAGATATAGAGGCAGAAACGTTGTAAATATGACAATGAAGATTAGGATAACAGTCTGAATAATATAAATAATGCAAGTAATTATAATACCTCATCTCAGGGATATAGAGGCCAAAATGTTGTGAATATGGCAATGAAGATGAGCATAACAGTCTGAATAATGTAAAAAATTCAAGTATTCATAATACCTCATTTCAGAGATATAGAAGCCGAAATGTTGTGAATATGGCAATGAAAATGAGTATAACAGCCTGAATAATGTAAATAATGCAAGTAATCATAATACCTCATCTCAGAAATACAGAGGCCGAAATGTTGTGAATATGGCAATGAAGATGAGGATAACAGCCTGAATAATGTAAATAATGTAAATTATCGCTTAGTCAGTCGCCATATGATAAATTGTTATTAATTTCCACTTAATTTTGACATTGAACAGAGTTTATTGTCTGGTCTATTTCATTTTCTTCTTCACTAATGCGCTTTTATGTAAATTAGGACCCTCTCCGGCCTTGCATAAGTAATGTCCATAAAAACCCGCCGGTTAGTCACTAGGTCTAGTGCGGAAACAGATGAAAAGTTAGCATTGTCGTTAATCAAGGGTCGAGAGAGATGCCTCACCATTCAAAATGGGATTCTCTCTTATGTCTTTGGCCTCTTGAGTAATACCTCCCGGAGATCCAAAAATCGATCTCATATTTGCTTGTTTATCGAAAGTTGACGACTCCTGAAATCCATACCAGCATCAGTATCTAAACGAAAGAAACGTCATTTCGAACTTCTTAGCTATAATTCCATTGAGTAGAATTCCTTATATGTCTTTCTTTACTTTACATTAATTGATTGATTTTTTATGGCTTATCAACTTTTTTCAGCTTATATAAAGCCGGAAAGATTTTTTTTTATTTAAATAATAATTATTTAGTGATACAAGTCTTACTAATTAACCCATTGCTGGTGGCGGAAGAGGTGGATTCATGCCTAATCAGAATTTAATAAAGAAACAAGAAATTATAATGTGAACATAAAGTGGGGGATCAATTCTATATTAAAATCAATATATAAACTAGACCCTTACTTTGTAGCCACGGTAGTTTTCTATACATTTATACATTTATATTCCAGAGAATGTAAATAAATCTAAAAGTCTTGCTTGTGGGGATAATCAGTATTTCATTGACGGATTATTCGTTTTCTAAGACTTATCAACCCTATGCAGGTCGTTTAAAGCCAGAAAATATAACGTGGACATAAATTGGGGGTCAATTGTAGATTACAATCATTATATAAACATACCCCTCATCTGGTGGTCAGGGTAGTTTCTATACATTTATATGCCAGGGAATATAAATAAAACTAAAAGACATGCCTGAATCAGTATTTCATTGATTGATTTATTTTTACGCCTTATCAAACTATTGTAGATTATATAAAGCCTAAATAAAATTAGATTGTAAGATTTTTTTCCAGTTAATAATGGTTTACTAATAGGAGTCTTACTTATTAACCAATAGTCGGGGGGACAAAAAGTTTATTCATTCCCAATAGACAATTCATTATTATTATTATTTTATTACTAATTTTATTCCATCTCATTATTATTAGTTTTTATCCCAACACTCTGGCTCTATACACTCTTCATTATTACTATTATTTTATTACTAGTTTTATTCCATCTTATAATTGTTGCTTTTTATCCCAACACTCTGGCTCTATACACTCTTCATTATTACTATTATTTTATTACTATTTTTATTCCATCTTATTATTGCTGCTTTCTATCCCAACACTCTGGCTCTATACACTCTTCATTATTACAATTATTTTATTCCTAGTTTTAATCCATCTTATTATTGTTGCTTTTTATCACAGCACTCTGGCTCTATACACTCTTCATTGTTTCTATTATTTTATTACTAGTTTTATTCCATCTTATTATTGTTGCTTTTTATCCCAACACTCTGGCTCTATACACTCTTCATTATTACTATTATTTTATTCCTAGTTTTATTCCATCTTATTATTGTTGCTTTTTATCCCAACACTCTGGCTCTATACACTCTTCATTATTAGTATTATTTTATTACTAGTTTTATTCCATCTTATTATTGTTGCTTTTTATCCCAACACTCTGGCTCTATACACTCTTCATTATTACTATTATTTTATTACTAGTTTTATTCCATCTTATTATTGTTGCTTTCTATCCCAACACTCTGGCTCTATACACTCTTCATTATTACAATTATTTTATTCCTAGTTTTAATCAATCTTATTATTGTTGCTTTTTATCCCAACACTCTGGCTCTATACACTCTTCATTATTACTAT
Source organism: Acanthosepion lycidas (assembly GCA_963932145.1). Classification (NCBI taxonomy): domain Eukaryota; kingdom Metazoa; phylum Mollusca; class Cephalopoda; order Sepiida; family Sepiidae; genus Acanthosepion; species Acanthosepion lycidas. The sequence goes on along the minus strand of OZ010609.1, from coordinate 62,690,979 downwards.
TATTTTATTCCTAGTTTTATTCCATCTTATTATTGTTGCTTTTTATCCCAACACTCTGGCTCTATACACTCTTCATTATTACTATTATTTTATTACTAGTTTTATTCCATCTTATTATTGTTGCTTTTTATCCCAACACTCTGGCTCTATACACTCTTCATTATTACTATTATTTTATTACTAGTTTTATTCCATCTTATTATTGTTGCTTTCTATCCCAACACTCTGGCTCTATACACTCTTCATTATTACAATTATTTTATTCCTAGTTTTAATCAATCTTATTATTGTTGCTTTTTATCCCAACACTCTGGCTCTATACACTCTTCATTATTACTATTATTTTATTACTAGTTTTATTCCATCTTATTGTTGCTTTTTATTCCAACACTCTGGCTCTATACACTCTTCATTATTACTATTATTTTATTACTTGTTTTATTCCATCGTATTATTGTTGCTTTTTATCCCAACACTCTGGCTCTATACACTCTTCATTATTACTATTATTTTATTCCTAGTTTTATTCCATCTTATTATTGTTGCTTTTTATCCCAACACTCTGGCTCTATACACTCTTCATTATTAGTATTATTTTATTACTAGTTTTATTCCATCTTATTATTGTTGCTTTTTATCCCAACACTCTGGCTCTATACACTCTTCATTATTACTATTATTTTATTACTAGTTTTATTCCATCTTATTATTGTTGCTTTCTATCCCAACACTCTGGCTCTATACACTCTTCATTATTACAATTATTTTATTCCTAGTTTTAATCAATCTTATTATTGTTGCTTTTTATCCCAACACTCTGGCTCTATACACTCTTCATTATTACTATTATTTTATTCCTAGTTTTATTCCATCTTATTATTGTTGCTTTTTATCCCAACACTCTGGTTCTATACACTCTTCATTATTACTATTATTTTATTACTAGTTTTATTCCATCTTATTATTGTTGCTTTTTATCCCAACACCCTGGCTCTATACACTCTTCATTATTACTATTATTTTATTACTAGTTTTATTCCATCTTATTATTGTTGCTTTTTATCCCAACACTCTGGCTCTATACACTCTTCATTATTACTATTATTTTATTACTAGTTTTATTCCATCTTATTATTGTTGCTTTCTATCGCAAAACTCTGGCTCTATACACTCTTCATTATTACAATTATTTTATTCCTAGTTTTATTCCATCTTATTATTGTTGCTTTTTATCCCAACACTCTGGCTCTATACACTCTTCATTATTACTATTATTTTATTACTAGTTTTATTCCATCTTATTATTGTTGCTTTCTATCCCAAAACTCTGGCTCTATACACTCTTCATTATTACAATTATTTTATTCCTAGTTTTAATCCATCTTATTATTGTTGCTTTTTATCCCAACACTCTGGCTCTATACACTCTTCATTATTACTATTATTTTATTACTAGTTTTATTCCATCTTATTATTGTTGCTTTCTATCCCAAAACTCTGGCTCTATACACTCTTCATTATTACAATTATTTTATTCCTAGTTTTAATCCATGTTATTATTGTTGCTTTTTATCCCAACACTCTGGCTCTATACACTCTTCATTGTTTCTATTATTTTATTAGTAGTTTTATTCCATCTTATTATTGTTGCTTTTTATCCCAACACTCTGGCTCTATACACTCTTCATTATTACAATTATTTTATTACTAGTTTTAATCCATCTTATTATTGTTGCTTTTTATCCCAACACTCTGGCTCTATACACTCTTCATTATTACAATTATTTTATTACTAGTTTTATTCCATCTTATTATTGTTGCTTTTTATCCCAACACACTGGCTCTATACACTCTTCATTATTACAATTATTTTATTACTAGTTTTATTCCATCTTATTATTGTTGCTTTTTATCCCAACACACTGGCTCTATACACTCTTCATTATTACTATTATTTTATTACTAGTTTTATTCCATCTTATTATTGTTGCTTTTTATCCCAACACTCTGGCTCTATACACTCTTCATTATTACAATTATTTTATTACTAGTTTTATTCCATCTTATTATTGTTGCTTTTTATCCCAACACTCTGGCTCTATACACTCTTCATTATTACAATTATTTTATTACTAGTTTTATTCCATCTTATTATTGTTGCTTTTTATCCCAACACACTGGCTCTATACACTCTTCATTATTACTATTATTTTATTACTAGTTTTATTCCATCTTATTATTGTTGCTTTTTAACCCAACACTCTGGCTCTATACACTCTTCATTATTACAATTATTTTATTACTAGTTTTATTCCATCTTATTATTGTTGCTTTTTAACCCAACACTCTGGCTCTATACACTCATTATTATTACAATTATTTTATTACTAGTTTTATCCCATCTTATTATTGTTGCTTTTTATCCCAACACTCTGGCTCTATACACTCTTCATTATTACAATTATTTTATTACTAGTTTTATTCCATCTTATTATTGTTGCTTTTTATCCCAACACTCTGGCTCTATACACTCTTCATTATTACAATTATTTTATTACTAGTTTTAATCCATCTTATTATTGTTGCTTTCTATCCCAACACTCTGGCTCTATACACTCTTCATTATTTCAATTATTTTATTACTAGTTTTAATCCATCTTATTATTGTTGCTTTCTATCCCAACACTCTGGCTCTATACACTCTTCATTATTACAATTATTTTATTCCTAGTTTTAATCCATCTTATTATTGTTGCTTTTTATCCCAACGCTCTGGCTCTATACACTCTTCATTATTTCTTTAATTTTATTACTAGTTTTATTCCATCTTATTATTGTTGCTTTTTATCCCAACACACTGGCTCTATACACTCTTCATTATTACTATTATTTTATTACTAGTTTTATTCCATCTTATTATTGTTGCTTTTTAACCCAACACTCTGGCTCTATACACTCTTCATTATTACAATTATTTTATTACTAGTTTTATTCCATCTTATTATTGTTGCTTTTTATCCCAACACACTGGCTCTATACACTCTTCATTATTACAATTATTTTATTACTAGTTTTATTCCATCATATTATTGTTGCTTTTTATCCCAACACTCTGGCTCTATACACTCTTCATTATTACAATTATTTTATTACTAGTTTTATTCCATCTTATTATTGTTGCTTTTTATCCCAACAACACACTGGCTCTATACACTCTTCATTATTACTATTATTTTATTACTAGTTTTATTCCATCTTATTATTGTTGCTTTTTAACCCAACACTCTGGCTCTATACACTCTTCATTATTACAATTACTTTATTACTAGTTTTATTCCATCTTATTATTGTTGCTCTTTAACCCAACACTCTGGCTCTATACACTCTTCATTATTACAATTATTTTATTACTAGTTTTATCCCATCTTATTATTGTTGCTTTTTATCCCAACACTCTGGCTCTATACACTCTTCATTATTACAATTATTTTATTACTAGTTTTATTCCATCTTATTATTGTTGCTTTTTATCCCAACACTCTGGCTCTATACACTCTTCATTATTACAATTATTTTATTACTAGTCTTATTCCATCTTATTATTGTTGCTTTTTATCCCAACACTCTGGCTCTATACACTCTTCATTATTACAATTATTTTATTACTAGTTTTATCCCATCTTATTATTGTTGCTTTTTAACCCCACACTCTGCCTCTATACACTCTTCATTATTACAATTATTTTATTACTAGTTTTATTCCATCATATTATTGTTGCTTTTTAACCCAACACTCTGGCTCTATACACTCTTCATTATTACAATTATTTTATTACTAGTTTTATTCCATCATATTATTGTTGCTTTTTAACCCAACACTCTGGCTCTATACATTCTTCGTTATTACTATTATTTTATTACTAGTTTTATTCCATCTTATTATTGTTGCTTTTTATCACAGCACTCTGGCTGTATACACTCTTCATTGTTTCTATTATCTTATTACTAGTTTTATTCCATATTATTATTGTTGCTTTTTATCCCAACACTCTGGCTCTACACACTCTTCATTATTACAATTATTTTATTCCTAGTTTTAATCCATGTTATTATTGTTGCTTTTTATCCCAACACTCTGGCTCTATACACTCTTCATTGTTTCTATTATTTTATTACTAGTTTTATTCCATCTTATTATTGTTGCTTTTTATCCCAACACTCTGGCTCTATACACTCTTCATTATTACAATTATTTTATTACTAGTTTTAATCCATCTTATTATTGTTGCTTTTTATCCCAACACTCTGGCTCTATACACTCTTCATTATTACAATTATTTTATTACTAGTTTTATTCCATCTTATTATTGTTGCTTTTTATCCCAACACACTGGCTCTATACACTCTTCATTATTACTATTATTTTATTACTAGTTTTATTCCATCTTATTATTGTTGCTTTTTATCCCAACACTCTGGCTCTATACACTCTTCATTATTACAATTATTTTATTACTAGTTTTATTCCATCTTATTATTGTTGCTTTTTATCCCAACACTCTGGCTCTATACACTCTTCATTATTACAATTATTTTATTACTAGTTTTATTCCATCTTATTATTGTTGCTTTTTATCCCAACACACTGGCTCTATACACTCTTCATTATTACTATTATTTTATTACTAGTTTTATTCCATCTTATTATTGTTGCTTTTTAACCCAACACTCTGGCTCTATACACTCTTCATTATTACAATTATTTTATTACTAGTTTTATCCCATCTTATTATTGTTGCTTTTTATCCCAACACTCTGGCTCTATACACTCTTCATTATTAGTATTATTTTATTACTAGTTTTATTCCATCTTATTATTGTTGCTTTTTATCCCAACACTCTGGCTCTATACACTCTTCATTATTACTATTATTTTATTACTAGTTTTATTCCATCTTATTATTGTTGCTTTCTATCCCAACACTCTGGCTCTATACACTCTTCATTATTACAATTATTTTATTCCTAGTTTTAATCAATCTTATTATTGTTGCTTTTTATCCCAACACTCTGGCTCTATACACTCTTCATTATTACTATTATTTTATTCCTAGTTTTATTCCATCTTATTATTGTTGCTTTTTATCCCAACACTCTGGCTCTATACACTCTTCATTATTACTATTATTTTATTACTAGTTTTATTCCATCTTATTATTGTTGCTTTTTATCCCAACACCCTGGCTCTATACACTCTTCATTATTACTATTATTTTATTACTAGTTTTATTCCATCTTATTATTGTTGCTTTTTATCCCAACACTCTGGCTCTATACACTCTTCATTATTACTATTATTTTATTACTAGTTTTATTCCATCTTATTATTGTTGCTTTCTATCGCAAAACTCTGGCTCTATACACTCTTCATTATTACAATTATTTTATTCCTAGTTTTATTCCATCTTATTATTGTTGCTTTTTATCCCAACACTCTGGCTCTATACACTCTTCATTATTACTATTATTTTATTACTAGTTTTATTCCATCTTATTATTGTTGCTTTCTATCCCAAAACTCTGGCTCTATACACTCTTCATTATTACAATTATTTTATTCCTAGTTTTAATCCATCTTATTATTGTTGCTTTTTATCCCAACACTCTGGCTCTATACACTCTTCATTATTACTATTATTTTATTACTAGTTTTATTCCATCTTATTATTGTTGCTTTCTATCCCAAAACTCTGGCTCTATACACTCTTCATTATTACAATTATTTTATTCCTAGTTTTAATCCATGTTATTATTGTTGCTTTTTATCCCAACACTCTGGCTCTATACACTCTTCATTGTTTCTATTATTTTATTAGTAGTTTTATTCCATCTTATTATTGTTGCTTTTTATCCCAACACTCTGGCTCTATACACTCTTCATTATTACAATTATTTTATTACTAGTTTTAATCCATCTTATTATTGTTGCTTTTTATCCCAACACTCTGGCTCTATACACTCTTCATTATTACAATTATTTTATTACTAGTTTTATTCCATCTTATTATTGTTGCTTTTTATCCCAACACACTGGCTCTATACACTCTTCATTATTACAATTATTTTATTACTAGTTTTATTCCATCTTATTATTGTTGCTTTTTATCCCAACACACTGGCTCTATACACTCTTCATTATTACTATTATTTTATTACTAGTTTTATTCCATCTTATTATTGTTGCTTTTTATCCCAACACTCTGGCTCTATACACTCTTCATTATTACAATTATTTTATTACTAGTTTTATTCCATCTTATTATTGTTGCTTTTTATCCCAACACTCTGGCTCTATACACTCTTCATTATTACAATTATTTTATTACTAGTTTTATTCCATCTTATTATTGTTGCTTTTTATCCCAACACACTGGCTCTATACACTCTTCATTATTACTATTATTTTATTACTAGTTTTATTCCATCTTATTATTGTTGCTTTTTAACCCAACACTCTGGCTCTATACACTCTTCATTATTACAATTATTTTATTACTAGTTTTATTCCATCTTATTATTGTTGCTTTTTAACCCAACACTCTGGCTCTATACACTCATTATTATTACAATTATTTTATTACTAGTTTTATCCCATCTTATTATTGTTGCTTTTTATCCCAACACTCTGGCTCTATACACTCTTCATTATTACAATTATTTTATTACTAGTTTTATTCCATCTTATTATTGTTGCTTTTTATCCCAACACTCTGGCTCTATACACTCTTCATTATTACAATTATTTTATTACTAGTTTTAATCCATCTTATTATTGTTGCTTTCTATCCCAACACTCTGGCTCTATACACTCTTCATTATTTCAATTATTTTATTACTAGTTTTAATCCATCTTATTATTGTTGCTTTCTATCCCAACACTCTGGCTCTATACACTCTTCATTATTACAATTATTTTATTCCTAGTTTTAATCCATCTTATTATTGTTGCTTTTTATCCCAACGCTCTGGCTCTATACACTCTTCATTATTTCTTTAATTTTATTACTAGTTTTATTCCATCTTATTATTGTTGCTTTTTATCCCAACACACTGGCTCTATACACTCTTCATTATTACTATTATTTTATTACTAGTTTTATTCCATCTTATTATTGTTGCTTTTTAACCCAACACTCTGGCTCTATACACTCTTCATTATTACAATTATTTTATTACTAGTTTTATTCCATCTTATTATTGTTGCTTTTTATCCCAACACACTGGCTCTATACACTCTTCATTATTACAATTATTTTATTACTAGTTTTATTCCATCATATTATTGTTGCTTTTTATCCCAACACTCTGGCTCTATACACTCTTCATTATTACAATTATTTTATTACTAGTTTTATTCCATCTTATTATTGTTGCTTTTTATCCCAACAACACACTGGCTCTATACACTCTTCATTATTACTATTATTTTATTACTAGTTTTATTCCATCTTATTATTGTTGCTTTTTAACCCAACACTCTGGCTCTATACACTCTTCATTATTACAATTACTTTATTACTAGTTTTATTCCATCTTATTATTGTTGCTCTTTAACCCAACACTCTGGCTCTATACACTCTTCATTATTACAATTATTTTATTACTAGTTTTATCCCATCTTATTATTGTTGCTTTTTATCCCAACACTCTGGCTCTATACACTCTTCATTATTACAATTATTTTATTACTAGTTTTATTCCATCTTATTATTGTTGCTTTTTATCCCAACACTCTGGCTCTATACACTCTTCATTATTACAATTATTTTATTACTAGTCTTATTCCATCTTATTATTGTTGCTTTTTATCCCAACACTCTGGCTCTATACACTCTTCATTATTACAATTATTTTATTACTAGTTTTATCCCATCTTATTATTGTTGCTTTTTAACCCCACACTCTGCCTCTATACACTCTTCATTATTACAATTATTTTATTACTAGTTTTATTCCATCATATTATTGTTGCTTTTTAACCCAACACTCTGGCTCTATACACTCTTCATTATTACAATTATTTTATTACTAGTTTTATTCCATCATATTATTGTTGCTTTTTAACCCAACACTCTGGCTCTATACATTCTTCGTTATTACTATTATTTTATTACTAGTTTTATTCCATCTTATTATTGTTGCTTTTTATCACAGCACTCTGGCTGTATACACTCTTCATTGTTTCTATTATCTTATTACTAGTTTTATTCCATATTATTATTGTTGCTTTTTATCCCAACACTCTGGCTCTACACACTCTTCATTATTACAATTATTTTATTCCTAGTTTTAATCCATGTTATTATTGTTGCTTTTTATCCCAACACTCTGGCTCTATACACTCTTCATTGTTTCTATTATTTTATTACTAGTTTTATTCCATCTTATTATTGTTGCTTTTTATCCCAACACTCTGGCTCTATACACTCTTCATTATTACAATTATTTTATTACTAGTTTTAATCCATCTTATTATTGTTGCTTTTTATCCCAACACTCTGGCTCTATACACTCTTCATTATTACAATTATTTTATTACTAGTTTTATTCCATCTTATTATTGTTGCTTTTTATCCCAACACACTGGCTCTATACACTCTTCATTATTACTATTATTTTATTACTAGTTTTATTCCATCTTATTATTGTTGCTTTTTATCCCAACACTCTGGCTCTATACACTCTTCATTATTACAATTATTTTATTACTAGTTTTATTCCATCTTATTATTGTTGCTTTTTATCCCAACACTCTGGCTCTATACACTCTTCATTATTACAATTATTTTATTACTAGTTTTATTCCATCTTATTATTGTTGCTTTTTATCCCAACACACTGGCTCTATACACTCTTCATTATTACTATTATTTTATTACTAGTTTTATTCCATCTTATTATTGTTGCTTTTTAACCCAACACTCTGGCTCTATACACTCTTCATTATTACAATTATTTTATTACTAGTTTTATCCCATCTTATTATTGTTGCTTTTTATCCCAACACTCTGGCTCTATACACTCTTCATTATTACAATTATTTTATTACTAGTTTTATTCCATCTTATTATTGTTGCTTTTTATCCCAACACTCTGGCTCTATACACTCTTCATTATTACAATTATTTTATTACTAGTTTTATCCCATCTTATTATTGTTGCTTTTTAACCCAACACTCTGGCTCTATACACTCTTCATTATTACAATTATTTTATTACTAGTTTTATCCCATCTTATTATTGTTGCTTTTTATCCCAACACTCTGGCTCTATACACTCTTCATTATTACAATTATTTTATTACTAGTTTTAATCCATCTTATTATTGTTGCTTTCTATCCCAACACTCTGGCTCTATACACTCTTCATTATTACAATTATTTTATTCCTAGTTTTAATCCATCTTATTATTGTTGCTTTCTATCCCAACACTCTGGCTCTATACACTCTTCATTATTACAATTATTTTATTCCTAGTTTTAATCCATCTTATTATTGTTGCTTTTTATCCCAACGCTCTGGCTCTATACACTCTTCATTATTTCTTTAATTTTATTACTAGTTTTATTCCATCTTATTATTGTTGCTTTTTATCCCAACACACTGGCTCTATACACTCTTCATTATTACTATTATTTTGTTACTAGTTTTATTCCATCTTATTATTGTTGCTTTTTAACCCAACACTCTGGCTCTATACACTCTTCATTATTACAATTATTTTATTACTAGTTTTATTCCATCTTATTATTGTTGCTTTTTTATCCCAATACACTGGCTCTATACACTCTTCATTATTACAATTATTTTATTACTAGTTTTATTCCATCATATTATTGTTGCTTTTTATCCCAATACTCTGGCTCTATACACTCTTCATTATTACAATTATTTTATTACTAGTTTTATTCCATCTTATTATTGTTGCTTTTTATCCCAACACACTGGCTCTATACACTCTTCATTATTACAATTATTTTATTACTAGTTTTATTCCATCATATTATTGTTGCTTTTTATCCCAATACTCTGGCTCTATACACTCTTCATTATTACAATTATTTTATTACTAGTTTTATCCCATCTTATTATTGTTGCTTTTTATCCCAACACTCTGGCTCTATACACTCTTCATTATTACAATTATTTTATTACTAGTTTTATTCCATCTTATTATTGTTGCTTTTTATCCCAACACTCTGGCTCTATACACTCTTCATTATTACAATTATTTTATTACTAGTTTTATCCCATCTTATTATTGTTGCTTTTTATCCCAACACTCTGGCTCTATACACTCTTCATTATTACAATTATTTTATTACTAGTTTTATCCCATCTTATTATTGTTGCTTTTTATCCCAACACTCTGGCTCTATACACTCTTCATTATTACAATTATTTTATTACTAGTTTTATTCCATCTTATTATTGTTGCTTTTTATCCCAACACTCTGGCTCTATACACTCTTCATTATTACAATTATTTTATTACTAGTTTTAATCCATCTTATTATTGTTGCTTTCTATCCCAACACTCTGGCTCTATACACTCTTCATTATTACAATTATTTTATTCCTAGTTTTAATCCATCTTATTATTGTTGCTTTCTATCCCAACACTCTGGCTCTATACACTCTTCATTATTACAATTATTTTATTCCTAGTTTTAATCCATCTTATTATTGTTGCTTTTTATCCCAACGCTCTGGCTCTATACACTCTTCATTATTTCTTTAATTTTATTACTAGTTTTATTCCATCTTATTATTGTTGCTTTTTATCCCAACACACTGGCTCTATACACTCTTCATTATTACTATTATTTTATTACTAGTTTTATTCCATCTTATTATTGTTGCTTTTTAACCCAACACTCTGGCTCTATACACTCTTCATTATTACAATTATTTTATTACTAGTTTTATTCCATCTTATTATTGTTGCTTTTTATCCCAATACACTGGCTCTATACACTCTTCATTATTACAATTATTTTATTACTAGTTTTATTCCATCATATTATTGTTGCTTTTTATCCCAATACTCTGGCTCTATACACTCTTCATTATTACAATTATTTTATTACTAGTTTTATTCCATCTTATTATTGTTGCTTTTTATCCCAACACACTGGCTCTATACACTCTTCATTATTACAATTATTTTATTACTAGTTTTATTCCATCATATTATTGTTGCTTTTTATCCCAATACTCTGGCTCTATACACTCTTCATTATTACAATTATTTTATTACTAGTTTTATTCCATCTTATTATTGTTGCTTTTTATCCCAACAACACACTGGCTCTATACACTCTTCATTATTACTATTATTTTATTACTAGTTTTATTCCATCTTATTATTGTTGCTTTTTAACCCAACACTCTGGCTCTATACACTCTTCATTATTACAATTATTTTATTACTAGTTTTATTCCATCTTATTATTGTTGCTCTTTAACCCAACACTCTGGCTCTATACACTCTTCATTATTACAATTATTTTATTACTAGTTTTATCCCATCTTATTATTGTTGCTTTTTATCCCAACACTCTGGCTCTATACACTCTTCATTATTACAATTATTTTATTACTAGTTTTATTCCATCTTATTATTGTTGCTTTTTATCCCAACACTCTGGCTCTATACACTCTTCATTATTACAATTATTTTATTACTAGTCTTATTCCATCTTATTATTGTTGCTTTTTATCCCAACACTCTGGCTCTATACACTCTTCATTATTACAATTATTTTATTACTAGTTTTATCCCATCTTATTATTGTTGCTTTTTAACCCCACACTCTGCCTCTATACACTCTTCATTATTACAATTATTTTATTACTAGTTTTATTCCATCATATTATTGTTGCTTTTTAACCCAACACTCTGGCTCTATACACTCTTCATTATTACAATTATTTTATTACTAGTTTTATTCCATCATATTATTGTTGCTTTTTAACCCAACACTCTGGCTCTATACATTCTTCGTTATTACTATTATTTTATTACTAGTTTTATTCCATCTTATTATTGTTGCTTTTTATCACAGCACTCTGGCTGTATACACTCTTCATTGTTTCTATTATCTTATTACTAGTTTTATTCCATATTATTATTGTTGCTTTTTATCCCAACACTCTGGCTCTACACACTCTTCATTATTACTATTATTTTATTACTAGTTTTATTCCATCTTATTATTGTTGCTTTTTATCCCATAACTCTGGCTCTATACACTCTTCATTATTACTATTATTTCATGACGAGTTTTATCCCATCTTATTATTGTTGCTTTTTATCCCAACACTCTGGCTCTATACACTCTTCATTGTTTCTATTATTTTATTACTAGTTTTATTCCATCTTATTATTGTTGCTTTTCAACCCAACACTCTGGCTCTATACACTCTTCATTATTACAATTATTTTATTACTAGTTTTATTCCATCATATTATTGTTGCTTTTTAACCCAACACTCTGGCTCTATACACTCTTCATTATTACAATTATTTTATTACTAGTTTTATCCCATCTTATTATTGTTGCTTTTTATCCCAACACTCTGGCTCTATACACTCTTCATTGTTTCTATTATTTTATTACTAGTTTTATTCCATCTTATTGTTGTTGCTTTTTATCCCATAACTCTGGCTCTATACACTCTTCATTATTACTATTATTTTATTACTAGTTTTATTCCATCTTATTATTGTTGCTTTCTATCCCAAAACTCTGGCTCTATACACTCTTCATTATTACAATTATTTTATTCCTAGTTTTAATCCATCTTATTATTGTTGCTTTTTATCACAGCTCTCTGGCTCTATACACTCTTCATTGTTTCTATTATCTTATTACTAGTTTTATTCCATATTAGTATTGTTCCTTATTATACCAACACTCTGGCTCTATACACTCTTCATTATTACTATTACTTTATTACTAGTTTTATTCCATCTTATTATGGTTGCTTTTTAACCCAACACTCTGGCTCTATACGTTCTTCGTTATTACTATTATTTTATTACTAGTTTTATTCCATCATATTATTGTTGCTTTTTTACACAACACTCTGGCTCTATACACTCTTCATTATTACTCTTATTTTATTACTAGTTTTATTCCATCTTATTATTGTTGCTTTTTATTCCAACTCTCTGGCTCTATACACTCTTCATTATTACTATTATTTTATTACTAGTTTTATTCCATCTTATTATTGTTGCTTATTATTCCAACTCTCTGGCTCTATACACTCTTCATTATTACTAATATTTTATTACTAGTTTTATTCCATCTTATTATTGTTGCTTATTATCCCAACTCTCTGGCTCTATACACTCTCATTATTACTAATATTTTATTACTAGTTTTATTCCATCTTATTATTGTTGCTTTTTATTCCAACACTCTGGCTCTAT
>OZ010609.1:62647478-62674978 GCA_963932145.1 Acanthosepion lycidas | reverse complement strand
AATACCTCATCTCAGAAATATAGACGGAGACTGAAGATCCTAAAAGTTGTAATAAATATGGTGACCATGATGAGGCCAATAGTCCGAATAATGTAAATAGTGTACATAATACCTTATCTCAGAAATATAGACTGAGACTAAAGAGCCTAAAAGTTACAATAAATATGGCGACCATGATGAGGACAATAGTCCGAATAATGTAAATAGTGTACATAATACCTCATCTCAGAAATATAGACAGATACTGAAAGGCCGAAACGTTGTAATAAATATGACGACAGAGATGAGGACAATAGTCCGAATAATGTAAATAGTGTACATAATACCTCATTTCAGAAATATAGACTGAGACTGAAGAGCCTAAAAGTTGTATTAAATATGGCGAGAGAGATGTGGCCAATAGTCCGAATAATGTAAATAGTGTACATAATACCTCATCTCAGAAATATAGACTGAGACTGAAGAGCCTAAATGTTGTAGTAAATATAGCTGACGTCCATGGCACGTGAAACTAGAACAGTCTACCCCAGTGAGCGAAATAAAGAGTTCAGTTCGACATTCCAACCATCTGAAGAAAGCCGGAGTGTACAACGGTCGAAACGTTGTAATAAATATGTCGACAAAGATGAGGACAATAGTCCGAATAATGTAAATAATGATTCAGTTAAACATTTCAATTCATTTATGTCATCATTAATCTGGTTTACATGTTCATGTTTAACATTTACAGCATTTAATAAGAATAGAACTTCCGGGTTAAACTTGAACTTTAAATCAGATTAACTTAAAAATATTTTTTTAATATGCCAACAAATATTTATAAATCCTATTCACTTGAAAATATTTTTTAATTATGCCAAAAAGTATTCTTTTTTAAAATATTTAAAGTATTGTTTGTTTAAAGAAAGCTGAAATATAAACAATTACTCTATAAACAGCTTGACGAAACAGCAAAGCGGCATCTCTTTGTGTCTGTCTTTAGTTTACTAATACCTTAATTAAAAAATCAGCTGTTACTTTCCTGATATTGTCGAATTCGTTCACGAAAGCTGTCCATTATTCGACCGTTCCTTTTATGTGTAATGTGATGGGTGTATACCCTTGATTTCATCTATCCCCAGTAAAAAAATCGCATTTGTTTAAATCACGTGGTCGGGCAGGCCAACGATCTCCGTGTTACAGTTACCGAAAATAAAAAAACGTTTCGTTCTTTACTCTGTTTCGCATTTATTAAACCTATAAATGTGCCAGATCATTTTGCCGCACCCTGTATAAAAGCACACACACACACACACACACACACACACACACACACTTCACATTTTTCCACGTCCTCAATAGTATTTGCCTACGTCACGACACTCACCATTTATCTCTACCTACTATATCTATGGGGTGCAGAATTAATTTCAACTCGGAACTAATTTCAACTCGGAACTAACTTCACCTCAGAAGTAAGGGTTAGGGTTAAGGGCTAGAGTTACGGTTAGGGTTTTTAAAACGTTGAAATTAGTTCCGAGTTGAAAGTACTTCTGACTTGAAATTAATTCCGAGTTGAAATTAATTCCGAGATTAAATTAGTTCTGTCACTTATATCTACATATACCGAGTACTACAGCAAAATTGTGTAAATCTAGTAACAGCAAAATTGTCCAATTGTTAGATTAAGCTTTGAACCGTTGTATCTTAGAAATGATTAAAGATATCTTACTGGAATTCTCCGAGTTTTTTTTATTGGACTCTACTTTGAGCAACAAGAATGTATAAATATCCTTCAAGCTTAACAAAAGAATCGTGATGAAATCGATCATGAACGAAAATGACATGTTCATCTTTAATTAATCATAGCTAAGGATAGGACGCACATGAAAGATTGAAAAAAAATTTAAAAATGTATATATTATCCCGGAATAATTTTCCAACATATTCAAGATGATACTCGCCCTCTCTAACTTACTACCTTTCTGTCCTGAAGTAACAAGGCGCTTCACAAGTTTCACGTACGATTTTATTTTCAAGTTTTTTTTTTCACTGGTGTTTGAACTGACATAGGTGAAGCTCCTTGCTCGCGTGCGAAACGAAATGAATTGAGTTGGATCTCTTTAGATCTAAGTTGAAATGATGATACATTTTTCTGTTATGACTTTATGCAGTTTTCCTCTCGACTGTTTCCCTCTATTTAAAACTTATTTTTCGATCTCTTGATGATTCTAATTTATTAGATTGGAATCGTAATCACAATCCAATTTATCAGACCTACAAATTCAATATATATATATATATATATATATATATATATATATATATATATATTACAGCATACAAAAACAGTTGGTTAAACTTCTAGTCCCCACATACATTTGCATTCGTGTAAAATCAATGAATGATAATATGACCAATATTTTCAGAACACCCTTTATCTCACAAACGAAATATAGCAAGCTCTTGTTACTTTATCTCACTATTTCCATGGAAAGTATTCAGAAAGACTACATTCCTTAGCTCCACCATTTCTAACCTACACGTCTAAGACCCGCTATGTCGCGCATAATGTGGGGAAGCACCATCGTATTACATTGCTCAGATGTAAGTACCATTCGAACAACTAACAGCTACATCATGAAACTGACTCCCAAGAGGACGCTTCCTCGATCACTGCAGTATCAACCTGTACAATTTTAAATTTAACCGTTATCTTCCCCACATATCCTCATAAATTGTACCACTTATCTCTCTATCTGTAGCTCTCTAGCACGAGTGTCTCTTGGGCTTTGTACAGAATAAATATTATTGTAATATATGTATATTACAATAGTGTAACAGCAAAATTGTCCATTCGTTAGATTAAGCTCTGAACCGCTGTATCATAGCAATGATTAAAGATATCTTACTGGAATTCTCCGAGTTTTTTATTGGACTCTACTTTGAGCAACAAGAATGTATAAATATCCTTCAAGCTTAACAAAAGAATCGTGATGAATCGATCATGAACGAAAATGACATGTTCATCATTAATTAATCATAGCTAAGGATAGGACGCTCATGAAAGATGGAAAATTTTTTTAAAAAATGTATATATTACTCCGGAATAATTTTCCAACATATTCAAGATGATACTCGCCCTCTCTAACTTACTACCTTTCTGTCCTGGAGTAACAAGGCGCTTCACAAGTTTCACGTACGATTTTATTTTCAAGTTTTTTTCACTGGTGTTTGAACTGACATAGGTGAAACTCCTTCCACGCGTGCGAAACGAAATGAATTGAGTTGGATCTCTTTAGATCTAAGTTGAAATGATGATACCTTTTTCTGTTGTGACTTTATGCAGTTTTCCTCTCGACTGTTCCCTCCATTTAAAACTTATTCATCGTTCTCTTGATGGTTTTTGAGCGGACCTTGAAGTTGGAAGCCAGAGTATGAATGTTGGTACCATTACTGAAGGCCTGAATGATCTTTTTCCTCTCACCATTGCTCAGTTAGGAAGACATAATGTGGCTGACACAAAATGATTTCAAACTGTCCTCTTTCTAGCTGAATAATTCAAAGAGTTTTTGAGTGATTCTTACAACAAATGGTATCAAGATGGCCAAACGTCTTATCGGAAAACCTGGAAAAAGAAACTGAATTAGTTCAGTGTTTTTAGATGTTAAACATTTTGTAGGATCCCTTGCTGTTACACGATTTCGACATTTTTTGCAGTTACGCCTATAATAGATTACAGTAAAAACATTTTACATCGCGAGACAAAAACTTTTATCACCCGAAGAGGAACCACGATAGTTCCGAAACATGAAATTTTATCAGTAGCGATGTAAAATGTTTTTATTATAATCTATTATAATAAAAATACAATGATATTTTGCTCTACTTCGTATTGAGCACTTTTTAAAAAAGTAAATGCTACGTGCTGTGGATTTTTACTCAATCTGTTCTTTCACTTATTTGCATATATATATATATATATATATATATATATATATATATATATATATATATATAAGAATTAAGATTGCATTAGGTTAATGATCATTTTCACCTTGTAAATTGTTATTTTGGGAGTTCATAAAGATTATACACTTTCAAAGTAACACTTAACACTTTCAAAGTAAAGCAAAATAATAGTGTCTGTTTCTAGCTTTTTTTTACAAAGAAAATTAGTGACATCTTCTCTTCTCTCTTAACTTCCTTCTCTCTTTTTCTCTCTATGAGTTTTTTCTTCTCTACCCCTTCGATATCAATATATAACTTCCGTCAAGTTTACCGTTTAAATGTGTCAATATCTGCTAACTCACTCATGTCTTCTCTCTCTCCCCCTCACTTCCTCACTTCGTTAATTTACATATGTTTAATACGGCCCGTCAAAAATGTGTAAATTTTCTTTTCATTTTCTGTTTGGAAGTAAAGTCTGATGATCCGCAGTCCTTTTAAAAGGACTGTGGTGAAATAATTTATTACATGGAACCTTAAAGTGGTCTGTTTTTATTTAATATATATATATATATATATATATATATATATATATATATATATAGAGAGAGAGAGAGAGAGAGAGAGAGAGAGAAATGTTTGGAACAGTTAAAAACTCACCCCACGACCCTTCATCTAACAAGATATCTTCCTCTCCCTTCTCTCTTTATTTTTACCCCTCCCTGTCATTTATTGCCTGTTGCTACCAAAACATTTTCTTTTCTTTCCTTGTTTTTGTCGTTTTTTTTTAAATCAATTCATTTCCCGTGTTTGGTGCATTTAGAACAGTCTGAAGATGCAGTGTAAACCAACTGCGAAATAAGTTTATAGCTGCGAAATTCAAATCTAAAGTCTTTCTTTTATATGAAGGGGAGTGGCATTGTCTACCACAAACGTTACACATGAAAATGGCCATGGGGCCTGCTGCTGCTGCTTCCTGGTTACTGTTATAAATTTCCATGTGTCTCTTTAGGCGTCCCATTGAAGCACACTCTTTTCCACAACGTCTGCATATTTTCAGACCATCCTCAATGTAGCTAATAACTTGCGGTCCATGTGACATCGCTGGCGACTTTTGGGAGCCGCTTTACTTAGACGTTTTTTACTACATTGAAGACATGAGATCACATTCAATGCGGACATACGCTGGAAGTTCAACATTTTTGCCTTTTCTGAGATGTCTTTTTAATTGCTGATGCTTCATCCTCTGATCTTCAAATGCACTTGCACCTGCTTTCAAGGAACGCCTCCAGCTGCCACACTCCAAATCTGCATTCCCCAATTCCGCAAGCGTAATGTCTTTATTTGTCAGTTATCGCTTCAGGGTTTTCGAAGTCCTCCTCTGACGCCCCAGTCTTTAAGAACTCTGGAGACCCTTCTGACCCATCTGACTACCATCCCATCAATCTCCTTCCATTCTTCGGCAAAGTCTTCGAAACTTTAATCAATGTCGTAGTAGCTAAGCACCTCACACCCCATGATCTGCACTCTGACAAACAATAGGCTTTCCACTTTGCCCGGTCTACCGCTGATATGCATACGGCCATAACTGAATATGTATACCTAGTTCTTGATAATAATGGCCAAGCTCGAGTTGTTTCTTTAGATATATCGAAGGCGTTTGACAGGGTTTGAAATGCTGGCGTAAGCTTCAGGGATATGGTATTACAGTACGATTATTTGAGTTAATCCAATCATTCATGTCTAACCGTGAAATGAAGGTTGTCCTGAACGGATTCTCTTCCAGTTCCTTCCATACGAACGCTGGTGTTCCCCAAGGCTATATCCTGGGTCCTACATTGTTTCTGATCTTCATCAAAGATCTTCCTGATGTCAACAGTTCTCAAGTCGACATCTACGCAGACGACACTACTGTTTACTCCTGTCTCAATAGTAAATCCGGCATTGCTGACAAATTTAACCTGGCCTTTGGTATCGAAAACGACTTCCAATCTATGGCTGACTGGGGCAGGAAATGGCTCGTGAAATTTTAATGGATCCAAAACGAAACTGCTGGCATTTACTCACCATAGAGAAACTTTCCTGTCTCTTATCAACATGGTTGATGCTCAACTCCACGAGAGTGCCTCACTATGCCTTCTTGGTTTCACGTTTTCCACTAACCTGTGGTGGAACAACTAGATTGAATCAACAGTTGCATCTACCGCAAGGAAAGTCGGTTCTCTGTGTCGCGCCAGAAGGTTTTTCTCGACAGCGTCCATCCTCCATATCTACAAATCCACCATTCGTCCATACATGAAATACTGTGGCCATATATGACCTGATGTCCCCGCTGATCATTTCGAGGTTCTCAAAAAAATCGTAAATACAATGTGATCGGTCCTGACTTGGGGTTTCGACTCCGGTCACTTTCTCACCGACGTAATGTGGCTTCCCCCTGTCTTTTCGATAAATATTTTCATGGATTTAAGCGTGCTACTAGGTTGGCATGTTGGTCCCACCCTTTTACTGTCGAAACATTTCTTTTCCTCCAACAGCTTCTTCTCTCGCACTTCCCGACAGCGGAACTCCCTTCCTCTTACGTGCTTCTCTGATAACTATAATCTTCAAAAATTTAAATGTGATGTCATTCGACATCATCTGTTGCCTTGATCCCCGTTTTTCTTTTTATCCTTTCCTAACACCCCACCAATACCCGGTCTTTTCCCTTGTTTACACTTAGATGTGAAGGATGGACTCAGACGAGAAAAACCTTCTGGCGTGACATAGATGCCCATCTTTCCTTGTAGCCCCTGGCATACTAGTGGCACTCCTGTCTTACTTAGAGGTGAATAGCTTAAAAGGAGGCACGGTGGGGTAATGGATAGCGGCTTGGATTGAGAAATCGGAGAGCCGAGTTCGAATTCCAGTCGGATCCATTACATTCACTTACGTGCTAATATCCTTGGGAAAGGTGTGAATCATCATTTTCTCCCTACAGTTATGGGTAAATAACAGACTGGGTTCTATAGCCTTCGATGGCAACAGGTCTAGGAGAAGGACAACTCTGAATTCAAAACCGGTCGTTTGGGGACCTTGTGGCACGTAGTGCACCAGGTCTCTGTATTCGACCCTTCAAAAAGTGTGGATGGTTCTGCACGAAACCTTCACCACTATAATCAAATCTCATGTGCTATACATGCTGGTTGAGGACCGCTTGTGAATTCCAAATTCCCATGAAACTCCAATATTGGAGCCGGCTCAACCCACCTCGGGTGAATGCTGTTACAGGTACAGGTAATAGCTTAAAAAATCTTTGGACCTCATTTTAGATTTGACAACTCTCCATAGAAAAACTGTTTCAGAAGTCGCTGGTCTTTCATTCTCACCACATTACCACACCAACTAAGACGATGTTGCAGTATATATATATATATATATATATATATATTGTATAGGATCATTATGCAGTTATGTGCTTTTAAATATAACAGCCAACGAATGTCTATTATCTTTTATTAGGAGAATAAAGAAGTATTCGAACGTTGAACAGTTTTTATTTTTATTTTCTCCTGAAATAAAAGCCAACACACGAAGCTTGGAAAGGCTCCTGAAGAAACATAATATACATTCGTTGTCTGTTATATTTAACAACTAGCAGCATGGCCCGGCGTTGCCCGTGCTTGATTCAAAAATCATATGACTCATACAGCAATCGCTATCACTTGACTTAAAATATTTTTTCCCTTCCTTGCCTTTAAAGAAGTGCCCTTTGCCATGCTGATGTTGCTACATGCCTTACTTCTTGCCTATCTCACACTGCAAATTTTTTCTAAGCTCTATACTAAACATTAAATCTGTTACGAAAACATAACTAAACAAAATGAACACAAAACGATCAGCTTTAAAAAAGGACTCGTAACAGGAAAAACCAAATGAAAAAAGAATGTTAAAAACAAATACTTTTTCACACTCAACCCAGTTCTGTGGAATCAGAATCAACGTTGAGTTTAAGCAAGCGAATGAGCCAATTGGAGTAAAATGGCATGCAGATTTCAATTTTTCCCACTTGTGACGAATGCAGCTATCGATTTTTTTGCATGCTAGCATGCTAGTTAACATTCGTGTCAGTCAGCTGTTGGCTCTCACGCTGGCCAATAGAATCTTCCTGCCTATTTGTGGCAGCCAACTATTGGCACTCACTCTAGTCAGTAGAAAATGGCCGCAAACTACATGAAAACTGCCGTATAAGCATGAAAAAATCGATTATTTTCACTATCGATGGGAGTTGGGAAATGCAAAGCCGGTCTTGGCCTTCCCACTAACTTGGAGCATGTGCATGTAAATTTTAGTGCAAATCCGTCGAAAATTGAGATGGTGCATTCGTTTCACACACACACACACACACACACACATTGTGCCTTTTATAGATAGAGATACATACCTGAATATATGTATATATATATATATATGCACACGCACATGTATATATTTTTAATGTAACTTTCTTTCATTTTCTTCTATAATCAAACTTTGATTAGGCATTTATTTTCAGTATTTCAAATTTTCAATTTTCCATTGTTTATTGGGCTGCTTTATGTTATTATCGGTCACTAAATACTGAACTTTTCTTGGGAAATTTGAAGTAATAAAAATATAATATATGTTATTCTGCTTTCACAATTGAATCCATGGTAAATGATACTCAGCTTTTGTCCATATACGTGTTTACTAAGGGCCTGTGATATGTGTGTTTTATGTTGTAGTTTTGTTGAAATTATATTTTGGGATACGGTTCGATTTCTTTATGAATTTGTAGGATATTATAAGACTTGCCGCAATGGTGACTGGTCGTGTTTAGGTAGAAAACGCTTGTCTTCAGGTATATTTTTCCCCACAACAATTATTGCGGACTTGAATGTGAGTCCGGGTAATAAATGGTTAAATAACAAAACCATTTACAAACAAATGACAATATATTTAACAAAAGTATACAATGACTAGTCTTGGGTTTTATTCCTACAGCAAAAAGTCAACTTGGCTCGAAATCCGAAAAAAAGGTTGATGAGCCTGAACTTTTGAAATATTTCACTCTTTGACTTTAAGACATTGGAACTATTTTATCTCCCTTATGAACAATACACAAGAAACTTATTTACATACGGACTATTGTCCTCATCATTTTTGTTTGTAATCACAAAGTTTCGGTGTTATTCTCTCCGTCATTCATTAGGTGTATCTCGATCTGGTTAATTTAATTTTTGACTTAATTCCTGGTATGAGGTGTTATGTTTATTTATGCTATTTATATTCGAACTATTGTCCTTATCTTTGTTGTTTGGCCGAAACGTGATAAAAACAACAAAGACAAGGAAAATAGTATGAATATAAATAGTACAAATATCTAAGCTAGTTCTTACTGTTAGTACTATTCAATTATTGTTCGCCTTGTTTCTACTGAATACACACAATTACTAAGCCACCAAATAGGTTACCCGGATTGACATGAATCTGATGAAGTCAAGGGGACACAACGGCCGAAACGTTGTAATGGCAACAACAAAAATGAGGGCAACAGATAGTGTAAATCAGCCATGGGTAAACTGCGGTTCGTGGGCTAACATGCGTCGCGGGGAATGTTGATTGTGTTTAGGTTTGAAAACACGTCTCTCCTGGTATATTTTTCCCCACAACAATTTTTGCTGAATTGAATGTGAGTCTGGGTAATAAACGAATAAAGTAACAACAAAACTATACACGAGAAAATGACAATGTATGTATTAAAAAACAACGGTATACATAGACAATAAAAGAAGAAAGCATTTAATAAACTAGAGAAGGTGTTTGTGTGTATGAAATTTGTGTAGAAGTCCGAGAGATAAAGTAATTGAATGTCAAGTAAATGTGCGTTCCCCGGTGGGGGAGGGTCACATTTATATCACGTTTGA
Organism: Acanthosepion lycidas; assembly: GCA_963932145.1. Lineage (NCBI taxonomy): Eukaryota > Metazoa > Mollusca > Cephalopoda > Sepiida > Sepiidae > Acanthosepion > Acanthosepion lycidas. Next base: position 62,665,124 of record OZ010609.1, on the reverse strand, counting down.
ACTACATCTTATTGTCTCAGAGAAAAAAATAGCTAAGAGTGGATGACAGAATGTCATGTCTATTTATACGCCTAAAGAGCGACCCCTAGCGACAGCGTTTTTAGTAAGTTAAGTGGGGTAACTCACACATGCGGCCCGATTGGCTTTCTGAATGGCACGTCTATAAAATAGGAAAATAACGTTTATTCAAATGTAGATTGTTTCTTTTCGTTCTCATTCGTCTACTCACTCACTCTCATGCATAATCACATATATAAACAAGGCTTAAGTACAATGATTGGTAAATGTTATAACATTTCATTGAAGGTAACGTTGTCAGCATTTTAAATCATTAGTGATTTTCACTAAGGTAGATCATAAGTACAAAGATTCCGCAAAGTCAAAGACAAAGACAGACACAATTGAAGAGAAGCAACTCAACGACAGTATTAATTTTGAAGGTCTAATCTACAAAAGAGTGTATACACAAATAGGTAAATCGGCCATGGATAAACTGCGGCTCGCGAGCCACGTTTGTTGCTGATAGTGTTTAGGTAGAAAACACATGTCTCCTGGTGTATTTTTCCTATAACAATTATTGCGGCCCCTAGCGACATTTTTTTTGTAAAGTTAAGTGGGGTTACTCCACAGAGTAATGACAGGAAAGATTTCTTTCATGTTGGTTGTTTGGTATTATTTTCGACGGATTTCGGTGAAATCGCTACAATCTTTTAGTATGTGCGAATTTTTGGTAATTTTACTATAAATAGGTATTGATGGTACTTTTGTCAATTAAAATGGTGTCAATTAAAATTATCGTACAGTAGAATCACATGGTGTCAATTAAAATTAATTTTGAGCAACAATATTAATAACAATAATTCAGATTATTCTTAAAATTTTGTTACAAATCTCTAGATATATAGCAGAAGCACTAGAGAAGTGGCAACAATATTTTTGGTAGATTGGTCGATTTTGTTTAGCGGCATATCAACACTTCTATGGGTTATTTAATGCCGAAAGCTAAATATTTTAACTTAATTTTATGCCCTGAACTAGATATATTTTGAGCACAATTACATGCCTTCAACTACAGTTAAAATATATTGTTGGTCATTTTGTTATAATATATATTTTTGGTATTGCTACTTTAAAATGTATAGCTGGTCATTTGGCTTTAAAAATGTATTGTTGGTCATTTTACTTTCAATGTGTATTGTTAGTATTTTTACTATAAAAATATATTTTTATACTTTCATAATTTTTTTTGGCTTTGTTTTTTTGGGGGTGGGCAGGGTGGCGGGGTCACTATTTGCCCACATCCGGGACCTTAACAAGTGCTACCTGCCCGGGTCAGGGTGGACCTGGGAACAACAGCAATTAAGTGGTTGTTCCAGGCTCCTCAAAACCTCCAATTTTCTGATCAAAGGCCTTGTTGCAGGATATAGTTTATTGTCACACCCAGAATCAGCAGGGAGTTGTGGAGAGCCATGATCCCCTACATCTTGAGCGATACGTCACATAAAGAAGAAGATTCTAACATCTTTTCGCGAATTTTTATACTTTTTTTTATTATTGTATTGTTTGTTACTTTAATATAAAATGTATTGTTAGTCATTTTACTATAAAAATGTATTGTTGGTCATTTTGCTATAAAATGTATTGTTGGTCATTTTACAATAAAATATATTGTTGGTCATTTTGCCATAAACATTTATTGTTGGTCATTTTAACATAATATGTATTGTTGGTCATTTTATTATAAAAATATACCGTTGATTTTTGTTTGTGTTTTAACCATTCACTTTATTGACCAAGCAGTCTGTGCTACACGAATTACTCATTTCTTCACTCCGTGTCACTCGGTCTGGGATCAAAGTGTGGTATCTGTTCTCCTTAGTGGACTTCTCAAAACCTCCAATTTCCCGATCAGGTGCCTTCCTGCTGGATGTAGAATTTTTTCATCATACCCAAGACTGTTTTATATACGTGATTAATTATATCTTTATTATTTAATATGTTAAATATCCTAGTCTTCAAAAGCGATTGTTTAATATGTCGCAGATTTTCAGATATTAGTTTGGAATTTACTATTTCACTGGCAACACTTTTTTATATTGATACAAAAAAAAAGTGTCTATAATTTCCGAATGAAATCAAATTTAATAAGACATTCAAATTTTTTTTTTCCAGGGAACTGAACGGTAAATTTGTACTTTAAAATGAAGCGGAATGTTTTCTTTCTTTTTTGACAGCTATACGAACAAAAACGACAAAAGAACTATAGAATATCTTGTTTCATGGAAATTAAATTAAAAATTGGCTGAGGGAGAATAGATTATTTTCTTTGAAGACAAAGCCGGCGACAGGGTGGAGAAAATAACGGATTATATGACTAGAAGCACCGTCGTAAATCGGCGACATCAGGGAGTCGATCACTTCCGTCTGTCTCGTGACGTATCAAGTAGATGTAATGAATAAGAAGTCATATGGAAGGTTCCTGTGTATTCCAGGCGCCTCTTTGATAAAAACACATGAGAATGAGAAAATTTGACAATAATTCGAGGAAAGAGAGAACATAGATTCGTTGTTATCTATTAAGTAACACCATTTTTTTTTATTACAACAGGCTTAACAACAGAAGAACGGTAATGGCAATTATTAAGCACTTCCTTATAAGGAAACATCTGGCATCCATCGACCGAGCAGCCAGTGCTACTCGTTACACTTTCGCTCACTCCATGGCCATCGGGATGTAATCAAAGGGCAGTATCTGTTCTTCGCATTTGGTTATGTTAATGTTAGTCGTTTCCTTATAAGGAAACATTCGGCATTCATTGACCGAGCAAACCGGTGCTACACAATTCAGGCTTTTCTTCACACCCTGGCAAACGGGATGGGATCAATGTGTAGTATCTGTTCTCCTCTCTATTTACCAACCTCCCCACAAGATGGCGTACAAGGCCAATTTTTAACGTGCGGCGTTACGAGCCCGTAAAAAAAAAAGAAAAAAAGAAAAAAAAGTAAATAAATAAATCGGGTAGATGTCTACCTCCCAAGACGAGACTCCGCCCTTCGACATAGCCTCGTCTGGGGTCCTCTCCGCTCAGAGGCAGAGAGTTCGACAAGAGAGGAAGTGGAAGAGGAAGCCTCCTCCTCGTCCTCCCAAGTATCTATTCTCCTCATCTGCAATGATAATGATAAAATTAGCCGTTCCCTTATGAGAAAACATTCGATATTCATTGACCGAGCAGTCAGTGCTATACGAATTACACTATTTACATTATTCGAACTATTGTCCTCATCTTTGTTGCCATATTTATTACAACGTTTCGGCCGATGTACGCTCCGGTCTTCTTAAGGTGGTTGAAATATCAAACTGAACTGAACCCTTTATTTCGCTCACTGGACCAAAAATTAGAACAGTCTACCTCAGTGAGCGAATTAAAGGGTTCAGTTCGACATTCTAACCACTTGAAGAAGGCCGGAGCGTACAACGGCCGAAACATTGTAATAAATGCGGCGACAAAGATGAGGACAATAGTCCGACTAATGTAAATAGTGTACATAATACCTCATCTCAGAAATATAGACATATTGAAAGGCTGAAACGTTGTAATAAATATGGCAACAAAGATGAGGACAATAGTCCTAATAATGTAAATAGTGTACATAATACGTCATCTCAGAAATATGGACAGATACTGAAGAAGTCCGCAGCGTACAACGGCCGAAACGTTGTAATAAATATGGCGACAAAGATGAGGACAATAGTCCGAATAATGTAAATAGTGTACATAATACCTCATCTCAGAAATATAGACTGAGACTGAAGAACCTAAAAGTTGTAATAAATATGGCGACAAAGATAAGGACAATAGTCCGACTAATGTAAATAGTGTACATAATACCTCATCTCAGAAATATAGACATATTGAAAGGCTGAAACGTTGTAATATGGCAACAAAGATGAGGACAATAGTCCTAATAATGTAAATAGTGTACATAATACGTCATCTCAGAAATATAGACAGATACCAAAGGCCGAAACGGAGCGTACAACGTCCGAAACGTTGTAATAAATATGGCGACAAAGATGAGGACAATAGTCCGAATAATGTAAATAGTGTACGAATTACGCTTTTCTTCACTCCCCGTCCATCGATCTGGAATCAAAGTGTAATATCTCTTCTAATCTCTAACGATAATAACATTAGCCGTTTACTTGTAAAGAAACATTTCTTCACTCCATTTCCATCGTCACGGATCAAAGTGTAATAATGGCTTTCTTCTCTAATGGTAATGATAATGTTAGATATATTATTATTAGTTTCCTTGTATGGAAATATTCAGCATTCACTGCCGAAACAGCCACGGCTACCCATTTCTTTCTTTTACTCCCTGGCCACTGGGCTGGGATCAAAGTTTAGTATCTGTTCTCTACATCTCTAATTATAATATTAATCGTTTCCTTATAAGTATACAGTAGCGGCCATAATATAAGGAGCGGAAACAACAAAGACATAAATATGTGTATTACTTAAAAAGTAATGCATGATTAGCAATGAAATTTTTACCGAATAAAGATTAGAGTATAATGCATAAATATTATGCAAAGTTACAAACTTAACTTTTGTCCAGTAGCTTATTTCCTTTGTTCCATTTAATCTTTATTTAAAAAAAAAATATTACGTAAATTTTTGTAACTTTGTATAATATTTATGCATTACACCCTAATCTTTACTGTATATTCGGCATTTATTAATTAAGCAGCCAGTGTTCCTTTCAGCTCAAATTTATAAAATCTGTCTCATGAAAATATTTTCAGTAAAATAGGTTTCTTAAGTCCTGTAATGGCCATTGCTCTTTCCAGTATGGATAGAGTGTGGGATTTCCTTCCTACCCTTTTTTTCGAAGTCGTGTGGAACGTCAACATCTTGGATTATGACAGGATTTTCTTCTTTGGGTTACATGTCTTACCCATTTTAGTTGTTGCCGCTGTTGAAAGTTTTCAACTGATTGTGTTGGGTCAGATCACATCACGTTGAAAGACCGCTTTCTGTACGATCAGCGAAAGCAACACAAATGATATGTTACTTTTAAAAAGAGTGCTCAATACAAAGTAGAGTAAAATATGATTATATGTTATTATGAGAGATTATAATAAAAACATTATAAATCGCTACATAAAAGCTTTCATGTTTCAATACTATGATTGTACTTCCTCAGGCGTTGGTAGATAACTGGTTATAAAATGATTTTTAGGGACATTTAAAAACAAATCGTTACATCTTTTTGTAAATTTAAAGGTGGGGCATAAGTCAGAAATGAAAAATAGACGTGTTGGTATTTATCGATTAACCAATTAAATGTCAAATCAACGCTGAATATATATATATATATATATATATATATATATATATAATTCAATATATATATATATATATGTATAATTCAATATATATATATATATATATATATATATATATATATATATATATATAATTCAATATATATATGTATAATTCAATATATATATATATATATATATATATATATATATATATATATATATATATATGCATATTTCATTGAATACGACAGACAAGGTGCTTTCATTTAGTTTTTAAACAATTTCTTATGCGATCTAATATATTTTTTTTCTTTTCAGATGATAAATTATATAAAAACTGTCCGAATGTTCTTTTTATCCGAGCGCTTTCGGCTATATATTCAAGGATTAAATATTTTAACTGTTAAATAAGAAATAGTTTGTTGCATGGATGTTTTATAAAATGTTTTCATTTTTCAAAACACGGTCAATATATTATGCCCATGTTCAAAGTTATTATTATTAAGCGTTGTTTTTTGTTTTGTTTTTATTAATAAGGCTTCCATTATTTTTAACCTTTTTTTGCATGTAGATGATGCTATTATATTTGTGTTGCCAACAAGTATGTTGTGAATAGTGTCCGGTAGGTCTCCATGAATATTTAAATGTGATCTAATTGAGCTATGGTCAGAAACGTGTAGAGTGAGTCTTTATGTAAAACATGTTGTAGTATGGCCTATATAATTATTTACGAATTTTAATTGATCAGAGTTACAATTCCTTAATGGGAATTTAAATTCGTAAATAATATTTGCCCTATTTAATTTTGTTCTAAGAAGTGAATTATTTTTAATTATAAGGTTAGAGGTTTAAAAATTTTGTAATAAACAATTAATCTAATTTTTTTGCTATTGTCAACTGGTGTTAATGCATTTTTTTTTATAATGTTCTTAATTCTACTTTCGTCTTGTTTATAATTTCCGTTCATCTGATTTTTATAAAAAATATTATTTTTGAGATTTATTGTAAATTAATACAATTATGGCACAAGGCCAGCAACGGGGAATGGGTTTAGGCTAATCGGATTAACGACCCATTCACTCGTTACAATTTTTCTCATTCACCATAAAAACTCATCCGTCGTCAATCAATCCTCCATACACCATAATACCACATCCTCTCAGGCGGGAGGTGCGGGAGGGGGGGGCGCTAAAAAACAGCATCCCAATAAGATGATAAATATTATTTACAATATATATATATATATACAAAATCGGATGAATGGTCACGAAAGGGGAGGGATGAACCCCAAAACAAACTAAATATCAAAACAAAACAAAAATCAACATAACTGATGTTAGCAGAACCCGTCCAACCCTTCGAAAAAGGAGAAGCCACCGTGTTGTGCCCTTGGACAAAATCAAGAGGCTCTCTGGCTAAAGGAGAGGGGAAAAAGAAAATATAGACGGGTATGGGGAATCAATAAAGCTGACCCAGTCGAGATGAAAGGGGGCCAAAACAAACTGAAGATTTAGCCGGGAGCAAGCCAGGAACAACACTTACTCACATTAACTAGGTACATAAAAAACTTGTCTAGCCTAACCAGGAGAGGGCTTATACTATATAGGGGTGACAAGACTTTCAGACCAGATTGTATATTCAGTCAGTAATGTGCAATGCGTGATACACACTTAGGCGATCATACATCTTTCGACTGACGAAGCAGATTTTTTCCCGCAGTAGGTTGCCATTTCTTTCTGCGGTAAACCAGTTGCCACCCAAGGCTATAGAACCGGGTCTGCCCTGCTATTTACCCGTAGTCGGTGGGGAGAAGAAGAGGTTTCATACCTTTTCCAAGGGTATTAGCACGTAAGTGAATGTAATGGATTCGACTGGAATTCGAACTCGGCTCTCCGATTCCTCAATCCGAGTTGCTATCCATTACTCCTTTTTCCCGCAGTAGATTGCCATTTCTTTCTGCGGTAGACCAGTTGCCATCCAACTGCAATAAATTGATTTGAACGCCACCCAGACCCGGTTGCGGAGATAAAACCTGTAAAAATTTTATGAGAGTTCACAATACACACAGACAGTTATAATCAAAACTAATCGCTCGTGATTAGACATCGTAAAAACAAAAAGTGTCTCCTTATTGACATGGCAGTCCCTGCAGATTGTAATGTATCTTTGAAGATCTTCAAGAAAGTTCCAAGATACAAGAGAAGTTGGCTCCTTGTGCCGCGCCAGGAAATTTTTCTACAAATCGATCATTTGCCCTTGTATGGAGTATCACTGCCATATATATATATTACTGCCTCATCTGTTTGTCTCAAGGTGCTTGATAAAATCCAAAGACGGATATGCAATGTAATTGGTCCTGATCTGGCATCTCGTCTGCAGTCGCTCACTCACAGACATGCCGTCGCCTCCCTCTATCTTTTTTACAAATACTTTCACGGTAACTGCTCCGATGAGATGCTTTCGCTGGTTCCCAAATTTCATGAATTTAAGCGTTCAATTAGGCTGGCATCTCGCTCTCACCTTTTCACTGTCGACACTGTTAAATGTAGCCGTCTCTTCTACTTCAATAGCTTCATGTCTCGCACTTCTCGCCTGTGGAACTCCTTCCCCATTTCTTGTTTCCCTGATAGCTACAATCTCTAACTATTCAAATGTAATGTCACTCGACGTCTCCAGATGCCCTGATCTATCCCCTATCCTTGCCTTCATCTTTTCCTCTATCACTCCTATTTGTTCTCGCCCTAACTATCTGTAACCCCTTGCTTGCTAGTGACTTCCCGTCTTGTTTGGAATGAAACGCTTTAAAAAATACTAGGACCTTGAGAGCGAAATCTAAAAAATGTGGTACATAAGAATATTTACAATTCCAGAAGCCGTCGGATTGATTGAAAAATATTCCAATGGACATATTGAAGGGATTCTTGATAGCCCATGTCTTAAAGAAATACAAAAAAATTGTGCTCACAATTACAGCCGACACTTTATGAAGGGATTTATTTAAGCAAAATATATGTGATTTTTTTAAAACTCCTCAGTTGAAAATGTCATGATGCTATTTCTGGCCTTAGGTCTCTGGTTGGGATCTGGAAAGAAATTAGTATACACCCGAAATCAAAGGAAATATAATAATAATAATAATAATAATAATAATAATAATAATAATAATAAGATGAAGAAGAAGAAGAAGAAACAAAATGATTGACGTTACTCTTCCAATAGCGCGATTTTTGAGAAGAAAAAAAGAAAAAGAAATATTTTTTGACAATGTTCAACAACATTACTACAGTACGTCTGTCTTCGTCAGGTTATGTTTAAAAATTGTATAAACGTATGAAAATATTATGAAAATTTATTATTATTGTACAAATTTTATGATTTTTTTGTATTATTTTTATACTTGTATATAATTTTTAAACATATCCTGAATTAGACAGGCATACTGTCGAAATATTGTTGAACAATGTTAAACACTGTTTTTTCTTTTCTTAAATCGCGCTCTTCTGTAAATGTTAATACTACTATTACTACTATTACTACTGCTACTACTACTACTACTACTACTACTACTAATAATAATAATAATAATAATTATAATCTGAAAACCTCTTCATAAAGAGGTTTATATTTTATTTTAACTGTTGAAAAGAATCTTATTTGGAGAACGATAAGTCTTTCCTGTTTTGTTTTTTTTTGTTGTTTTTTTTTAAATATGGAATTTAATTCATGTTCTCCAATTTTATTTAACTAGACTGCAACTGAAATCTTTCATCAAAAATCTTTTTTTTTTTAATATTCGTTTCATTTCTTTTCCTATATTTTTTCTCTTGCTACAAATCAATTTAGGACAAAAAAATCTGCCAATAAACGAATGCCTTCATTTTTTATTTTCATTGCAACAAAATCTTCAGTTCATTCAACAAATCCTAATGATACAAAATTGAAAACACTTCCATATTCGACCTGCAGGGTCAGCAAGATGAGTGAATAGACATTTCATTCAATATATAGTCCCACCTTTCTCACTTTCTTTCTTTCTTTCTTTTTTGTTATTTTTTTTCTTTCTATTTCATTTTTTCAATTTTTGGTTAGTTATCTCTCTCTCTCTCTCTATTTGTCTTTCTCTGTCTCTCTCCCTCTTTCTTTCCCTTTTCGTTTTTCCTTTGCTATTTTTGTTTCTACTTCATTCAATTCATTTTTTCTTCGTTCTCTCTATTCTTTTCCTTTTTTTCGTTCCACCCTTGCTATTTTTCTTTCTTTTTCAATCTGTTTCGTCCTTTCATTGTTTTTGTTCGTTCTCTCTCTCTCTCTCCTTCTTTCTTTTTCTTTTTTCGTTTTTCTTTTGCTATTTTTCCTTCTATCTCATTCAATTCATTTTGAGATCGTTCGACACTTTCTCTCTTTTCCTTTTTCCTTTTTCCTTTGCTGTTTTTCTTTCTTTTTCATTCTATTTCATTCTTTAATTGTTTTTGTTCGTCCTCTCTCTCTCTCTCTCTCTTTCTTTTCCTCTTTTCGTTTTTCCTTTGCTGTTTTTCTTTCTTTTTCATTCTATTTCATTCTTTAATTGTTTTTGTTCGTCCTCTCTCACTCTCTCTTTCTTTTTTTCCTCTTTTCGTTTTTCCTTTCCTGTTTTTCTTTCTTTTTCATTCTATTTCATTCTTTAATTGTTTTTGTTCGTCCTCTCTCACTCTCTCTTTCTTTTTTTCCTCTTTTCGTTTTTCCTTTCCTGTTTTTCTTTCTTTTTCATTCTATTTCATTCTTTCATTGTTTTTGTTCGTCCCCTCTCTCTCTCTCTCTTTCTTTTTTTTCCTCTTTTTGTTTTTCCTCTTTTTGTTTTTCCTTTGCTGTTTTTCTTTCTTTTTCATTCTGTTTCATTTTTGGTTCGTCCTCGCTCTTTCTTTGTTTTTTTCGTTTTTATCGTTTCTGCCTTGCTATTTTCGTTCTTTTTCTTTTAATTTCATTCTTTTTTTGTTCGGTCTCTCTCTCTCCCTATCTATCTATCTTTCTTTCTTTCTTTCTTGTTATTTTTTCTTTCTATTTCAGGTGCAGTCTATACTCAGTATAGAAGTCTTCTATACTCAGTATTGAAATCTATATTCACCACCTAAAGAATGCGATGTGCATGAAACTCCAGACACTGCTGTCGGTGGGGGGGGATAATATTAATATTTATTAATATATTAGCACAGTTTTATTATTAGGTTGGTGCAAAAATAATGACGTACAATAATTTTTAACGTCAAAAAACGACATTATTTTTTGCACCAACCTAAGACATACTAACGCCAACACTATATATTACAATTATACATATATATATATATATATATAACATCGTCCACAGACAGACTATTTCGCAGCTCATCAGTGTGGCTAGACATCCGGTTGCCTCTAGCTCAGATTGAAACCCGACTGAATTGGTATCAGTCGGAGATTCTACCACTAAGCCGTCAGCGCATGGCTGGGATGCATGTGGATTTTTAGCGTATTTATTTTTAGAAACACGCCCAGTGACTGACAGTGACTCAATTCGCTATGCGAAAAATCTCGCTATATTAGCTATAATAGGCACTGTTTACAAACCCATACCTACTCCCAAGAGAGCTCAATTGAAACATATATATATATATATATATATATATAAAGAAATATAGTCTTAAGGTGTGCTATATTTATGGAATAAAGTGCTCAATATCAGAGATAGAGCGTGTGTAAATATAAAAGTGAACATAGAAGTCAACACTTAGAGGCGACAGTCTGTTTCATGCTATATGCAATCGTCAGGCCACCTTTTTGACGTTAAAACAAAAATGTATAATATGTATAAAAATGTATATATATATATATATATATATAATGTATAATATGTATTAAAATGTATATATATATATATATATATATATATATATATATATATATATATATATATATATATTCATACAGGTACCATATACGCCAGCCAGATGTTTTCCATAAAAGCTGCCTGCGTGGAATCTGTTGAGTTAAGCTTCAAGATAGGACATCTAACATAGACCTGTTTAACAGGTGTAATATTGGAGGAATCGAGACTTTTATCATACAGTCTCAGTTACGGTGGACTGGTCATGTCTTGAGAATGTATGATGACAGGATACCCAAGATCCTAATGTACAGCCAGTTAGATCAGGGCTACAGAAATGTAATACGCTCATGGCTAAGATACAAAGACAAGCTGAAAAACAACTTATCAGCAGTTAATATACCACATAACACCCTTGAGCGATTAGCTTTGGAGCGGATAGAATGGAGACAAACGTGTTTTAGCGGACTCAGCAATTTTCAATCTGCTTGTCTGAATCATCTTCAAGAAGCGAGAGCAAGATCTAAAAGGTCAGCCAATCTAACAGTGATCTGATCTCACAATCCTCACACTTGCTCCATATGTGGCCTCCTTTGTAAATCATTAGCGGGTCTTAAATGCCACTTAAGATTAGCGCACAAAATTTCATAACTGAATATATAAGCTGTCAGATCCTCATACGTCGAAACCGACGGGAGAGTCCATTATATATATATATATATATATATATATATATATATATATATATATATATATATATCTGTGTGTGTGTGTGTGTGTGGCGTATATATATGTGCATATGTGTATGTGCGAGTAAGTATAATATATATACATATATGTGTGTGTGTCTTTATATATATATATATATATATATATATATATCAAAGTGTAGGAGAACGAAGAGTAAGATTACAGCGTTCAAAATATTAATTTAAAAATAGTGCTCAATACACAAAGTAGAGCCGTAAATATTTATTTATCTTATGCAGTGTTAGATTAGAACATGCACATATCCATAGCAAAATTATACATTTTTGTTTTAACGTCAAAAAAGGGAAAACCATTCTTAAACGTCTCCTCAGGTGGGGAATCCCGATATTACTAAAAAAGATTTATTCAGAAATACAGTTATCAAAATAAATATTGCCCACTTTTGTTCTTTGGAATGTTCATAAAATGTCTTCATTTTTGTAGTAGATATGTGCATATGTGCATATTCTAATGTAACACTGCATAAGTATATATATATATATATATATATATATATATATATATATATATACAAAGAATTAATGGATTTTAAAAATTTTTAATCCTGCATATTTTTATTACTTCAAACGTAATTTTTAGTTTTAAGGCAAACAGAAACACGCTTGTTCTTGAGGCTCTCCGTAGCCAAGTCGCCTAAAGCATATACGATCAAACGGTTGCTCCTCCTACGACGTGGGACGCAGATGACCAGATGACAAGTTTCCATTATTAAGTTCTCTAGGAGGCCGGTGGACGAAATAAATACTGTTTAAAAACGTGACGTTCTACACAATTACTGGTGTCCGGTAAAAGTAACATTTGAAGTAAGTCATATAATTTTTAATTTCATTATATTAAACACAAGTGGACATACATAATTCACCACTGTTTTGCTGTATCAACGCTCCTCAGCGTGACTAGAGGCCCGATTGCTTCAAGCCGGCATCGCAACCCAACTGATTTGACAACAGTCAGATATCTTACCCCTAGGCCATAGTCGCAGAAAGGAAAGGAAATTTAACGTTTTTTTCTATACGAAAAACGGCTCAGATAACTCAATTCATACTTGAAGAGTAATGCTTAATAGAAGCAGCAGCTGCTGTTTTTAAAACACACACACACACACATATGAAGAAATATAGTTTTAATGTATGGTATATTTATGGGATAAAGTGCTCAATATCATAGAAAGAGCGTATGCAAATATAAAATATAAATATAAAAGTGGACACGGAAGTCAACACTCAGAGGCGACAGGCTTTTTCATGCTAAACGCAATCATCTGGTCCCCTCACCACACACACACACATATATATATATTTCTGTATATATTATTTTATATGCGCAGTACTTATTGGAATCCACACACACACACACACACACACATATATATATATATATATATATATATATATATATATATATATATATATATATATATATATATATATATATATATATATATATATATATATATATATGAAGGAATATAGTTTTAAGGTATGCTATAATTATGGGATAGAGCTCAATATCAGAGATAGAGCGTATTTAAATATAAAATATACGTATGAATGTGGACATTGAAGTCAACACACAGAGGTCACAGGCTGTTTCATGCTAAACGCAATCATCTGGCTATATATATATATATATATATTATTTTATATGCGAAGTACTTATTGGAAAGTGCTCAATACCCGATGATCGCAAAAACCAGGGTCACAAACACATATTCATACAAATGAATATATATATATATATATATATATATATATATATATATATCGAGAAATTTCGGAGAAAATATGCGTTCTCCAACAGGAATCGAACCTGTAACTCTTCTTATTGAAACCGACATATAGACATGTTACCATTCAGCCACAGAGAATATGGCAGATCCCATGAGGGTTACAGGTTCGATTCCTGTAAAATGACCAAGATTACATTTTTATAGTAAAATGACCAACAATGCATATTTATAGTAAAATGACCAACAATACATTTTTATAGCAAAATGACCAACAATAAATTTTCATAGTAAAATAACCAACAATACATTATTTATAGTAAAATGACCAACAATACATTTTTATAGTAAGATGACCAACAATACATTTTTATAGTAAAATAACCAACAATACATTTTTATAGTAAAATGACCAACAATACATTTTTATAGTAAAATGACCAACAATACATTTTTATAGTAAAATGACCAACAATACATTTTTATAGTAAAATAACCAACAATACATTTTTATAGTAAAATGACCAACAATACATTTTTATAGTAAAATGACCAACAATACATTTTTATAGTAAAATGACCAACACTACATTTTATCTGTAGTTGAAGGCATACTATTGAGTTCAATTATATTTAGTTGAAGCCATAAAATAGTGTTCAAAATATTTAGATTCTGCATTAAATGACCCATACAGATGTTGATATGTCACTAAACAAAATCAACCGAACAATCCTATATATTCCTTTCATAAGAGGGATGTTCAACATCGAAAACTTCTTCCCAATAACAGTCTTCTGTGTGGAACAGACTCCTGCGTAAATGCTCTCCGGTACACTACACACGTAACCTCTTCAAGTTTAGTGTCAATCGTTATCAACCTGCCATATCTTCACAGGCTTCACAGGCTTCACTTCCAACTTCTTATTGTGTTCATATAACACATCTTATTGAGTAAACCTCTACCTCGAGTGGCTCCTAGGCCTTGCATTGGGTGAACTAGTTCGTCTGCCTTCAAAATATATCCTGACTTTTGTAAATGCCGCATTGCCGTATCCTACGGGAATGCTTACCGGAAAACTACCGTGTAGGATCGATCCTTCTGCAACCGCCATATCTTTGTAACCTTTATTTTTCACACTTTATTACCCTCGTCACTACACACGACATTCGGGAAATCTCTTCATTGGATGACTTCTAGGTCTAGTATTGGCTGAAGGATAGTAGAAAAGAAAAAAAAGCGGGGAATTGATTGTAGAAAGTTGTTTATGAAGCGATCTAATAAGTGGAGGTGGGGGTGGGTCTTTGTGAATGTGGATTTTTTTTTTTTTTTTTTACTGTTTCATTCGGCAATCAGTTCTTATCATGTCGGCTTGTTTTCTTTGGATTTGATTCGTGACGACACTTCTAAAGGAAGATATGATATTTAACCGGAAGTCGTAACCATCTTCGGGCAAAAATCGAACCAAGATCAATCCTCTTTAAGCTCTTTGAATAAGTTTATATATATATATATATATATATATATGTGTGTGTGTGTGTGTGTGTGTGTGTGTGTATTGTGTGTGTGTGCGCGTGTGTGTCGTATGTGTTGAGTGTGTGTGTGTGTGCGTGTGTCTTGAAAAATGGCTTTGGGAAACATTCTTCAGACTTCTATTCAGGTTTATTTTATTTTATTTTTCTGTAATTTCCTTTCGTAAGTTATCCAAATTTGTTGATTTTATGAAACTGTTTAAGATTTGATATTCGTACTTTTTTATCAAAGCGTTTTCCTTTTCCAATGTCGATTATTGCTTATTTTCCGTTAAAATATATTTACATCTTTCTAGGTTTTTTTTTGTTTTTTGTTTGTTTGTTTGTTTTTTTTTCCCTAGTTTTATCTTCAAAATAACTTCTTATCTCGAGAAATAATAAAATAATGAATTCATCTTGCCGGATGTTTTCGGGAATGAAAGGAAAAGCATTTGTTAATGACGTTTCCGATTAACTTTCAAGATTCATATACAATCAATTTACTTGTTTAAATGACTTATATTCAGAGCTCGCTTTATATTCACCGGGTCTAATGCATTTTTTTTTTTATAGCTATTCAATAAAAGTAATTTATTGCTGGATTCATATTGCAAAATAGATAAAACATCTAACAAAATAAAAAGGGTACACCTCAATATCAGTATGAAATAAATTTATTTTCAAACGTAAAAATTATATCTTTATATAATAAGTAAAGTAATTTAATTGAAGTCATTCATTATCTGTAATATTTATGATAGATTCATGTACGTAAGTAAATGAAATTTAAAAAAAATTCTTTGGTTATTACCGCTTTCCAGTCAACTTTGATCTTCAATATACATACATATATATTATGAAATGGACAAAGTCCGACAATTATTTTAAGATATTTTTTATGAAGAATTGAAGTTTAAAGAACAGTAAAATCGACCTTGCAAACCGAAACGCTCCTCTGTGGCTCAATCGGTAAAGCACGTCTGGCTATATGATGGTTCCGTATAGGATACAGGTTCGATTCCTGTCGGAGGTCGCATATTTTCTATGAAAATTTCTCGGACATTCAGGCCGGTAAATGTCGTTAATACCGTTTATTATAAACAGAGTATTTACTTAAATTCTTGTATCTATAAACATAAAAATGTCTTAACATATATATGGTCTATTTTAGGATGCAATATGGTGCAAAAATAATGTCGGTTTTTGACGTATTTTTTAACGTCAAAAACCGACATTATTTTTGCACCCACCTAATATATTAACTGTTAACTGGAAATAGATTGTTGCCCGGTAGGTCTTCATGAGTATTTAAATGAGACCTAATTGAGCTATTGTCAGAAAGATAATTACATATGACATATGTTAAAAATATAACTGTAATGTAATGAGATCTTTTATTCTTTTTGATCATGATGTAGGTAGTGTAGTAGGAATTTGTTCTCATGGTAGCATTTTGAAATGATTTCAGATCTTTTTTGTACTTCATTTTGTTTTGCAAATGTAATTATCGTTATTGGCTCCTCTGGGTAAAGGTTACTAGTTTTGAGTTGTTGTTATAGGCGGGTGCTGTTTTCTTTGTGTTTTTGAGTTACGCATATGCATCTACAGGGGCTGCGTTCTTAGCACATTTTCTTCTGTGAAATCCAACAAAAGTATACAAAAACATACCAAATAAATGACAAGTAAATACTAATCTAATATATGAATATATAAATAATCATTCCAGAGTTAATGACTATCAATAACACTAAACTCTAAACAAAAACACATAAGATCAATTTTCTTCTGCGCCACCACTTCCCTTAAGCCCCCAGTGACCTATATATATAGCCAAGAAGTAGTGGAACTTGGTCATATTGAGGAGTGAAATTGATACATGCGTGAAATTAAAAATATAAAATGGCGATAATTTACCCACACTACACCGTATATGATGAAAATATTATTTTAAGGTGCACGTATAAGGGATAGAGTGTATGCAAATATAAAAGTGGGCATTGTGGGCAATATCCAGCAGTGACAGTCTATTTCATTGAGAAATGCAATATTCAGACCACCCACCCACACGCATATATATATATATATATATATATATATATATATATATATATATATATATATATTAATAGTAGTACTCGTTTGGAAAACCTCGGATAGCCCAACTTTCAGACATGTCAGGACAAATCGGTACCCGAGAAAAAAAATTGGAAATAAAAAAGAAAGAAAGATCATCTTGTGGGGTGCAAGTGGTACAAAACTAGATGATGTTGATTCATACAAAGTTCTCTCCGTTCTTATTCATTACCGTAAATTTACGATCAGAAACAATCGAAATGTCCGGGATATAATGGGGAAAGATGGCTTGAAGTATTTTAACATTCACTAGACATATTGAAGGCCAGAGAGATTGTTTATTCCTATCATAGTCTCTGAGATAGATAGATAGATAGATAGATAGATAGATAGATAGA
>OZ010609.1:62634978-62639978 GCA_963932145.1 Acanthosepion lycidas | reverse complement strand
CCATTTAAGAACCATGAAGAGAACATCGAATAAATTTTTAAAAAGTGGAAACAGTAGAAAGGAAAATTGGATCATGGCGTCACAAGAAGAAGAGGGATCCTAATTTTAACTTAGAGCTAAAGAGATCGATTTGAAAAGATCCAACTCAGTCCATAAGACATTTGGCAGTTGAGAGAGGAGTTTTACCTATTACAGTCAAAAGAGCAGTGAAAAGGACTGGGAAATGAAATCGTACATGAAACCTGTTACTCCTGCACACGAAACCTTCTAGCTTTCCGTTCTGGGGTAACAAGGGCAAAGATCATCTTGAATAAATTGGAAAATAATCCTGGAATAATATATATATATATATATATATATGTATATATATATATATATATATATATATATATATATATATATATATACACACACATATATATATATATATATATATATATATATATATATATATATATATATGCGCGCGTGTGTGTGTGTGTGTGTGTGTGTATTCTGGAATAATATATATGTATATATATATATATATATATATATATACAAAAGTGAACATTGAAGTCAACACTTAGAGGCGTCTAGTATGAAACAGCCTGTTGCCTCTAAGTGTTGACTTCAATGTTCATTTTATATTTACACACGCTCTCTGATATTGAGCACTTTATCTCGTAAATATAGTAGACCTTAAGACTATATCTCTTTATATATATATATATATATATATATATATATATATATGAAATTTATTTCAATCCCTCATGAGTTTTCGATCCTTAGCTATGATTGATTAATGATGAACATGTCTTTTTCGTTTATGATCGATTTCCTCACGATTCTTTTGTTCAGCTTGAGAAGTTTTTGTTTGCTTTGTTTTGTTTTATGGCATAGCAACCTCAATGTATTATTTAATCCCAACCTTGTGTCACAACCAGACTCAGTGGGGAGGTCAGGGTAAATATATTAGGTTAGTGCAAAAATAATGACGTAATAATGTCGTTTTTTGACGTATTTTTTAACATCAAAAAACGACATTATTACGTCATTGTTTCTACTGGTAATGAAAAGGACATTGTTTACCCAGCCAGTGAGACACTGATGCATCAAAATTGGAAATATAAATCTGTAAATATAAACAATGCATTAGTAAACATTTTTTTTTACTTTTCCTATAATATTTATAGATTGAATATACTTACCTAGCACAGGCCAAGTCGGATTTATAAACTCTCAGTTGCGCCTCTGTCTTCGGGCAAATTGCGCCTCAGCTACGGCTGCATCAGAGACGCTACTGAGGAAAAACATACAGTGAGGTGCCCGGATCCGGGGAACAGATGGCAGAGGCTGCACCCTCTCATTGCACTAAAGAGAGGTATCAATGCTCGCACCGAGGCCAGCGCAACCGACGGTTGCGGGGGCTCGGGGATTTTTTGCCCAGTGGCCCGAGTGCACACCTTCGGGTTCCACCTTGTGTCACAACCTGACTCCGTTGGTGGGTTGGCAAGTAAATCGCACATGCCGGGGAAGTTTGAAAAAATATTCAGCCCAGGCCTCACGTTTGTGTCACTTTGTCACATTCGGCACCGAATGTGCGCGCACTGAAAAATACCCTTACATCTTGGTCAGTCTATGAACCTTCCATTCGACTCTCATAGTAGTAGTAATTCTAAGCCATGCTGGATGGGAGTACTAATTATTCCATGTTGGATATCCCTTAAAAAACCCGGCAACACGTTCTTCCCATTCTCAAACCTTTTATATAAAGCGCTTCTTTAGAAGTCTTTTTCAATTAGATGTCCTTATCCACAAGGAATTTTCTAATATATATATATATATATATATATATATATATATATATATATATATATTGTAATCCAAAGACAGACTGTTTCGCTGTATCACAGCTCATCAGTGTGAATAGACGTCTGGTTGCCTCGAGCTTGGATCGAAACCCGTCTGAATTGGCGTCAGTCGGAGATTCTACCCCTAAGCTGTTGGCGTATTTAAGCGTATTTATTTTTAAATAAACACACAATGACTGAGAGAACTCAATTCGCTTTACCGAAGAGTCTTGCATTATTAGCCGGAATAGTCGCTGTTTACAAACCCACACTTCCTCCCCAGAGAGTTCAACCAAAATCAATTTTTCAGGAGCATATATATTGTCATCCACGCCGTTGGCGCACGGCAGGATTGAATGTGAACCTAAGCGTATATATATATATATATATATATATATATATATATATATATATATATATATAAACTCACCCATAGTAATATACACGCTTACACACATCATACTCACTCACTCCCTAAAAACCAAATAACACACATACACTTAACAGAGACGAATCCCCTTTCCAGGAAACAATAAAACTTTCAAAATGACCAAGGGAATTCAGAGCAGCAGGAATCCATCCAGCTCTTATCTTAAATAACAACTTAAAAGAGCCTGTTTGACCAACACAAGGACTGACCAAAATTCATGTTAAAAAATTAAAAAAAACAAAAAACAAATGAAAAATACAGACAAAATTTCATTTTCTCCATCAAGACATTCATTTCTGTAGTTCACTGCTACCAGCAAGCAGAAAATTATTTTTCTCCTGATGATGGCCATGTTGGTCGAAACTAGTCGAGGAATCTAAATGAAATAATGATAAGACGAAGGAATATTAATATACAACGCAGCGTATCTAAAGATTTTAATTTTTTAATACTTTTAATTGTTCAATATATATATATATATATATATATATATATATATATATATATATATATATATATATGCGTTTAAAACTCAGTAAATTTAAAAATAAGTTATTCCAAAATTCGATTGAAGATGAAGCAGAACTAATGCTTTTGATTTAATTATATAATTAAATTTGAAGTATTTAGCTTCATTTTTTGAAACATGGTTATTACTGTGTAGCGAAGAAACCATATTTTAAATCATTTAATTTATAATAATTATGATCTGTAAATTTACATTGAGCACTGTTTTATAAAAATAAAAAAATTTAAATAAGAACACGGGATTATATATCTTAGTGTTCTTTCTTTATATATATATATATATATATATATATATATATATATATATGAAGTGAGTTGTACCCGCAGAAATAAAACATAGATTTAAACAAAACGGGGATCATGTTATACCTTAGGTACCTTTCGACCAACATTTTTTGAAAGTTATACGTTGGCAACTTGGAAAACATTCAAAGACACACTCAATATAACAAATGAGGAAGGAAAGTTGGAACGCGATTCAAAAGTAAGTGAAAATAGCAAGATTCACAAGAGTATAAAAAGGAAAAAAAGACACTCACACTCACTCCAACAAACGCAAGGAGCGTACAAAATGCATATATATATATATATATATATATATATATATATATATATATATATATATATATATATATATATATATGCGTCCTGGGTATGACAGTAAACTACATCCGACAGCAAGGCCTCTGATCAGGAGGTTTTGAGGAGCGTGGAACCACCTCTTAATTGCTGGTGCTTCCAGGTCCACCCTAATGCGGGTATGGTAGCACCTGTTAGGGTGCCAGCTACGAACAAATAGTTAACCCCTAAACTGGGGTCAAAACACCATGAACGTGTAAAAATGGGTTTTAATACCAGAAAAACTTTGTAAAGAATTATTACCAGCAATAAATTTTCGAAGGGAAGAATTATTACGAGCTATAGATTTTTGAAGGAAAATATTACCAGAAATAGATTTTTGAAAAAAAAAAATATTAATACCAATAAAAATTGTCGGCATTAAATAAACTATTGAGGTTGATATGCCGTAAAACAAACCGAAGCAAACCAAACTATATATATATATATATATATATATATATATATATATATATATATATAGTGTAAACCTGATATAAGAGAAACCCGGATATAAGAGATATTTTATCTGGTCCCAAATTAGAGCCTGTGCTAATGTTTATAAATTAGACCAAACCCTGATATAAGAGAAACCCGGATATAAGAGACACCTTCTCTGGTCCCGACAACTCTCTTATATCCGGGTTACACTGTATCTATATATATATATATATATATATATACTGTTTAAATTTTTAAACTGCCAGCGTCTCTAGTTCGTGCACAGTCGTAGTCACAACAACGTAAACAAACCCAGTCTGATGAAGTCCTAACGGATGAAACGCGTCACAAAAACATTTTCCAATTTGTCATACCTCTTTTATTTCAAAACTGTTCTTGATATCTAAAAAATATATATAAAAATTTATATATTGTTATCATATATATATATATATATATATATATATATATATATATTAGAAAATGTCTGATGAATTGAGTTGGATCTTTTCTAATTCATTTCTTTTCACCTTTTGAAATGATGATCCCTCTTCCTGTTGTGACATTCGGATCCAGTTTCTTCTCTACTGTTCCCGCTTTTTAAATTTATTCACCATTCTCTTGATGGTTCTTGAATGGACTTTGAACATGAAAGCCGGGGTATCAATATTGGTATCTTGAATTAATGAATATTTTTAATCCGACGTTTTTATTCAAATATTATTTTTAGTTATTAACCGTATTTGAAAAAGACGCCGCCTCTTTTATTTTAACCAGGGTGTATTCCATCTATCGACTTGCACAATCGAGAATTTCGTTATTCAGGAACCAGAAATTTGAAGATAACTTGAGGCGTGAAATTGATAGTCATCATGCAATATTGATTCCTATATCCACTTTGTGTACATCCCCACACGAATCCACTCCATACACACAAACACAAGCATATGCGCGCGCAGACACGGACATCTTGAAGGAGAAGGATTTCTCAAAACTGTGGAAAGTGTTAAGCGTATATCCGGTTTTCAAGAACGCGGGCGTACGATCTTCCCCTACCAGTACAAACCCCTTAGTCTCCTTAGCATCATCAGCAAGCTTTTTGAGGCCATAATTAATAAGAGGGACGTCGAGCATTTAGAAAAAGAACA
>OZ010609.1:62594978-62629978 GCA_963932145.1 Acanthosepion lycidas | reverse complement strand
GATCTAGAAAAAGAAACACATGAAAAGAGAATGAAGGTAAAAAGAAACGAAGGATCTAGAAAAATGAAACACATGAAAGGAGAATGTACGGATAAAGAAATTAAGGATCTACAAAAACAATACACATGAGAGGAGAATATTGGGAAAAAGAAGCGAAGGATCTAGGAAAAGAAACATATGAAAGGAGAATGTACGGATAAAGCAACTAAGGATCTAGAAAGATGAAAAACATGAAAGGAGAATGTAGGGACAAAGAAACTAAGGATCTAAAAAAGAATTAAGGAAAGGAGAATGTAAGGAAAAAGAAACGAAGGAACGAGAAAAAGAAACACATAAAAAGAGAATGTAAGGAAAAAGAAACGAACGATCTAGAAAAAGAGAGACAGGAAAGGAGAATGCACGGAAAAAAACACTAAGGTTCTAGAAAAAGAAACACATGAAAGGAGAATGTAGGGAAAAAGAAACTAAGGTTCTGGAAAAAGAAACACATGAAAAGAGAATGTAAGGAAAAAGAAACGAAGGATCTAGAATAATGAAACACATGAAAGGAGAATGTAGGGAAAAAGAAACAAAGGTTCCAGAAAAAGTAAGACATGAAAGGAGAATGTAAGGAAAAAGAAACGAAGGATATAGAAAAAGACACACGTGAAAGGAGAATGTAGTGAAAAAGAAACTAATGTTCTAGAAAATGAAACAAATGAAAGAAGAATGTAGTTAAAAAGAAACGCATAAAAGGAAAATGTAGGGATAAAGAAACTATAATTTTAGAAAATGAAACACATGAAAGAAAAATGTAGGGAGAAAGAAACTAAGGATCTAGAAAAAGAAACACATGAAAAGAGAATGTAGGGAAAAAGAAACTAAGGATCTAGAAAAATGAAACATATGAAAGGAGAATGTAAGGAAAAAGAAACTAAGGTTCTGGAAAAAGTAACACATGAAAGGAGAATATAAGGAAAAATGAAACACATGAATGGAGAATGTACGGAAAAAGAAACTACGGTTCTAGAAAAAGTAACACATGAAAGGAGAATGTAAGGAAAAAGAAACGAAGGATATAGAAAAAGACACACATGAAAGGAGAATGTAGGGAAAAAGAAACAAATGTTCTAGAAAATGAAACAAATGAAAGAAGAATTCAGGTAATAAGAAACTAAGCATCTAGAAAGATGAAACACGTGAAAAGAGAATGTAGGGAAAATGAAACTCAGGATCTAGAAAACGAAACACATGAAAGGAGAATGTAGGGAAAAAGAAACAAAGGATCTAGAAAAATGAAACACATGAAAGGAGAATGTAAGGAAAAAGAAACGAAGTATCTAGAAAAAGAAACCCATAAAAGGAGAATGAAGGGAAAAAGAAACGAAGGATCTAGTAAAAGAAACTCATGAAAGAAAAATGTAGAGAAAAAGAAACTAAGGATCTATAAAAATGAAACATATGAAAGGAGAATGTAGTGACAAAGAAACAAAGGATCTAGAAAAAGAAACACATGAAAGGGGAATGTAGGGGGAAAGAAACTAAGGATCTAAAAAAAGAAACACATGATAGGAGAATGTAGGGAAAAAGAAACTAAGGATATAGAAAAAGAAACACATGAAAAGAGAATGTAGGGAAAAAGAAACTAAGGTTCTAGAAAATGAAACACATGAAAGGAGAATGTCGGGGAAAAAAAACTAAGGATCTAGAAAGATGAAACACATGAAAGGAGAATGTAAGGAAAAAGAAACGAATGATGTAGAAAAATGAAAAACATGAAAGGAGAATATTGAGAAAAAGAAACTAAGCATCTACAAAATGAAACACATGAAAGGAGAATGTAAGGAAAAAGAAACTAAGGATCTAGAATGAAACACATGAAAAGAGAATGTCGGGAAAAAGAAGCTAAGGTTCTAGAAAAATGAAACACATGAAAGGAGAATGTAAGGAAAAAGAAACGAAGGATCTAGAAAAAGAAACACATGAAAGGATAATGTAGGAAGAAAGAAACTGAATCACCAAAAATGTTATTTTTGGTCTAAATTGTCGCTGTCGACAAATGAGTTTGAACATAGTCACCAGTGAGTAAACACAGGCGATCCCATTATTTGATGAAGTGGATCACATGAACTTAGAGGAAAGCATATATTGGCGATACCGTGACAACTAACGGTCACTATTTCTCGTCTATCCTCTATTACTATTCGGATCTCCATTTCTATTCTATCCTCTATAACTATTCGGATCTCCATTTCTATTCTATCCTCTATAACTATTCGGATCTCCATTTCTATTCAGTCCTCTATAACTATTCGTATCTCCATTTCTATTCTATCGTCTATAACTATTCGTATCTCCGTTTCTATTCTATCCTCTATTACTATACGGTCTCCATTTTTATTCTATCCTCTATAACTATTCGTATCTCCATTTCTATTCTATCCTCTATTACTATTCGGATCTCCATTTCTATTCTATCCTCTATAACTATTCGTATCTCCATTTCTATTCTATCCTCTATTAATTTTCGGATCTCCGTTTCTATTCTATCCTCTATTACTATTCGGATCTCCATTTCTATTCTATCCTCTATTACTATTCTGATCCTCTTTTCTATTCTATCCTCTATTACTATTCGTATCTCCATTCAATCTTGGTCAATCGATTCATATATTAAAACCATTTGCAATGCATGTCTTTTGTTTCTTTTAAAAGTGTTGATAATGTATAATTTCCTGTGTATTTCATACTGTAAAATATTTTGTAATGTTTTTTCATAGTAAAAATGATTTCCAACGCATTTTCATAATAAAAATAACTTCTAATGCATTTTCACTGTAAAATCATTAGCCAATGCATTTTCATATTAAATATCATTTCCAATGCATTTTCATATTAAATATCATTTCCAATGCATTTTGATAATAAACTCATTTCCAATGCATTTTCATAGTAAAAATCATTGGCCAATGCATTTTCATAGTAAAAATCATTGGCCAATGCATTTTCATAGTATAAATCATTTCCAATGCATTTTCATAGTAAAAATCATTGGCCAATGCATTTTCATAGTATAAATCATTTCCAATGCATTTTTATAGTAAAAATCATTCCCAATGCATTTTCATAGTAAAAATCATTGACCAATGTATTTTCATAATAAAAGTCAATTCAAATGTATATTTATCGTCAAAATCATTTCCAATACATTTTTATCGTCAAAAATCTTTATAATCAATTGTTGTGGATTCCGGGTTGAAATCCGGTACCAATAAATAACAAACGCCAGGAATGAATATCGGAAAATTATGTATTAATGTAATAATACCAACTGGTAAAGCAGGTTAGTAGTTCCAGGAATAAGGGTTAATAGCAAAATATATATACAATCTTTGGTATCGAAGTATTGCTGTATGACTTCTTACTGAGTCTACGTGCTCGCTCACTGTGACTCCTACAACGCTGTTACCTCACCCTCACCTGGTAAATTTTTTTTCATAGAAAATTCAGTCGCAATACTTTCACATAATAAAATCATTGTGCTACTATTTTGTCTCAAAGTAACTGTCAAGGATGTTTTTATAAAACCATTGCTGACGAATTTTCGTGTTTTTATTATCGGCAATATACTCTTATTACGTTATTCTGTAAGTTATGTCCGATATCAGAATCAACTTTCATTACTGAATTAATTTATTTAAACTTTATCTGAATGATTCAAAACACGAACCGTAAATATCTATACTTTTCTGCCATCAGCTTGCGATGTTATATATGCCTTTACGATAAAACTCTAAAGGTTTCGATGCTAAGACATCTTTGAATGTCGTTTCTGCATCTTCTTTGTAATGGAATGTCTTATGTCAAGATACTTGAAAAGGTAGTAGTCAGTGGGCGAGAGACCAGTGGAATATGATGTGTTTGGCAAAGTCTCCTATTCCAAGTCGGTGAGCTTCTGCAATGACATCCTCGTAAGATGTGGTCAAGCATTGCCATGAAGTAGAATTGTACTTCCTTGAATGCTTGTGGATGGTAAATTTTTTTTACCAAAAGTACTTGCAAGCAATATGGACCGAAGATATAATCCATCGTACAATTAATAAAACAAGGATCGTGTCTTCCAGCGAGTGGTCAATGTGTTAATGTCTTATTTAATCTGTTAGCGAAGTGATTTCGCCATTAATTACATTAACTTTAATAATTTCTTCTTTGAATAACTATTTTACAATATATATATATATATATATATATATATATATATATATATATATATATCCGTGTGTGTATTAATCATTTCACCACAAGCAAGATAATAATGCCACTAAGATGCGAGCGGTTATTGGAAGTCGAAGAGAATGAGAAGTCGTTAGTGCGGGGAAAAAGCACAATAAAAGAACAGGTTTTAGGAAGGCAGAATATAGCGATTGACATTGTATTTAAACCTTTGGAGATTGTCGGTAGCAGTGAAGCATGAAATTGGGAGAGTGTTCCACAGGTGAGAAGTGTGAGCAAAGAAACTATTAGAATAGAACTTACGGTTTATACTATTTCCCGGTTTTTTGAACAGGAGTAGAGGTTTATCCCTTGTTTCCTGTTCAGGATTGGGTTTCCGTTTTTTTTTTCTAAAGTCTTGGCCTGTTTTCCTCTCAGTAGCCTTTTGTGTCTTAGTGGCATTATCGCCTTGCTTGGAGGGAATTTGATTAAAAAACGTTATTTTACACTAAAATGATGGGATCTATACAGCTCTAATTCACGGGTTTCAGATGCCAACGAGGGGAATACACGAAAAGTGCACCTCGTGTATGATTTCTCTCGCTCGACGAATATCTCTGGAGATATGTTGAGACATACCGTCTCAACAGTTGTCCGCAGCTTTTTGATCAATTAGAAGCGATTGGGAAAACCGAGAGGGAGAACACATTAGAACAACCGCCATCAAAATATTTACAGAAAAGATGATATGGGGAATTGGATTTCTATCCAGATTTTTAGAGAACACGTAATCTTTTGCGTGATAGTCTTTGTCTTTGTTTGTTGTTTACTGTCATTCATAGATTAGTTTGATAAGAAAATATTGAAGAATAATTCCTGTGAATCCGTGTCTCAAGCAGTTCCTCCCTATCACTAAAAACCCGGCCAAGTGTACTTCTTGGGGCCTGTGTTTATATCTCGAAGTACCTGGGTAGTATTTTATTTTATTTAATTTATTTTTTTTTGCGACATTCCTTATATAAATAAGCGAAAGATTTCCCTGTTTTAAAAAGTGCTTTGTGCCAAATTCCAATCCCGTGGGAGTCTTTGAAAGGATCCTGATTAAATTTCTGAGCAAACATGGTTGACTGATTTGCTTCGACGCTTGGATGAGCCAAAACGAGAAATAAGAATCGTGAGCAACACTTCGACATTGAAAAGTCATGCATGGGAACAGGCATAGTTTCCGGCGGGAAATATCATTACCATCAAAGTAGGAAAGAGAAGGAAATGTAGCAGTTGGATGTGTTAAAGATTGCCGGTTAAGACATTCAGTCATGCGTAAACAGTGGCGGTTTTAATCGAATCGGTACGTAAAATCCTAGAAACTTGTAATCGTTACGCAATATTTAGCTGTATCTTCGTGTATATTCACAAATGGGGTTCAGGAGACATGATGTCAAAAAAGAATAACATATCCTATTTTAATTTTCATTCTTTCTCTCTCACTATATATATATATATATATATATATATATATATATATATATATATATATATATATATATCTTAATCTATGTCTGCTCCAGTTAATCTATCCATTTTTCCTATCTATCTATCTATCTATCTATCTATCTGAGTCTGTTTATCTATCTATCTATCTATCTATCTATCTATCTATCTATCTATCTATCTATCTGTCAATTATCTATCTATCCCAGTCGGACTATCTATCTATCTATCTATCTATCTATCTATCTATCTATCTATCTATCTATCTATCTATCTCAGTCTGTTTATCTATTTATCTCAGTCTGTTTATGTATCTATCTATCTATCTATCTATCTATCTAGTCTTGATTTGTCCGGAAAGAAATAAAGAAAGGAAGGTAGAAGTGTTTAACTTCTCCCGTCAATACCTTGTAAATAATGGCTTATTCCGTTTTGATTACATAGAAAAGTCAGCCATACACTACTTAGTTTCGGTGAGAAAATAAATTATTATGATTATTTTACTGAAATGAAAAAAAGTTGAAATGTAATCTTTTCATTTGTACCCCCTTACTTCTTAAAATAACAACCAGAATTTATATTTATGATTGCTATTGCTATATTTTGTTAAAGTTGTTAAGCTCAAATATTTAACAATGTGATAGGGGAATTTCTATGGATATTTTATTGTAGTGGATATTTTATTGCAGCCACATCTAAGCTACGCTTGGAAAATCACTATTCATATACAGAGTCCGCCAAAAATATCCACATGGCAAATGAAAAACTTGGCTTTCGTAGTTTTATCAAATTGTAATAGCACTGTTTACTGTCGTATATTTTCTCGACAGATGGCATTAAATTGGCGACACTTAGATAAAATATTGAAAATGCCTGTGCAGCAACTTGAACACTTTGGCCAACGTTGTCCAAGGAGTATTTCAACGTACTTATATATGGTTGAATAGCTAAAGGCCACCATTTTGATCATCTCTCGCGATTGTAGTATCTAAAGGTAACTTGTATTAATCTCGTGATGTTTGTATAAATTTACATTATTTATATTATTCGAACTATTGTCCTCATCTTTGTCGCCATATTTATTACAACGTTTCGGTATTTCAGTATCTGTCTATATTTCTGAGATGAGGTATTATGTACGCTATTTACATTATTCGGACTATTGTCCTCATCTTTGTCGCCATATTTATTACAACGTTCCAGCCTTTCAGTATCTGTCTATATTTCTCAGATGAGGTATTATGTACGCTATTTACATTATTCGGACTATTGTCCTCATCTTTGTCGCCATATTTATTACAACGTTCCGGCCTTTCAGTATCTGTCTATATTTCTGAGATGAGGTATTATGTACGCTATTTACATTATTCGGACTATTGTCCTCATCTTTGTCGCCATATTTATCACAACGTTTCGGCCGCTGTACGCTCCGGTCTTCTTCAGGTGGTTGGAATGTTGAACTGAACCCTTTATTTCGCTCACTGGGGTAGACTGTTCTAGTTCCACGTACCATGTTTAATGGATGTCAGTTATCAGTAATCTCCTGTTAATTTCCCTCTGAAAGTTCTCCACTGCCTTAACCGGGTATTGAACACACATTCTTTAGATCTTGTCACTGGATCTAACCAACGCCTTTATCCACGGTACCATGTGTCCATTAAACATGGTAAGTGGAACTAGAACAGTCTACCCCAGTGAGCGAAATAAAGTGTTCAATTCCAACCGCCGGAAGAAGGCCGGAGCGTACAACGAAATATGGCGATAAAAAGATGAAGACAATAATCCGAATAATGTAAATAATGCACATAATACCTCATCTCAGAAATATAGACAGATACTGTATAAATTTAGTATTATTAATATCTATACAAGTTTCTCCTTTCCTGAAGTGTGTATGCATTTTTTGGATGGACTTTGTATTTGAGAATTCCTGATCATCCTGGTCACTGTTTGGCGATATTTAAATGGACAAAATATTATTCCAAGACAAGAGAAATAATAAGATATGTTTGGTAATTATTTAATCAGTCATATGAACCTCATAATGAAGTATACATGGGGGACGCCATCATTGCAATATTAAAACGAGGCTAAATGAGTGACGCCATAATTCCAATATAAAAACGAGGCGGAATGAGTTACGGCTTCATTGCAATATCAAAACAATGCTAAATGAGATACGGCTTCATTACAATATCAAAATAAGGCTAAATGAGATACGGCTTCATTGCAATATCAAAACGAGGCTATGTGAGATACGGCTTCATTGCAATATCAAAACGTGGCAAAATGAGATACGGCTTCATTGCAGTATCAGAACGAGATTAAATGAGTGACAACTTCATTGCAATATCAAAACGAGTTTGCTTTCAATTCAATATTAAATCGAAGCCAAATTTCATTTACATCATTCTATGTTAATAAACTAATTTAAAGTTTTCAGATTTTAATGCTGTTATTCACAATGTTGATAACATTTTTTAATCCCCCAAAAAGTGGCACTGCTGGTGTGGGTGTTCTAATTGAATTAGCAATCATCAAAAAGAGCTTTAGGGCCGATCTATTCTTTTGCAAGATAGACAAATTATAAACGTCTTTTTTAGGAAATCCACCCATTACATGCATCTTGGGTTTTGCTTCTGGGAAATACGCTTAGCTTTTCGAAAAGATTCAAATTGGAATGTGAGAATTTAAAATACAATTCAATTATACAACATTCTTCTAATAAAACAGATATTAATGGTTTTATAGTTTATTAAAGAAGCGTTTCAGCCCTCGAGCATTTAAAGCAGAATTAGAAAAATGAAAAAGTCATGTGGTTTATTGTCGATAAATAATTGTAATAACAGAATGATTTGTGTTGAGATTTCGAGACGATCTTACACTTTTCAAATGATGTACTTAACTGGGTAGACACAGACATATATATATATATATATATATATATATATATATATATATATATATATATATATATATATATCCGTGACGATCCGCTAAGGTGAAACCTTGGTAGGTTTGTCTGGCTCTCTAGGTTTAACTGCTCTACTCATTGTATTGAGCACTTTATTTAGTTGTTTTGGGTACCCGGATCGGGTTTTTTTTTCTTTGGGCCTTGGACTCGTATGCTGGACGATTATTTTCGGTTAACGTACATGTTCTTGGTTCTTTCTTTTTTTATACCATTTTTCCCCTTTGGTATTGGCTGGTGTTTTTGCAAATCAAAACAATGAAGGTTTTCCGAATGTGTGTAGTTTCTTATACCTATATGATTACTACTAAGACTAATAATATATATATATATATATATATATATATATATATATATTACAATGAATCATTCATACAAAAAGAAAATTAGTAAAGGTAATGATATAAAATGTCGAAATCCCTTCGCTAACTAAATTTTAAAGATGCATTAA
Organism: Acanthosepion lycidas; assembly: GCA_963932145.1. Lineage (NCBI taxonomy): Eukaryota > Metazoa > Mollusca > Cephalopoda > Sepiida > Sepiidae > Acanthosepion > Acanthosepion lycidas. The sequence goes on along the minus strand of OZ010609.1, from coordinate 62,620,874 downwards.
CCTCGAAATCACTCGATTAATTTTATAATCCTTGTTTTTGAAAATTGTAAACTGTAATTAATAATTAACTTTACTAAGAGCAGCATTATGATCTCCGACCTCATAAAACGTTAAAATAAATTTTTAACGTTGAAAAAAGATGTACAGTTTTGTAGTGGGTATATGTATGTTCTAATGTAACACTGCATAATATATATATATATATATATATATATATATATATATATATATATATATATATATATATATATATATATTAGTACAGATACGTGTACCTACGTTTCGCTGTGCGATTTAAGTTCCGCTGGAATCCAGCAAAACTTAAGTCACACACCACACGTAGGTACACGTATATGTACTAATATATATATATATATATATATATATATATATATATATATATATAGATATAGGTTTATGCTCTCGTTATAAAAGATTGAGTACTGTAGGGAAGGGCTAATTTTAAAAACAGTCGCTGCTCCTGCTATTAACGGATCGCTCTTCATTTACAAACTCAGCGCTATTGGCTACTGGCGTTTGTATAAATCACGTATATAATACGGTAAAATTTTCTTTTCTCTGCCGTGCGCTGATAGCGTAGAGGTAGGATAGCTGATTGATACCAAAAAATTGCTTGAAGCAATCGGATATCTAGTCACTCTGATGAGCTGTGATACAGAAAAAGAGTCTTGTATGGACAACTATATATATATATATATATATATATATATATATATATATATATATATATATATATATATGTAGTAATCCTATGGTATAATGTAAGGGAGTCCTATTAACGCAACATAGAATTTGAAATATATTAAGGCTGACTCACAAAAGAGTGATCAATGTTCCAACGAAACTCCACACAAAAATAATTCCTGTAACGGTGTCTTTTTCTTCTCCCCATATCTTCCAATAAACCCCCTATAACATACTTTCTCTCTATATCTTTCTCCAAATAAACAGTACACTACAAGCCGATAACATCGATAGTTTTAAAAGTCCTACGAATGTTTAAATTTGTAGCTGAAAATGGTCATTTACTTAAGGTATCTTAATTCCAATTGTAAAGAAAAAGTATATATATATATATATATATATATATATATATATATATAATAATGGACTCTCCCGTCGGTTTCGACGTATGAGGATCTGCCAGCTTATTGATTCAGTTCTGAAAGTTTATGCGCTAATCTTAAGTGGCATTTAAGACCCGCTAGTGATTTACAAAGGAGGCCACATATGGATCAAGTCTGAGGATTGTGAGATCAGATCACTGTTAGATTGGTTGACCTTTTAGATCATGTTCTCGCTTCTTGAAGATTATTCAGACAAGCAGATTGAAAATAGCTGAGTCCGCTAAAACACGCTGATCTTCCTTCTACCCGCCCCAAAGCTAATCGCTCAAGGGTGATGTGTGGTATATTAACTGCTGATAAGTTGCTTTTCAGCTTGTCTTTGTATCTTAGCCATGGGCGTCCTACATTTCTGTAGCCCTGATCTAACTGGCTGTACATTAGGATCTTGGGTATCCCGTCATCAGACATTCTCAAGACATGCCCAGTCCACCGTAATATATATGAGGAGGAGTAATGGATAACGGCTTAGATTAAGGAATCAGAGAGCCGAGTTCGAATTCCAGTCGAATCCATTACATTCACTTACGTGCTAATACCCTTGGGAAAGGTATGAATCCTCTTCTCTCTCTAGCTATGGATAAATAACAAGACAGATTGGGTTCTATAGCCTTGGATGGCAACTGGTCTAGGAAAAGGACAACTCCTCTGAATTCAAACCCGGAGTGGAGCCCCTAAGACGGATGGACGGCACTTTGTGCTACCTTCCGGCAACTCCTGCAGCCGCACTGGTACCAAACTGTATTGGTTTATCCTCTTCTTTGGACTCTGCTAGCAAGCCTGAGAAGGGGAACTAGACGTCTGGGAAGCCCTAGTTCTCCATATATCCCGCCCAGGCTCGTAGCACACCGCGCTACTCCATCGTCCCTCGAGACGGACGGATGCCGACGACGACAATACATATATATATATATATATGTGTGAAATGCATATATATATATATATATATATATATATATATATATATATATATATATATATACACGGTACTTATTAGAAAGCGCTAAATATCAGTGATAGATCTGACATATTATTGGATCTATTTATCTATCTAAACGACAACACACACACACACACACACACATATATATATATATATATATATATAGGTGAAATGCATATATATATATATATATATATATATATATATATATATGTATATATATATATATATATATATATATATATATATATATACACACGGTACTTATTAGAAAGCGCTAAATATCAGTGATAGAGCTGACATATTTAGTTGGATCTAAAATGAAAATGATCGAAAGTAGAGAAACATTGGTATGGATAGAATAAGAAGCTGTAGAGAACTATGATCTCGCAAATCCTGAAAGGAAACGGTACAAAGAAGAAGACCTACTAAACTAGTTTGTCTACAAGTTACAATTATGGGATCCCATTCAGTATTGAAATCATGATACTAGTGTAATTGTCTATATGACGAATTTTCTAACTAGTCAGCTACCAGAGACATCTTCATTTTCTTCTTCTATAACTCGTTGGGACGTGGACGCTCCTGGCTCTCCCCGACTTCCTCTTCTTTGTAGGTCTTAATGCTTTTGTAATATCCATCCGCTTGCTTTTTTGCCATCCATTTACACAATATTGTGAGGTATATTACGCATGGTTTTAATATGTCTTTCTGCGAGTTAAATTATCTAACCATTTTTCATAATTACGTTTTCTGCAATTTTCATGTTATAGTAATTTACCCACGCACGCATGGTATCTCCCAGCTATAAATAGGAGCAGCTACTGTCTTTTGGAGAAGAAATTTTCCAGCAGTCAGCTCTGACAGTCGGACAGAACATTCTTGCTGTAACACTCTCGTTTTTATGTTTGTATTACTGTTTCTTTTAATATATTTTTAACTCAATTCCTCTCTTTGTGTCTTTGTTTCTAGCCGCTACAAGTCCACAACAATAGTAAAAATCATTTCCTATGCATTTTGATAGTCAAAATCATTGGCCAATGCATTTTGATAGTCAAAATCATTTCCAATGCATTTTCATAGTAAAAATCATTGGCCAATGCATTCTCATAGTAAAAATCATTGGCCAATGCATTTACATAGTCAAAATCATTTCCAATGCATTTTCATAGTGAAAATCATTGCCTAATGCATTTTCATAGTAAAAATCATTGGCCAATGCATTATCATAGTAAAAATCATTTCCAATGCATTTTCATAGTAAAAATCTCTATCTAATGAAAACTATGTTCAAGTTCTTCGAAAGCATTTTCGCTTCGAAAGTCAAGGAACTTTACTTCAAGTATACCGAAGAGCTGCCTGATATGAAGCTCGAAGTTATTTCAACTGATGATGAATCTATAATTGAATAAAATGTTATTGGACTTTTTTAAAAGAAGAAGTAATATAATGTTGATGAGCAAAACGAAAACTCCAGGCTATGACCTAATATTTCGCAATTTGTTTTTACAAACCATTTCTACTGCAGTAAGCGCAATTCCGACTGTCTTAGGCATTATGCTCTCCGTATATCTTGAGCTAAATTTCAGAAAACAAGAAAAATATTAATTTTAAAACAATGTATGGTCGTTAGCCCGATAAACAGGCGAAGATGCAAATTACAAATGGGCGATATGAAAGTTACGAAAATCGATATCTCTACAAAGTATTTTAACAGAAGACAAAAAAGATGACACCGATTGCAAAGAGGGAAGGTTACAGAGAGTGAGAGCAAGAGTAAAGTGGGAGGGGTTACAGAGAGTGAGAGCAAGAGTAAAGAGGGAGGGGTTACAGAGAGTGAGAGTAAAAAGTAGTGTTTGGGAAAAGGATAAAGTGAAGGACTTACAAATCTTTAACATTATTTTTGAAAAGTTTTTTTAGTAGAAAATCTTGGTAAAATTTGTTTTCCATGTGTTTCAGCCTCTTACTTAATTTCATGAAATTCAACGATATTTTTTAGTGAATATATTAGTTAAAAGCAGAAACCTCTGAAGAATTTAAATCACTGATTTTTTTATTTTATTTTATTTATTTATTTTTTTTTTTTTTTTGCAAAATCGTACTCCGTCTTACCGAAAATCTGTTCTGAACCGAAAAAAAACCCTAAAAAACGCAATGAAACTAAAACTTTATTTAATTAGAGAAGCTTTTAAATGCTTTTATGAATGATAACATTGAAGACAATATTGTCTGAAGAAAAAAAAATCGATAAAAAATAAATTTTTACAAAACTTGTTTTCATTTTTTTGACAATTTTATCTTGAATAATTTGCAGTTTTAAATCTTTTAAAATTAAGCTTCAATGTGTTAATTCTTGGGAAATATTGTTATTGAATAAAACTATATTTACTAATCATATATTGTAAAGCTTATTACAATCTGATACCCACGAATATTTTAAAAAGAATTTAGATTTGTTTTTATATGTGTATCAACCTGCAGATGTGCGGATGTTCCTCCCTCACATTATTGTTAAAAGGTCACATGTTTTAAGAGTTGTCTCCCCTTACGGAAAAAAGCCTTTATATAAAATTGATCGGCTGATAGGAATTCTGTTTTATAATACTTAACTGGTAAACACATTAAGTGATCACTCAATCAATCAGCACGTCAGAAAAACATGACCCTGTGGTTAAGAAAAGCTTGTATACAACATTTTATGCTATAAGTAATATTTGCTTCAAATCAGATTAATTTAACTTTAAATTTGCTAATTTTCCTCAAATAATTTTTGGGAAAAATATATTTTATTTTTGCAAGATTTTTAAATGCAAAAATTAACTTTTGTTTACAAATGTGTTAAAATGGCCGATTTTATCGATTTTACTTTAAAAAATCTATTCAAATCAATATAATTTATGTTTGAAATACACCACAGTGTATTTTGCTTACTGTAAATAGTAAATTGTAATCCTTTAGCTTTCAATTAATGTTAAAATGAAATCCTCAAGAACGCTTTTTCATTATTTACATTATTCGGACTATTGTCCCCATCTTTGTTGCCATATTTATTACAACGTTTCAGCCTTTGTACGCTCCGGCTTTCTTCAGGTCGTTAAAATGTCAAACTGAACCCTTTATTTCGCTCACTGGAGTAGACTGTTCTAGTTCCATGTGTCATGTTTAATGGATGTCAGTTATCAGTTATCTCTTGTTAATTTCACTCTGAAAGTTCTCTACTGTGTGAGTTCAATACCCGGTTAAGGTAATGGAGAACTTTCAAAGGGAAATTAACAGTTCAGTTCGACATTCTAACCACCAGAAGAAGGCCGGAGCGTACAACGGCCGAAACGTTGTAATAAATATGGCGACAAAGATGAGGACAATAGTCCGAATAATGAAAATAGTGTACATAATACCTCATCTCAGAAATATAGACAGATACTGAAAGGCCGAAACGTTGTAATAAATATGGCAACAAAGATGAAAACAATAGTCCGAATAATGTAAATAGTGTACATAATACCTCATCTCAGAAATATAGACAGATACTGAAGGGCCGAAACGTAATAAATATGGCGATAGAGATGAGGACAATAGTCCGAATAATGAAAATAGTGTACATAATACCTCATCTCAGAAATATAGACAGATACTGAAGGGCCGAAACGTTGTAATAAATATGGCAACAAAGATGAAGACAATAGTCCGAATAATGTAAATAGTGTACATAATACCTCATCTCAGAAATATAGACAGATACTGAAGGGCCGAAACGTAATAAATATGGCGATAGAGATGAGGACAATAGTCCGAATAATGAAAATAGTGTACATAATACCTCATCTCAGAAATATAGACAGACACTGAAAGGCCGAAACGTTGTAATAAATATGGCAACAAAGATGAAGACAATAGTCCGAATAATGTAAATAGTGTACATAATACCTCATCTCAGAAATATAGACAGATACTGAAGGGCCGAAACGTAATAAATATGGCGATAGAGATGAGGACAATAGTCCGAATAATGAAAATAGTGTACATAATACCTCATCTCAGAAATATAGACAGACACTGAAAGGCCGAAACGTTGTAATAAATATGGCAACAAAGATGAAGACAATAGTCCGAATAATGTAAATAGTGTACATAATACCTCATCTCAGAAATATAGACAGATACTGAAAGGCCGAAACGTTGTAATAAATATGGCGACAAAGATGAGGACAATAGTCCGAATAATGAAAATAGTGTACATAATACCTCATCTCAGAAATATAGACAGATACTGAAGGGCCGAAACGTTGTAATAAATATGGCGATAGAGATGAGGACAATAGTCCGAATAATGTAAATAGTGTACATAATACCTCATCTAAGAAATATAGACAGATACTGAAAGGCTGAAACGTTGTAATAAATATGGCGACAAAGATGAATAATAGTCCGAATAATGTAAATAATGTACATAATACCTCATCTCATAAATATAGACAAAGGCTTTTTCATTTGTAATAATTTATTTTAAACATTTCTTATACCGAATTAATGGGGCTATCTACACTTAATTTATTCTTATAAAATTATTCTTAACTGGCATGTAGAATTAGTCGTTAGGATTGATACATTGGTCATTACAATTTGTCTCACTGAAATGTAAATTACGTATAACACAGCCTACTAGCTTCACCAATGTTGCTATCTTTTTATTATTTACGTCTTCACTAGTATTAAATTAAACTTAGATGTTGGGCTGAAATAATTTTTGTGCTTTCATATCCACTTTATTCTTCAAAATTTGAAGTACAATTACATATTGCAATGCCGAAAATATTGAACTCCAGTGAGGATCGAACTCAATACTCAGTGGTAATTGATCGAAAGAGACAAATTTCCTAACCATTAAACCAACCGGAAATGACCAATAACTATTTTCTTAGCGTTGCTTAGATATGGCACAAGGCCGAACGTCTGGAGCACTCAGTGAGGTTCGAACTCACATTCCAGTCGTAATTCATCTTGCGAAACAAGTTTGCTAACCATTACATCACATCGAAGTGCCCATATCGCTAAACATAGTTTAGATGTGGCACAAGGCCAAACGTATGGAGCACCCAGTGAGGATCGAACTTACTACTCATTCGGAATTTATCGAGCGAGAGAAACTTGCTGAACATTACATGACGTCGAAGTGCACCCCCCCAAATAGTTGGCTCTCGAAAAAGGAAATTACTTATCTCAACCGACTTATACATGAAATACAGGGTGTCCATAGAGTTCGTGTGCACTTTAAAAAATTTATAACTTTATTTGTATTTGCGATAGAAATAATTTGTAAAACGTATTCGAAATAAGTAAATCTATATTTTTGAAGGTTTTATTGGAACTTTATTTAAGTTTCCACATGTCCTCCATCATTAGCAATACAAAGGGTAATACGATTTTGCAGTTCACGGAAAACATTTGCCAACTGATTTACAGTAATGCCTGAAATCACATTAGTTATTTTAGCTATACTTAAAACTAGGTACATTAAACTTTATAACATTTTTTACAGATTATTTCTATCGCAAATACAAATAAAAGTTATAAATTTTAAAGTGCACACGAACTTTATGGACACCCTGTATAAGCCTGTCGGGAAATAATACATCTATGTTTAGAACGGATAATATGTATAGTATTTTTCGCAATATAGTCTGCACCTGTATATAACGCGCACTCCTATAAATTCAACTGGTTCGCTGGCGACCGGTTTTTGCGAAGCTATGTTACCCTAACCCTAACCCCGGCTACTCAAGTTTCTAAGACACAATTCATATATAACGCGCATCGTTATATAACCCGCTCCCTACATACAGTGCTGTTCGATAAAAGTGACTCACCTGATTTTTTTACTAAATGTTCTCTTGTTTTTTTCTCCGATGAAACGAAAGTTGAGCTAAATTCAAAGGATAAGCGATCTAAAATCCGAAGAAGCTTTGAAAGCTCTTTGAATTTAGCAGTAAGTACTGTCAAGTATCCGTTCAGTATAATGTTCTGGGGGATGCTTTTCTTTTCATGGAACTTGTTTCTTGAAACCTATTGAAAAGACCCTCAGGAGCGAGCAGTACAAGAGAATTTTAGAGTCTTGTCTGCTTCCTTCTGTTGAAAGGGTGCAAAATCGACCCCACCAAGCTCATTTTTATGCAGGATAATGCTCCCTGTCACAAATCAAAATTAATGAAGGAATACTTTGATGAGAAGCTGGTGAGTGTTAGACATGGCCGCCCCTATCTCAACCCCATAGAAAACTTATGGAGCATTATAAAGTACAGGCTCTCGAGAAAGCAGTTGAGCAACAAAGAGGATTTGATTGTGAATTTCAAATCCGAATGGAATTTAATACTTGGAGATGAGATTTGCCAGAACCTAATCAAGTCAATACCAAAAAGGTTATTCAAAATAAAGGAGGACCCATAGATTATTAGATATTTCGAACTATATTACCTATTATAAATAAATTATACCTCTATTATTCTTTATTTAAAGCTGTTCGGTTATGTTTTGATATGTTCCGGAAAGGGATACATTTGAACGAAGTAGCTAAGTGGTTTTGGCTACTATAACCAAGTAGAATACGGTAGCAGTAATCGATTGGTACGCGTCGTAGTCGCAGGTAAGAAGTGTAGATCAATGGCGTAGTCCAATGGGCGGTCGTTATAGACTTAGCTCTCAGACAAAGGCTCTCTGACTGTCGTACCTACACGTCCGTCTGTATTTATGACGGACACCAGCCAATCATACTCCAGTGAGGGGGAACATAGGTGTACGCATATTCCATTATATCATGTTTCTATTGATTACTACTTGCAGGAAATAGGCGAGTCACTTTTTTTGCACACAGTTTTTTTTCCTGAATCTCATTTATATCCAAAATTATAATTATTAATAGAATACCTTAGGGTGAATAAACTTTTTTCCTAGGTGGTCGGGAAGGGGTTATTTTTATATTACTAAGATTAAAAATTAGTTTGACCCCAAAACAATATACGAAAAAATTTTTTAAGTTAAAAAAAATCAGGTGAGTCACTTTTATCGAACAGCACTATAAAACTGCAAATTTCTACAAAACAACAGCCAAGGATTATAATACTCTTATTAGAAATTAGGTCATTTAAGGGCATAAAAGCGAAATTCGTTTTTAAAATATTCAGTCATCAGCTTGAAATAAGCTTTACAGTACTGTTCGATAAAAGTGACTCACCTCATTTTTTTTACTAAAATATTTTTTGTCTATTGACAGAGTTTTTCCCTAAATCTCATTTATATCCAAAATTATAATTATCAATAAAATACCTTAGGGTGAATAAACTTTTTTTCCTAGGTGGTCGGGAAGGGGTCTTTATATTAATAAGATTAAAAATTATTTTAACCCCAAAAACAATAGGCGAAAAAAATTTTAAGTAAAAAAATCAGTTGAGAACACTTTTATCGAACAGCACTGTAGATCGATAAAAAAAAAAAAAAAAGTCGCGGATTATAGTCTGGAAAATATGGTATTTGTTTGTTCCAGCCACTGATTCCAAAGTCAAAAAAATCACTTCTTTCGTTCGTCATTTTATTGTATTTGGATAAATCAAATTAAGTCGCTTATTTTTGTTGAAAAAAATCAGTAAATATTATAAAGCGCGTCTTTTTACGCGCGGGAAACGTTAGTGGTGGGAGGTGAGAATGACCTCCCACCACTAACGTTTCCCGCGCGTAAAAAGACGCGCTTTATAATGTTTACTGATTTTTTTTCTTCTTGTTTTTGTTTACAAGGATGTTTAGTACAACTTTGAAATGTTTACAATCTGTCATTTGTAATTACGTTTCGTAAGGGTTTTAACTTTCAACTTGCCAAGGAGGAAAGAACGTTAATTTGTTTGTTTGGGTTTTATGGCATATCAACCACTGTGGGTTATTTAATGCCAAATCCAGTTTATATGAATTTTAAATGCCTATTTTGTATGGAATAAAAATATATAGCTGGCAACATTATTGTTTCAAAAAGCGTATAGCTGGCAACATTATTGTTTCAAAAAGCGTATAGCTGGCAACATTATTGTTTCAAAAAGCGTATAGCTGGCAACATTATTGTTTCAAAAAGCGTATAGCTGGCAACATTATTGTTTCAAAAAGCGTATAGCTGGCAACATTATTGTTTCAAAAAGCGTATAGCTGGCAACATTATTGTTTCAAAAAGCGTATAGCTGGCAACATTATTGTTTCAAAAAGCGTATAGCTGGCAACATTATTGAAAGAAGGTTAATGAAACTTACAGATGAATTATTCTTTCAATGTCATGGTCTAATCTTTTGTATGTCGACTCATTCTGGAAATTACAGTAGATAACAAAAAAATGAAGGTTTCTTTATCGGATTTCTCAGATGTTTCTATTGATTCCCAAGACTAACAAGAAGTTGATAAACAAGAACATTTATGCTCTCGAGTTTAACAGTCGGCTTCTTGAGTACAAATATTTTAAACGCGTAAATTCTATTCTAACAGTTTCTTCTCTCGCACTTCTCGCTTGTTGAACTCCATTCGAGCTCCATGCTTTTCAGCCAACTTTAGAGAGAAAAAATTTAAATGCAATGTCAATCGCTTTATACTGTCTTCCTGATTAATCTTTCCTCTCCCCGCTCATTAATATTGTTTCTGTTCCTAATTTATTCACACCCAGTAACCCCTTCTGTCTTAATGGCTTTACTCCCTTACTTGGGGAACTCCCTTCTGGCTCCAAGTTTTCCATCGAACTTCAATCTTCAAATACATAAAAACAATGTCAATCGCTATCTACTGTCCTCCTGATTACCCTTTCCTCCTTCTGCTCATTATTAATGTTTCTGTTCATAATTCTTCCTCACCCAGTAACCCCTTGTGTCTTAGTGGCTTTACTGCCCTGCTAGCGGAACTCACTTTCAGCTCCATGCTTTCCAGCAAACTTTAATCTTCAAATATTTAAATACAATGTCAATTGCTATCTACTGTCCTCCTGATTACTCGTTCCTCTTCCCGCTCATTATTAATGACTTTGTACCTAATTCTTCCACACCCAGTAACCCCTTGTGTCTTAGTGGCTTTACTGCCTTACTTGTGGAACTCCCTTCTGGCTCCATGCTTTCCAGTCATCTTTTCTTCAAAAATTTAAATGCAATGTCAATGTCTATGTACTGTCCTTCCGATTACTCTTTCCTCTTCCCGCTCATTATTAATGTTTCTGTTCATAATTCTTCCAAACCCAGTAAGCCATTGTGTTTTAGTGGCATTGCTGCCTTGCTTATGATAATTCCGATAAAAAAAAACTTCTTCTTCTTTGCAGTGTCCCTTCAGGAGTCGGTCATGGCTCTCCACACCTTCCTGCCTTTTGTAGTTGCTAGTAATGTTTCTCTTCGTGCTATCTCTCCTAATCCCTACTCTGCCAACTACTTACACAAACTCGTTAGGTAGGTTCTACTCTGTCATCCCTTGTCCCTAGTGCCTCCAATATATCCTGTGAGTATCAGTTTCTCCAAGCCGGCTGTTCTTATTATGTGTCCCAGAAATTGTATCTTTCTGATGTTAATTATAATCCTCCTTTTCTTTTTGTCCTTTTCCTCTAAAACTTCGTCGTTGCTCACTCTTTCGGCGCATGGTATTTACAGTATCGTTCCATAGGACCGTATCTCTGTTTCTTCAAGTCTCTTCTCCGTCTTCGATGAGATGATGCAGAATTCACTGCCATATACGACTGCCGATATTGCATAAGAGTCCACTACTCTCCCTTTGTTTCCAACGAAATCTCTCTGTTTCTTAATACTTTGCTTAACATTTGGAAGGCATCTTTCGCTATTCTAATGCAACTTCGGATATCAGTGTTACATTTCCCATCCTCTGTTAACTTTTGTTTACAAATGTGTTAAAATGGCCCATTTTATCGATTTTAACCAAAACAATAGATTCCAATCAATATAATTTCTGCTTGAAATACACCATAGTGTATTTTGCCTACAGGAAATAGATAAAATACCCCTAGATAAATTAAATTCCTCCATATGTTTAATTTTGGTACACCCAATTTTTAAATAGCATGTTGGGCTGTCCCTTTTGCTGACAACCAGATATTCTGTCTTCTTGCAATTGGTGTTTAGTCCTTTCTTCACTCTTTCCTTTGCCACCTTCCTGCAGTTTCCTTTCTGTGTCTGCTATCAGCATTGTGCCGTCTGCATATCTAATGTTGTTAAAAAAAAAATCATGTCATGAGTGACGTCACGAGCTGCGACGCGATTTTCGCTTCCGCGTCTCGTATACACGAGTTAGTTGTTGCTTTGAAATGTTTCATGCAAAAAAAACAGACTATCATTATTGTTTCATCCGTGTATTGTTTGATATATTGAAATGTAATTGTCATCTTTGACAATGGCTTATGTAAGCCGAAAGCTTAGATCGGATATAAACATATATCAATATCGTGATTTCCTTTCGTCTTTCAATGATAATGTTATTAAGCTTTGACAATATGAAAGGAACTTACTTAAAATAAATAGACAAAATTTGTCAATATTATTTAGTGAAACATGCATCAATATATATATATATATATATATATATATATATATATATATATATATTTATTAAAGACATTTTTATGTTTAACGTTCTTTTTATAGATACAAGTATTTAAGTAAATGCTCTGTTTATAATAAACAGTATTAAATAACATTTACCGGCCTGAATGTCCGAGAAATTTTCATAGAAAATATTCGTCCACATATACACGCAGAAAAATAAAAAAAAATAAGAAACATATTGGATTTTAAAATTAAATACACATAAACTAGGGTTGAATTGGGACTTGGTTGTTTAAAATCTTTATAAATATTTCAATAGTTAAGCAATTTTTTTTAGATATAGTTAAAAAAAATTTTAAACGACATTTAAAATATTTATGACAGTTAGATTTAAGGTTAGGAATATCCGAACAGTGACGTTCCATATCACGTGACGTTCGCGTCTCGCGAAGGACGCTACTTGCCAACAAACAGTAATTTTAATTGATTTATAACAAACAGTTATTTCTGATGAAAAATTGAGGACAATTTGAAATATCAAATATATATATAAATAAATAAATACTTTCATAAAATAAAACATAATTTTTTTAATTTGCAACTCTTTCTATATATATATATATATATATATATATATATATATATATATATATATATATATATATATATATATAGTTAAATTCCCAGATCAATTCTGTGGACAAGACAGATTGGTATAAATAAAAGCAAATAAATAGAAGCGTCTATCTTTTTAAATTTGGATTTTTTTAAATGTAACTATGACAACAAGAACATTTCGATTTCATTTTTGCCTTGTAAAAGTCGGAAGACTAAACGCGTCGGCAAAATCTAATATCTTTTTTCCAATTGTCATTTTATTTATACATATATATATATATATATAATATATAATAACAATAATGATAAGCTGTCAGAATTACAGACTATAATATTTATAAGTTGTGACCCTTGCCTTCAGTAAAATTTTCTTTGTGGAATGTTATATCTCATATTTTAAATAAATATCATCGTCGGAATGTATGGAAGCCTCTCAGTGATCAGAATTAATCGTCTTAATTCTCCTTAATGAAAAACATTGCTTCATTCCCACATATGTCTCGCCTTTCATCACGTGATGTGTTCCTTCTGTTGAGGGTCCTCCAGAAAGTGGTTTTTACAAAAATTTAAATGGATGTGGACAGATTACTAATGGCCTGGTCGTGTTATTCGTGTATCTCGCTTACTAGCATTAACAACATCAATTACTATCAACAAGTTATTTTTCGTAAACCGGACAACTAAAAGTTTCCATTAGTGTATACCATCCTCGGTATGACGATAAAGTACATCCGGCCGGATGGCCTCTGATCGGGAGTTTTTGAGGAGCGCGGAACCAACTCCTAATTAATGTTGTCCCCAGGTTCAGAGGTGGTAGCACCTGTTAGGGTCCCAGTTATGGGCAGATAGTTAAACCCTACACTGGAGTCAAAACACTATGAAAGTATTTAAAAAAAAAGTTAAAATATCATTTTAACTTTTGTAAGGAAAAAAGAAGCCAGCAATAATTTTTTAAAAATTTAATTTTTTAAATTCCTTACTAATGGAATACGAAAGAAAAGAGGATGATTCGTCTTTGTGTACAACGGTGATTGCGGGTCTTAACTGGGGTATTAATGAATATAGCTTGTCAGAATAATTTCCACAAAGCAGCAGCCCTTGTTAAATATTTGAGCTTAACAACTTTAATAAAATATTGTAATAACAATCATGAATACGAATGCTGGCCGTTATTTTAAGAAGTAAGGGGATACAAATAAAAAGATCTGAAACTGACAACTTTTTTCCATTTCACTGAAACAGCTGTTAAACACATCTAGCTTCCCATCTTTCTTTCCTTCTTTCATTTTCTCTCTGAAATCAAGCAGTGTCTTTTCTTTTCTTTCCACGCGATCAAACAGGGATATTCCATTATTTATGTGGTATTGGCAGGACGTAATGGTTGTGCGAAAAAACGAAAGGAGAGACAAGCACAATAATAATAATAATAATAATAACTAGAAATTATCAAGCACACATACTAAAATATTGTGTTAACCCAAAATACAGGTTCTGTGATAATTACCCAGAAACAATTGATCATCTTGTATCAGGTTGCACGGTATTGGCACCCACTGAATATAAAACACAGCATGACAGGGTCGGCCATTATCTGCACTGGAAAATCTGTAACTTCTATGGGAAGGAAACTTAAAGAAAGTGGCATGAACCTCACCCAGACCAGGTTACGGAGATAGGACCTGTTACAATTTTACGGGACTACACAATACACACAGACAGAACAATCAAAGCTAACCGCCCAGACAGTGTTATTAGAGACCACAAACAAGAAAAAGTGCCTCCTTATTGATATGGCAGTCCCTTGCAGAGTGCAGTGTACCTTTGAAGATCTTCAAAAAGCTATCAAAATACAAGGGCCTCAAAAATGTGGCACATAAGAACATCAACAATCCCCGTTGTAGTTGGAGCCCTAGGGTTGTTTGGAAAAGATTCCATTAGATTAATTGAAGGGATTCCTGGAAGCCCATGTCTTAAAGAAATACAAAAAAATATTCACACGAGTACAACCAACATCTTACGATGGGCTTTATCTATGCAAAATATGATAATTTTTCTTCCAAGCGGAAAATGTCATGATGCCATTTCTAACCCTAGGTCACTGGGCGGGACCCGGAAAGAAATTGGTACACATCAGAAATCAAAGGAAATAATAATAATAATAATAATAATAATAATAATAGCTTGTTCACAAAAGTAGACATATATCGAAGTTGATAGACTTTGCGGTACCTTGGGAAAAGAACATTGTGAAGGCGGAGCAGGTAAAAGTAGAGAGGTGCCAAGACCTGGCAAGACAGGGCTGGGAAAATGTACCAAGCGACAGCTCAAGGTTTTAGTTTTGTGGTTGCCACACTCGGCTCAGTTTCCAGTATTCTTTCTGCCTGGCAGGTCGCCTTGGGGATAGCTAACATCTCTGGGAGTGCGCTGGTCGCATCACTGCCTTGAGCAGTCCGTGTGCTGAGGAAAGTTCTGGGTTTCTAAACTGCTGGTAGGAGCAGAGATAAAGTCAGTATCAGCCGGCCGAAACATTTAAGACTCGGGAAATATATCAAATCAAATCAAGTCAAATCATATTAAGGGGGATTAAGTGAAAGAAGATGTCGCATAGAATTAGAGTTCTAAAGGATTAAACACTAGTGATTACTAAAATAATAATAATAATAATAAGGGCAAAAAACATAAATTTTACATATCTTTTCAATCGAAATGATTAATCAAAGTAAGGCAATAAATCCACTAAGATGTAGGGGATCCTGAGAATAAAAGAAACGGTAAGGCCAATAAAAGAACATGATTCAAAGAGACAAATATGGCACGACGTTGCATTTAAATTTGTGAAGATCGGAGTTGGAAGGAGAGCAGTGAGACTGAAGAATGTTCCTCAAGCGTGAGAGAAGAAACATACGGCTGCATTTACCAATTTCAACATTTAAATCATGAGACCTAGCCGCCAATCTAGTACTGCGCTTAAATTCATCAAGTCGGGGTACCAAAGAGGAAAGCCCTTCAGAACAACAACTGATATAATGGAATATGCATACACCTGAGTTCCCCCTCACTGGAATATGATTGGCTGGTGTCCGTCATAAATACAGACGGACGTGGAAGTACGACAGAGTTTAAGTCTATGACGACGCCCATTGGACTACGCCATTGGCTATCCTATTGGTCTACACCTATTACCTGCGACTACGACGAGTACCAGTCGATTACTGCTACCGTGTACTAATTGGTTATAGTAGCCGAAACCACTTAGCTACTTCGATCAAATATATCCCTTTCCGGGACATATCAACAACCTAGAAAATACTTCCAGAAAAAGCTCAAGGAAGCTGTGTTAAGCCGAGATGCCAGGTCAAGACTGATAACATTGCTGATTCTTCTCTGGATTTTGTTAAGAACCTCTAGATATATAGCAGAAGCGCTAACCCTGATGTGGCAGAAATATTCGATGCACGAATGAATTGCAGACGCACAAAAGTGATTCTGACGAGAAAAAATTCTCTTGCACGACACAGTGAACCAAATTTCCTAAGAGCAGACCCAATATTTAATTCAATATAATCTTTCGACTTCGTGTCAGAGGAAAACATGAGACCAAGTATTACCTCCTCAGATCGACTCGAATCCAAATATGAGGTTAGTTGGTTAGTGGTTGCAGTGTTTTGATAAACATGTCGATATACTTATAGAACGTCAAAGAGAATTTTTTTTCGGTTCGATTTTTAAGAGACTGGCCACCAGTGATCAGTGGTTATTATGAAGCCATTCAGATGTTAAAAGCCGATATTTTACTCTTTTCTCTTTCAATGATTCCCATTTCAAGTTTTGTTAATTTGAAAAGAAATGTTAAGAATTATTGAATAGATTGAAATGTCGACTTGTCTGTCACTTTTTTTTTCGAGTCCATTTCTTACGAAGCAACAAAAAAATCGAAGATTTTTGAAAAAGAGGAAGAACGAGCAAGACTTCGAAGATTTTTTGCGCAGTTCTGTTCTGTTAATTTTGCAAAAGTAGTCTGAGATTATATTCATCATATTTCCTTTCGGTTTTATGTGAATTGAATTCCTTATTGGTCTTATTTAAAAAGAACAGTCAGGGTTTTCAAGACCATCTTATTGAGAAATCCTGCGTATTCACTCATCTTTGTACAGGAACAGAAGTGTGGCACACAGTTTGGATCGAAATCACTACAGTAGATATTGCATAACAGTTCACCAAACATTTTTCAGTAGAACCATGTCTTTGTGGCTTCAAGTCTTTCTTCATCTATGAGAAAATTCTCCAGCATTTACTGCCATATAAGAGATTAGACATTATATAGCAGTTCAGCACTGTTTGTTTCTAATGGCATTTTTCAGTAAAACCATGTCTTTGAGGCTTCAAGTCTATTCTTCATCTAAGAGACATTCTCTTGCATTTACTGTCATATAATAGATTAGATATTACGTAACAGTTCAGCAGTCTTTTCTTTACAATATGTACAGTGTTCGGAATATTGTCCTCATCTTTATTGTCATATTCATGACGTTTCAGTCGTTGTACTAACTGGCCTTCTTCAGATGATATACCTTAGTATTTAGAACCGAATCCTTAAGTACATACCTCCACTCATTCACTCAAAAAACAGCAGAGAATGATGAAGAAACTCAATAAAAACAGAGTTTTATCGTCAAAAATGTCCATGTTATTATTAAGAGAAAAGAACAAAGTATTTTTATTATTTTATTAATGTTATATACCGTACCTATGAACACTAATGGATATGTTCCAATCTTCATGAATCCGTTGGACACTATTGTAAGTGGGGTGGGGGTAATATGCTGTCTAAGTAGTGCGCAACTGGCAGTGGTTTACCTACTTCACACCGCTGTCGAGTATTGTATTTTGTTGATGTTATAAAGATTACCATTACATTTCCAACCTCCGATTTGGTTATTTCTCATTCAGTAACCCTTTTTAGGTTACAGCAATTAAGTCTTGTTTTTTTTTTGTTTTTTTTTTTTGCGTCGGCGGTCTAAGTAATATTTATTATTACGGTAAAAAATACATTGATAGAAAATCTTGTAAAAATCAAATAATTGTCTGGTTTTAATGACACATTCAGGATTGATTCACAAATGAATGAAATTATTTTGAAAAATTTTATTAGGGAAAATCTTGGAGAAACTATTTTCTTTTACATATGTTATCTCCTCCCACACACGCTCTTACTTAATTTCATGAAATTTCGAGAAATTACATTTTAAACGCAAAATTTGTTTTATTAGTTAAAAGCAGGACTTTTTAGGGAATTACTATAGTAAATTTAAAGATTTAATTACATTACACAGAATATTTTCCAACATTTCTAAGATCACTGAGTACTTCAAAAGTATATTAAAAAGGCGCACATGTCATTTTTCCAAATTATGTTTTAACAGATAAAGCCTCCGCAGAACAACAATCAATATATCATCACCTGTCAACACTCGTTATTTACGTAAAACATGGCGTCTGTCGGTTAAAAACAGCTAGTTTGTTTTAAATACACATTTCTGTGTTATTTTCAACTTAAAGTAAATAATATTTGTTTCAAATCGGATTAATTATATTTTAAATCAGCTAATATTCCTCAAATAAAATTTCAGAAAAGTACATTTTATTTTTGGAAGATTTTTGAATACGGAGAATTACATTTTTTAATATGGAGAATTACATTGCAATGAAAGATGAATAAAAAAAAGGGCCCTGATCAGCTATTTTAGAAAAAAAAATCGATTCCAATCAATATAATTTCTGTTTGAAATACACCAGAGTATTTTGCTTACTAGAAATAGTAAATTTAATCCTTTAGCTTTCAATTAAAGCTAAAAATGAAAAAAAGAAAAAAAGTTCTTTTCCTTTTTAAAAATTCATTTTAAACCTTAGGTATCGTGAATTAGTGGAGATTCCTAGTGTAAATAGTTACAATGCCTCATCTCAGAAATATAGACAGATACTTTTTCTTTGTTTCTAATATTTTCTTATCACTTAACACATCGCTTAGTCTTTTGAAAGCCATCTTTCATTATTCCTGGGTGCTTTCAGATTTTAACTGACTTTTTCGTATTTTCTGTACCAGTTTTCTTGAAGATCCTGTTTGCGTTAAAACTTCCTGATTTCTCGTGTTTTATGTAAGGTATTTTCACCATCTATTGGTAAAAAGCGAATCTATGTCTCTTTAAGCCTTCTTTATTATCTGTGAGGAGATCTTCCGGTATTCAATGTCATATAGGAATAGTGATATTACATAGGAGTTCAGCATTCTTTTCTTTGTTTCAAACGATATTTTCCTATCTCTGAATACTTGGATTAGATTCTGAAAGGCATCTTACGCTTTTTTTGCGGGCAGGGATAAAACATTGTACTTCGACGTGGGGTAATGGCTAGCAGGCTTGTCTCTTGTCATGTCTTCATTGCACTGAATGAAGATAACACAATCAAGAAACAGAATGTTACTTGGGGGCGACGTCGTTTTGCTGAAATAGGTAGTAAGCAGATGCGCTAGAACTCTCGCTACTATTTTTCTCCTTCTACTGACGATTCTCGGCGTCAATCTATATGGATTTGGATGAGTCCAAGTCCTATTCTGGAGAGGTGTCTTCATCTCCCCAACATCCCTCTAGATCAATTACGACTGAGTAGTGAATTTGATCCTCACTGGATGACCCATACTTTTGACCTTGTGCCGCAACTAAATTACGCTTAGTAAATCATGCAACAGGTAATAAATACACAACTCTTTCAGTATAGGCTAATTATGTTGCGCCAGTATTGATGCACATTAAAGTGAAGGAAGCTGTGGAGAGGCATGATCATCTACATCATAAATGAACGTGGCATTATATAATATAACATTGCTGTAAATCAATAGTAACCTAGACTTTTGAAAATCTTTCTGCGTTAAAACTTCCTGATTTCTCGTGTTTTATGTATGTTATTTTCACCATCTGTTGGTTAAAAGCGAATCTATGCCTCTTCAAGCCTTCTTTATTATCTGTGAGGATAATTTTAAACTAAAGAAAGCTGTGGAGAGCCTTGATCTCTTACATCCTGGATGGGCAAGACATTTTTTTAAAGTAACATTATAGTAAGTCAACAGTAGCTTGAACTTCTGAGGTCATTTTGAGAATAATTCACGCATATTAAAATGAAGCTGTGGAGAGTCGTGATCGCTAACATCCTATCAAGTCGAGTCATAAAAATCAACACTGAGAGAAATAGTAGTTTTAACTTCTAATTTTGAATTTCATGCTGAGAATAATTCACGCATATTAAAATAAAGGAGGCTGTGGAGAACCATGTTCAACTACGTTTTGAAAGGGCATGACATTAAAAAAATAACGTCTTATAAAAATAATAATGCATGGCATAAAAAACTCCACCGAAATTTGTGGTTACAAGGCAAGAAATGCGAGGCACCCAGTGAGGACCGGACTCAGTAATGGTCTGCAAGACCAGCACCCTCTGTATCAGGAATATGTGACACTCAGTGAGGATCGAACTCACTACAGTAATAAACTTTTGCAAGATGAACAGATTAGTCATTGTCCCGCGGAGAGATAGTTAAATATTTTCTAAATTTAACTTAGTCAGGCACAGGGACATAAATATAGAGCATAGGGTGCAGATTGACATCACAACAGTATTAAGGTTATTTACCTTAACTCCATCCCCCCCCCCAACTCCGGGGCAAGGATGTAGCACAAGACTGTTTTTTGATGCGAGATTAAACCGAACCCGTAGGCTCGGGCAAAAATTCCCCGGAGATGCCGTATACACGGGGAGTCAGGTATCTGTCTACCACCCCAGACGAGACTCTACCCTTTGGCATAGTCTCGTCTTGGTTCCTCTCTGCCCAAAGGCTGTGAGTGTGACCAGCACAGCTGGAGATGAAACTCCAACTAATTGTCGAAGCAAGCCGGAATAGTGATTTTCTAAGCGCGGCTTAGATGTGACCCGAGGCCGAAAGTATCGGACACCCAGTGAGGATCGAACTCACTATTCGCTCATAACTGGTTTAGTGAGACAATCTTACTAACCATTACACTACGCCGAGGTGCCCTCACAGCAGCAGTAATGGACGGAAAGACTTGCTTGCCAACCATTGTTCCATGTCAAGAAGCCTGAGTTAACCGAGCACAAAGTTAACGTACGGGGCACTGATATCAAAGATGGATTCACTACATTCGTAATCGCCAGCTTTGTTGTACTAAGCACGACACAAGGCTAGGAGTGTGAGACATTCACCATAGTAGCATGCACAATAAGGTAGGTCGATTTTGGAACCGTGGCATTGCTCTCAATTTGAAAGTTGGGGTTTGGTATGATAAATAAGGACATAAAATATTGTTTTCCAAATCGTTACAATTTTTTGAGGAAATAAATTTAAAGACAGTTTAGGTTGAAAATCATAACATTGGAATTTCATTCAGGTGATCAGTGAAGGCCTTATAAAAATTTATAATTTACTGTAGCTTTACAAATTTTATATGGACAGGGTACATCGAACAAGCACATTATTACTAAATCATTGTGCCATCAAATAAGATATTCATTTACTTTAAAGGGAAAATTATACTGAACAATTTAGCCACATTATGATGTAATATGTTTTACAGTGCTGTAGTTTTAGTGTGATAGAAATAGAGGTCTGGATCATGATTTTCTGATGAAAAGTTATGTCTAAAACTGACATTTGACACCCGGCATATGGAGCTAAAAGAGGGTAATGATCAATTCAACCTAGAAAATGAACTGTGTATGTTTTAAATATCTTCTTGGTAACCATTTGTTGCGGGATTCTATGGCGTTCGGGTGAAAATAAATCACTAATTTGTTGTGGGATTTTACACTATTGATATGAGGGTGTGTACGTCGTATAGTAAATATTTATGGGCTCCTGGAACATTTATCTCGCAAACAATATTAGTGGACTCAGGCGAGTCCCAGTAAAATAAGCAACACAAAATAATGAATTTAAAACAAACAGCAATTATGTTGTAACTTATTGAAATCTTGTGCCATTAAATAAGACATTTATTTACTTCAAATAGAAATTATACTGAACAATT
This sequence comes from Acanthosepion lycidas, assembly GCA_963932145.1. Taxonomy (NCBI): domain Eukaryota; kingdom Metazoa; phylum Mollusca; class Cephalopoda; order Sepiida; family Sepiidae; genus Acanthosepion; species Acanthosepion lycidas. The sequence continues at coordinate 62,598,517 of OZ010609.1, read as the reverse complement.
TAGCCACATATTTTGATGCAATATATTATACAGTGCAATCGTTTTAGCATGATTTTTCAATAAACAATGCAAATTTAAAACATTTTGTCTTATAATTTGTACCCAGTATTATTAGGATGTTATATACATTTTTATCGATTTTTTGTTTTTATTAATTATGATCTAACAAATGATCAAAGAAATCGTATTCTTTTTAGCCCTTTTATTATAGGAATCTTTAACAAATTTTCACACTGGTTTTACTTCTCAAATACAATAAAAAAACTGCATATTTTGCTTGTCATGATTCTTGATTAGAATTCTAGTTTGAATATATTAGGTTGGTGCAAAAATAATTTCGTTTTCTCACATAGTAACATATGTTAGAAAACGAAATTATTTTTGCACCAACCTAATATTTTCCATTCAATGTATCTAATACAAAAGATATTAACTTTATTTGGATTTATTCTTGAAATTGTAAAATTTTGAAGTCACTTTATAAGCAAAAACCTTCGGAAATTAAGTATTTCTGTCCATTGTCTTCAGACAATCTTTAAAACTAAATACTCAAAAGTTTCCAGAAAGATGTGAATATAATTTTTGGTGTCAGTTCTTATCACCACAAACCCAATCTTTTACTGTGAGTGTAATGTTGATTTTCTAAAAAAAAAAATGTGAAAAATCAACCTACCCGAATCGACATGTCGCCATCGTCACAGTGCTAGACGGACGAAGACTACACACGAAGGCATATGTGAGGCTTTTTGGAGTTACTACCAGGAGGTTTTCAACGGAGCCCCACACGGTTCGACGCCTATTTGCCCGAGTTTCCTCACCGAAGTGGATGGAAGCGAAGGGTCTATAACAGAGGCGGGGATCTGGGAATCTCTGATGGTCTTTCCTAGGTAAACATTAAAAAAAGTAAAAATAAGGAGCACAAATAATGAATTTAAAACAAACAGCAATTATGGACATGTATTAGTCTTTACAACTGAAATGAAATGAAATGAAAATATGTTAAAACAAGATACAAGAATGTGCTTGCTGTGTGTGTGTGAAACCGGTGTTTGTTATAGACTCGTGTGTGAGAGAGTTAAAAAATCAACAGAGAAGCGAACGCGCCCCGTTGCCAGCGTCCTTTATCTACGTTCGACTACATCTGGAATCAGGAATTAAAAAGAGAAAGAAATACAATATGATTGCCGTTTTATAGACTTAAAAAGCGCCCGCTGACGAGCGTTTTTGGCAAAGCCAAGAGAGGTAACCCACAAATTTTGTTACATTTCATGGATGTAAATTGTTCGAATATTTGAGACTTGGGCATCTTTGTTAGTGCTATTCCGATTTTGCAGATGTATCAGGGACAAAAACAGGTAACATATGGTAATACAAATTGTAGTAATTTGAGTGTATATTTTTGCTACCAAAAGGTACTTGATATAGGTTGATTAAAAGTTAAACCTGTCTGTCATTTAAAACATTAATTTCAACACGATTGCAATGTTTTTTTTCTAGCAAAAATGCCAGGAAAAAAGCATCTATCCAGGCCTGAATGATTAAACATATGCGGATTTTTATTCAAACTTCAAAGTCATAACTTGGCAAATACTTAGGGTTATGACAAACTTAGACCAATTCCCCCCAAATCTGAGACTATTTACTTCCAGACTAGATATAACAAATATTACTTAGAAAATGCTAAAAAAGAAAAAAAAAATTCCAAATGTCCACATTCGAGTCCACTGGGGATCGAACCCATATTTGTAGTAACGTTTTCCCGAAGAATGCCTAACTTTTTTTTCAATGACAGGGCTCTAGGTTTAAATTCCTTTCGTGGAAGTCACAAAAATGGTGCACTCAGTGGGGATCGAACTCGGAACTCTGGAAGGTTGACCACGTACTTCGTCTGTTCTCAAATATTTCCGAATATTTGCCGAAGCATTTTACAGCTAAAAGAAAGAAAGAAAAAGAAAAGTGACAGATACGACACAAAAGAAAAAACCTGTTGACAAAGAAAAATAAGCCCATTTACCTAAACGGAACTAAAATGGTGCACTCAGTGGGGATCGAACTCGGAAATCTGGGAGGTTGACCACGTAATCGTCTGTTCTCAACTATTTCCGAATATTTGCCGAAGCATTTTACAGATAAAAGAAAGAAAGAAAAAGAAAAGTGACAGATACAACACAAAATAAAAACCTGTTGACAAAGAAAAATAAGCCCATTTTCCTAAACGAAACTAACAGCGAAACTAAAAATAAAATAAAATAAAACAAAAAATCGGCGTCCATTTACGATGAATGTTCCATGAATCAGATTCATTTACAAAATCTGCCGACAGCAGAGAGGGCGGCAAGATGGCGGATAGCAAAAAATATATATAAAAAAAAGAACTATCCAACCCGATACATATTGATAAATATTTACGTTCTAATTCTTTCTCGTAAATACTTATTTTGATTGGAAGTCGTATTTACGTGTATAATTCTTCATTTTCTTTCGATTTTTTTTTAAATATCGCAATGCTTCAAGAATGAAATGAGCAAAAGACAGAAACAGAATTTTCCTAATGGCCGTGGAACCGAGTTGCATTAATGACGACCGAAAGCGTCGTTCCTACTCGCTTCTCGTTCGTTCTTTTGTAAACGACAACCGTCAATGGAATTAGTGATTAGAAGGCAAAGACCGGCTGATGAAGAGGGCTTTCAAAGGCAAAAATGAAAGCTGAATAGAGCGAGCAACAAGTGGACAAATGTTATTTGCTTGAAGCACTTGACCAAATGTGATCTAATTGTTCGTCGAATCAGAGTTACCATTTTGTCAACGACCCCCTCCCTGGTTCATAACTTTTTGCCTAATCTTGGTCCATCTCTGTTTAATTTCCCAGCGCGTTTGTTTCCTCCCCAGACCGTTTTGAATGGACTCTCATCTTTTGATTATTATAGTCAGTTGATTCGAAGAGGCAAAATTATCGTTTGTTTTTATATATGGCATATCATTTAATTTAACTTTTTTCGAATCCATTTTTCTTTTCATTTTTACCTCTATGCCTTCAAGAGTTCCATACTTTGTTTACCTCTCTACTAATCATTATCTATCTATCTATCTATCTATCTATCTATCTATCTATCTATCTATCTATCTATCTCAGTTTGACCATTATCTATCTATCTATCTATCTATCTATCTATCTATCTATCTATCTATCTCAGTATGACTATTATCTATCTATCTATCTATCTATCTATCTATCTATCTATCTATCTATCTCAGTATGACTATTATCTATCTATCTATCTATCTATCCATCTATCTATCTATCTCAGTCTGACTATCTATCTATCTATCTATCTATCTATCTATCTATCTATCTATCTATCTTCCTGTTTTTTTCTTCTTCCTTCAATGTCATCGTCCTCTAACTACACCTCATTTCCCCTCTCTCTTCCGCTTCCTATCTATCTATCTATCTATCTATCTATTAGGTTGGTGCAAAAATAATGTCGTTTTCTCACATATGGTACTATGTGAGAAAACGGCATTATTTTTGCACCAAC
>OZ010609.1:62562020-62594778 GCA_963932145.1 Acanthosepion lycidas | reverse complement strand
CTCTCTTCTTCGTTTTCTTCTTCCTTTCTTCTCTTTTTCCTCCTCTTCGTAGCTTCTTCGCTTATAGTTAGATAGATATATAGATAGATAGATATAAGCAGGCCAAGATAGATTCTCGTTTCTGCTTCCTTCTCCCTTTCTTCTCTTTTCCACTTATTCCTAGCTGTTTTGTTTCTTTCTTCCTTTCTTTCGTTTTCCTGCTCCTCCTCTTCCTTGCTTCTTCGATTCCTTCTTCCTTTCCTCTCTTTTTCCTCCTCTTCCTTGCTTCCTTCCTCTTCTCTTCTCTTTTTTCCTCCTCCTTCTCTTTCTCGCTTCTTCACTTCCTTTTTCTTGTCTTCTGTTGTTAACATCCCTCCTCTTAATCTACTCTCTCGCCTACTGACTACGAAAAAACAAAAAAAACAAAACAAAAAAAAACAAGACAAAAACTTCCCGTCTTCAAAACTCTATCCGTTTGCTCCATTAGACTAAGTAGCCATTGACGAAACTTCTTGTTCTTCTTCCGTCCAACGGCCTTTTTAATTTCTATCTAATATGTCGGGAATTGGCCGGAACACCAAATCAGACTAATATCATGCTCTTTGTGGCCATTTACGAGCTTTATATAATGTTGGGCAACCGGAAGTTGGTAATTAGGGAAGATCGCTTCATTATGGACGCTGCTCAGCGTTCCTTTAGTCTCGGCCAGGTTTGTAGTCAAACTAGATTCGTAAGACCGGCGCACGAGGTATTGATAGCTGGACATATCCGGACTGGCTTCGTTGGCTTTCACAAATCGTAATGGAGTGCTAGCCACGAGTTTGTATTATAAAACACACACACACACTTCTGTCACATGCTGTTCCTTATCTATCTATCCCAGTTTGATCATTATATATCTGTCTATCTATCTATGTATCTATCTAAGTCAGATCATTATGTAGCTCTCAGATCATTTGTTATCTATCTTGGTCTGATCATTATCCATCTATTTTATCTTTAATCATTATCTATCTATCTATCTATCTATCTATCTATCTATCTATCTATCTATCTATCTATGTTAGCCTGTTCATTATCTATCTATCTATCTATCTATCTATCTATCTATCTATCTATCTATGTTAGCCTGTTCATTATCTATCTATCTATCTATCTATCTCAGTCATACCATTATCTACCTCAGTCTGTTAATATCTATCTATCTATCTATCTATCTATCTATCTATCTATCTATCTATCTATCTATCTCAGTCATACCATTATCTATCTCAGTCTGTTAATATCTATCTATCCCAGTCATATCATTATCTATCTCAGTCTGTTAATATCTATCTATCTATCTATCTATCTATCTATCTATCTATCTATCTATCTCGCTACGGCATGGAATACTCACATAGATACAAAATAACAATCATAAATAATTTAATAAATACAACATATTTAATATCCTCTACACGAGACATGTACAATTAAACAAAATGTGAATGGCGACATTGATTGGTGAAACACTAGTCACAGGTCGTAGGAGTAGATATTACTGTGTATGATTGAGAGAAAAACAGATATATAGATAGAGACAGGTGGAATGACATGAAAATATTTCCTTTTTCTTTTTCTTTTTCCAGGGAGAGTTAAGAGGATTATTTAGACAGTGAAATATTTGATGACTAATGCGATGTTTCCACAACACTAAATTATTTATATGCGATCACAGGCCGAATTTAGCCTGACGAGCACAAAAACACTTTTGAGAATATATATATATATATATATATATATATATATATATATATATATATATATATGTTTTTCTCTCACTCATACATAGTAATATTTTTCACTAATTATCACCAACCAACGTGGCCATCTATCTATCTATCTATCTATCTATCTATCTATCTATCTATCTATCTTAGCCTGTTCATATCTATCTATCTTGGCCTGTTCATATTTATCTAAGCCCATTCATATCTATCTATCTATCTATCTATCTATCTATCTTAGCCTGTTCATATCTATCTATCTTGGCCTGTTTGTATTTATCTAAGCCTGTTCATATCTATCTATCTATCTATCTATCTGTCTATCTATCTATCTATCTATCTATCTATCTATCTTAGCCTGTTCATATCTATCTATTTTGGCCTGTTCGTATTTATCTAAGCCAGTTCATATCTATCTATCTATCTATCTATCTATCTATCTTTTGTGGATTCCGTGAATTTAATCCTGCGCAAATAAATAAACAACGCCAGTAATTGAGATAGAAAATAAGTGTATTAAACGTAAGAATACAGACTTGAAATGAAGATTAGTAGTCCAGGAATGCGGGTTAGTAGAAAGTATTTGCACAAGTCTCTGCAAGTAAAACCGCCATCATCTCTCTCTCTCTCTCTCTCTCTCTCTGGACGCTTGTATAACTGTCTGAGAACACCCTGTGTCTGTCTTCGTATCTCTCAATCTCTCTCAACGTATCTCAACGTATCTCAAGCTATCTCCAAGTATCTCAACGTATCTCAATATTTAACAGTCCCCACACAAGGAATGTATGTGGCACAAGGCCGAGTTTAACGTGGGTTTCTCCGAGCCCGTAGGCTCGGCCAAAAATATACCCTTTGAACCCGCCTAGACGGGTTCAATGTCTGCCAACCTCCTCAGACGAAACCTTGCCCTTCGGCAAAACTTCGTCCGGGTTCCTCTCTGGCAAAGCAGAGAGTTCGACAGACGTCGAGACTGTATCTCCACGTATCTCAACAGCAGGTATTCTCTCTGTCAGTATAAGTATACTTTGGACGAGTCCATCTTATGTAAAAAGGGTAGAGCTCCACAACACCCCTCTCCTTAGCTTCTTTTTTTGGGGGAAGTTAACATTTTTTTCGCTTATGGTCTATTATTAGTAGTTCCGTGAATTTTCTTTTCCGGCTTGTTCTTCTGATCTCCGTGGCTACTTGTGGTTTTTGAATTTCGAAGTCTTCTAAAATCGCCTCCATCGTGTCTTCATTTTTGGAAGGTGACGAGTTTGGTTCCTCTACCCGTCTTTTCTGTATCTGATTTATGTGTCTCCTGTGAGTGAATTTTTCACCTTGGATCGTGTATAGAACATTCCCCAGTCTGTTTATTATCGTACCTGGTTCCCAGTATGCCATATTATTCTTAAACATTCTGAAATAGACCCGTTCGCCTGGTTTGAAGGATCTTTTAGGCATTATCGGTGTATGCCGGTTTTTATTTTTGCTGGGTAATAATTTATCAAAAACAGACCGCATTTTGCGGGCAAACATCACTTCAGCTGGCGAAAGGTCAGATGGTGTGTTTCCGTTCGGGGTGATTCTGTAGACTTGTAGGAACTGTTGTATGGCTCTTTCTGTTGGTACGTCCTCTGCTTTTTTCAAGGCTCTCTTAAGTGTGTCCACAAACCTTTCGGCTTGCCCGTTAGATCGTGGATGGTATGGTGCTATTTTAATATGTTTGACTTGATAAGTCGCACAAAATTCTTGAAAGTCGCTCGAGGTGAATTGGGTACCATTATCCGTTACAATACAATCTACAACGCCGAATCTTGCGAATAACTCGTGTAGACAATTAATAGTGTTTTCCGTCGTAGGGTTTCTGTATCTGAAAACTTCTGGCCACTTGCTAAAGCTATCTACCGTTATCAAGTAGTAATATCCATCTATGGGTCCTGCATAATCCGCATGGGTTCTAGATCAAGGTCTGTTCACCTTAGGCCATGGTTTTTGTATAATAAGTGGTGCCTTTGCTGCCGCAGTACAGCCTCTACATTTTTCTACCATTTGAGTAATGTTGTTATCCATATTAGGCCAATACACGAAACTTCTCAATAACGCTTTCATACGATTTTTCCCTGGGTGTCCAAGATGAAAGTTCTTCAGAATTCGTCTTTGCAAACATTTTGGTACGACCACTCTTTCATTATAAAGTATTATGTGATTACAAATTGAAAAACACTCCACTAGATTTCTTTCTTTTTCTTCTATTTTTCTCTTTGTACTTTGTATGAATTCATCCATTTTAGCTTCTCTTCTGATTTCTAACAAGGTCACTGTGTTGTTTGGAACTTTACTAATTTCGTCTTCGGCTCGCAAAGCTGCTATTACCGAGTCTTCCAGAGGTTCGCATTTCGCAGGTACCAATCTAGATAATCCATCCGCATGACCAATTTTCTTAGACGGTAGGAACTCTAGTTTGAAATTATAATTCAATAATATAGTTCCCCATCTCAGAAGTCTGTTGTGTAAATTGGTAGTCCTTTTTTCGATCCGAATATAGTGAGAAGAGGTTTATGGTCAGTTTCAAGAGTAAACTCTCTTCCATACATGTATCTTTTGAAACGAGTTATGGCGAATATTATGCCTAACGCTTCTTTCTCGATTTGCCAATAATTCCTCTCTGTTGGTAACAACGATCTAGATGCGTGAGCTATAGGTTTCCTTGTGCAATCCTGCATCTTGTGTAATATACAAGCTCCCACTCCGTGTGGGCTTGCGTCACTAGCAATGATAATTTCCAGTTTGAGATCAAAATGCGTCAGTTCTAGATCAGACGTTAATTTCTTTATGACCTCCTTAAAAGCTTTCTGACAATCTTCCGTCCAGTTCCATTTGTTATCTTTTTTCAATAATTCATTGAGGGGAGCCCTCAATTTGTGCATGTTTTCAATGAATTCATCGTAATCGTTCGCTAGACCGAGAAAGCTTTGCAACTCTGCGACATTTTTTGGCTCAGGCATATTTTTTATTGCAGACTAGCAGCATGGCCCGTGCTTGATTCAAAAATCGTACGACTCATACAGCAATTGCTATCACTTGACTTAAAATATTTTTGCCCTTCCTTGCCTTTAAAGGAGTGCCCTTTGCCGTGCTGATGTTGCTACATGCCTTACTTCTTGCCTAACTCACACCGCGAATTTTTTCTAAGCTCTATACTAAACATTAAATCTGTTACGAAAAAAGAACTAAACAAAATGAACACAAAACGATCAGCTTTTAAAAAGGACTCGTAACTGGAAAAACCAAATGAAAAAAGAATGTTAGCAACAAATACTTTTTCACACCCAACCCAGTTCTGCGGGATCAGAATCAACGTTGATTTTAAGCAAGCGAATGAGCCAATTGAAGTAAAGTGCCATGCAGATTTAAATTTTTCACTTAAAATTGTCCGGAGTCAATTCTACCAATTTAAAGTCATCGCAATGTTTGTTCACATTTGCGGCGAACGTGGAGTAGTCCTCATTTTCGCTTTTTACGAGGTTGAGACATTTCCACCTTTTGTGAAAAAGTGAAGTCTTTGGACTGAAGAGCTCCGTAAGACATGTAACTGCCTCGTCAGACGTCAAATCGTTTGTCTTTTTCGGTAGAATATAGTCCATAAATTTTGTGTAATCCTCTGTTCCCAATTTCCTGAGTAATAAATGTAGCTTCTTAGCTTCCGTCCAATTTTGACAATCAATGTTGAAAATGTCTTCATGACGTCTGTAATAGTCCCCGAAATTTTTATCATCTTCTAGACAGTATTTAAATGTTTCTATTGTGTTCGAAACTGCGTCTTGAGAAAAAGTCGCCTCTTTTTCGATATTCTTCAGTTGTTCGTTAACCGTTACTTTTAATATTAATTCCTGGAGTTGCATTTGTCTTTCTTCCTTTATTAACTGTCTATCCTCACTTCTTATGAACTCAAGCATTGCTTTTTGAAAATCTTCCATTTTTTAGGGAGTGACGAATTTTTTTCGTCTATCTCTTTTTTGTGTACGTTCTTTTATGTCCATCTTTAATTTGTTGTTCTCTGTGTGAGTTCCTTCGTCTCTTGTCGCCAAGTTGTTGTGGTCGACGTGACTCTCGAATTTCCGTCGCCAAGTTATTGTGTTGGCGAGAGAAAAAACATTTTTTTTCCGTACGTGTCCGTACTCTTCGTCGTCAAATTGTGGTGTTGACGAGAGAGAATTTTTTTTTCGTGTGAGTCCGAAGTCTTCGTCGCCAAGTTACTGCGGACGCTGGCAACGGCAATTTTTTTTTTAAGTTCCCGTGACGTGCGAAATCCTCGTCGCCAAGTTGTTGTGGATTCCGTGAATGTAATACTGCACAAATAAATTTAAAAAAACGCCAGTAATTGAGATAGAAAAATAAGTGTATTAAACTTAAGAATACAGGCTTGAAGTGAAGATTAGTAGTCCAGGAATGCGGGTTAGTAGAAAGTATATGTACAAGTCTCTGTAAGTAAAGCCGTAATCATCTCTCTCTCTCTGGACTCTTGTATAACTCTCTGAGAACATCCTGTGTCTGTCTCCGTATCTCTCAACCTGTCTCAACGTATCTCAACGTATCTCCACGTATCCCAACGTATCTCCACGTATCTCACCCGCAGGTATTCTCTTTATCAATATAAGTATAATTTGGACGAGTCCATCTTATGTAAAAGGGGCAGAGCCCCACAACACTATCTATCTTGGCTTCTTCATATCTATCTTAGCCTGTTCATATCTATCTATCTATCTTAGCCTGTTCATATCTATCTATCTATCTATCTATCTATCTATCTATCTATCTATCTATCTATCTATCTTAGCCTGTTCATATTTACCTATCAGATTAATCGAAAAGATATTGCTTAAAATAATATGGAAATACATAAGGGTTAAACTTTCAATTAAATCCTATATTTTCATGAAAACCTAAATATTAGGTTGGTGCAAAAAATGACGTAATAATGTCGTTTTTTGACGTATTTTTAACGTCAAAAAACGACATTATTACGTGATTATTTTTGCACAAACCAAAGGAAATCACTTATGAATGGAGTAGCGTACACAGATGTATAATAGGCATTACATTTTCTGTCGCTAATATCGAGGAGGGCAAGAATAATTATTCTTTTTTGCTTGCCTATCTGTAGCTGTATGTGAACATATATATATATATATATATATATATATATGATGACAACATGAAGTTTTAAAAAATTACTTGCTGCGCTAAAATTACATCAGATCCATCTGACAACAATTTTATACATGAGGATCGCGTCATTCAATGGATTGCTAGTAAGTTAATATTTAACAGCCCCCCCCTCCACGAGGGATGGATGTGGCACAAGGCCGAGTTTACCGTCGGTTCTCCGAGCCCGTAGGCTCGGTCAAAAATAATCCCTTAGAACCCGCATAAACGGGTTCATGGCCTATCTACCACCCCGGACGAAACTTTGCCCTTCGGCAAAGCTTCGTCCGGTTTCCTGTCTACCAAAGGCAGTGAGTTCAACACTTGAACAGTTTGGAGAACTGTTGAATTGTTAGTAAGTTAATGCTTATATTAAGTCTGTTAGCGAAGAGAATTCACCATTAATTATTAGGTTGGTGCAAAAATAATGACGTAATAATGTCGTTTTTTGACATATTTTTTAACGTCAAAAAACGACATTATTACGTCATTATTTTTGCACCAACCTAATACATTAATATTGCTAATTGATTCAATGTATGATTATCTCTTTATAATACCTAAACAAATAGTTGCTTTTTTAATTGTTCTGCGTTATAACAGCCTCTCTTGGTTTAATCTGTAAATTCTTATTAAATACTTACAAGAGCAGCTTTTCAAGTCGGGTTAGGGAAGATCTGTATGCGCCGATTGATGGATTCACTTTATACGGCTTAATGCTTGCTTATCAACAAGATGAGCTCAAAATGCGATTTACAGGTCGCGGATGCGTAAATCAAGCAGGTGCGGAAATTTAAACACCTGGGAAGTGTTCTGGCAGAGAACGGACAATGCGATGCTAAGATCTGAAGACGTATTTGGAGGCCCCAAAGACGCATTCCAAAACCTAGGCAGAGTATTACGAAACAGGAGGGTTTCGTTGGTAACAAAAAAGAAGAGTACTTAATTACTACGTGATATCTGTCCTCCTTTACGAAATGTAGGACGGTCACCTCAAAGATGAAGAAGAGCCTCGAGTCAACGCATGTATGGTTCTACAGAAGGATGCTAAAGACACCATGGACCGAATATGTGAGCAACGATGAGTTTTTGAAGACAGAGTGCATGGTCATCAGTAAAAAGATGATTCCAAAATTAGATTTACAGGTCGGAGACCGTAAAATGAAGCAGGTGCGAAAATTTAAATATCTGGGAAGTGTTCTTACAGAGGACGGTAAGTGCGACACTGAGAACCGAAGACGTATTGGGATGCCCCAAAGACGCATTTCAAAAGCTAGGCAGAATATTACGAGACAGGAGGATTTGTCTATATTTTTGAGATGAGGTATTATGTACAGTATTTACATTAGTCGGACTATTGTCCTCATCTTTGCCGCCATATTTATCACAACGTTTCGGCCGTTGTACGCTCCGGCCTTCTTCAGGTGGTTGGAATTTCGAACTGAACCCTTTATTTCGATCACTGGGGTAGACTGTTCTAGTTCCACGTGCCATGTTTCATGGATGTCAGTTATCAGTTATCTCCTGCTAATTTTCCCTCTGAAAGTTCTCCACTGCCTTAACCGGGTATTGAACTCACACTCTTTGGGTCTGTCACTGGATCTAACCAACGCCTTTATCCACTGTGCCATGTGTCCTTCCCTAACCCTAATCCTAACCCCGGCCGAAACGTTGTGATAAATATGGCGACAAAGATTAGGACAATAGTCCGAATAATGTAAATACTGTACAGGAGGATTTCTTTGGTAACAAAGAATAGAGTACTGAGCTGCTACGCGACATCTGTCCTCCTTTACAGCAGCGAATTTGAACGGTCTCCTCAAAGATGAAGAAGAGACTCAAGGCAACGGAGTTATGGTTCTACGGAAGGATGCTAAGGATACCATGGACCGAACATGTGAGCAACGATGAGGTTTTGGAGAGCATGCAAACAAAGAGGAAACTTATTTCTGGTATACGTAATAAGAAAGGAGGGCTTGGAAAATCTAATACTCACAGGGCGGATAGAGGGAAAGAGCGACAAAGAAAAGCAACGCGTGACATACTTAACGAACTTAATCAAGTGGATAGCAGAACAGGGTCTGAGAGAAATAAGAAAAAGACAACACTTATTTGGAGCTACAAGGCGATGTCCCGGAAAGGGATATATTTGAACGAAGTAGCTAAGTGGTTTTAGCTACTATAACCAAGTAGAATATGGTAGCAGTAATCGACAGGTACGCGTCGTAGTCGCAGATAAGAAGTGTATTTCAATGGCATAGTCCAATGGGCATCGTTATAGACTTATCTCTCAGACTAAGGCTCTCTTCCCACTGTCGTACCTACATGTCCGTCGATATTTATGACGGACACCAGCCAATCATATTCCAGTGAGGGGGAACACAGGTGTTTGCATATTCCATTATATCAAAATCTAACATGCGTCCAAGCATTGAATATGGCTTCCATATCTGATCTGGTGCTTCTGTCATATATCTCGAGATTCTTGACAAAATCCAAAGCTGTAAAAAAAATTGTTTTCTGTAAATATTAGGTTGGTGCAAAAATAATGAGGGTTTTTGACTTATTTTTTAACGTCAAAAACAGTCATTATTTTTGCACCAACCTAATACAGGGTGTCCATAAAGTTCGTGTGCACTTTAAAAAAATTATAACTTTATTTGTATTTGCGTTAGAAATAATCTGTAAAAAAATGTTATAAGTTTAATGTACCTAGTTTTAAGTATAGCTAAAATAACTAATGTGATTTCAGGCATTACTGTAAATCAGTTGGCAAATGTTTTCCGTGAACTGCAAAATCGTATTACCCTTTGTATTGCTAATGATGGAGGACATGGGGAAACTTAAATAAAGTTCCAATAAAACCTTCAAAAATATAGATTTACTTATTTCGAATACGTTTTACAAATTATTTCTATCGCAAATACAAATAAAGTTATAAATTTTTTAAAGTGCACACGAACTCTATGGACACCCTGTATTTCATGTATAAGTCGGTTGAGATAAGTAATTTCCTTTTTCGAGAGCCAACTATTTGGGGGGGTGCACTTCGACGTCATGTAATGTTCAGTAGGTTTCTCTCGCTCGATAAATTAAAGATTTTTTTTTTTAAATAAAACATCTTTCGACAAGTATCACATTTATTTTCGTCTTGGAATTTTACCCTAAATAATATCTATGCCTGATGATGATAAATGTTTTACCGAAAGTACTTGCAATATGAATTGAACATCTAATCCACAATATAATTAATAACAAGAAGGATCGTGTCATTTAACGAGAGGTCAGTGAGCCTTCTTAATCTATTAGTGAAGTGAATTCGCCATTAATTGCATTAACTTTATTGGTTTATTCTTTGAATGACTATTTTTCAATATTAAGACGCATTACATATATATATATATATATATATATATATATATATATATATATATATACATAAAGTTCGTGTGGACATTAAAAAATGTATAACTTTATTTGCATTTGCGATAGAAATAATCTGTAAAAATGTTATAAAGTTTAATGTACCTAGTTTTAAGTACAGCTAAAATAACTAATGTGATTTCAGGCATTACTGTAAATCAGTTTAAATTGATTCCTTTCTTTTAAAATGGAGTGGAATTTTTATATTGAACCAATTGCTAGATCCACTGCTAGGAAAGTTTGTGCATTGTGTAGTGCCTGGCAGTTTTTCTCGGCAGGATCCACCTTGCACGTTTATAAAAGTGATATGTCCCGGAAAGGGATATATTTGAACGAAGTAGCTAAGTGGTTTGGGCTACTATAACCAAGTAGAATACGGTAGCAATAATCGATTGGTACGCGTCGTAGTCGCAGGTAAGAAGTGTAGATCCATGGCGTAGTCCAATGGGCGTCGTTATAGACTTTGCTCTCAGACTAAGGATCTTTGACTCTGTCGTACCTACACGTCCTTCGGTATTTATGACGGACACCAGCCAATCATATTCCAGTGAGGGGGGATACAGGTGTATGCATATTCCATTATATCATAAGGGACAGGAGAAGGTGGAGAGCCATTATCGCCTACGCCCTGAAGAGACACAGCACATAAAAAGAACCGATTACTAGTTATTTAAAGCCATAATTATTCATAGATTGTAAGAACTATGTGAGGAGATTATAATCGATTAGTAATACAAGTATCTGTGTCGTGCCAGAAAATTTTTCTCATCTGGGTCCATCCTTCAAATCTATAAATCAACCATCCGTCCTTGCATGGAATATTGCTGTTATATATGGACTGGTGCCCCCGCTGTACGTCTCGAGGTCCTTGATAAAATCCAGAGACGAATATGCAGGTTCTGATCTGGCATCTAGTCTACAATAGCTATCTCAGAGACGTGTCGTGGCCTACCTCTGTCTCTTCTACAAATATTTTTCACGGCAACTTTTCCGACGAGCTACTTTCGCTGGTTTCCGGACTACAAGAATTTAAACGAAGCTACCAGGCTGGCATCTCGGTCCCACCCTTTCACTATCAAAATGGTTAAATGTAACTGTCTCTTCTTCTCAAACAGCTTCTTCTTCCACACTTCACGTCCGTGGAACTCCTTTCCCCTTACTTGCTTCTCCGATGACTATAATCTTTAAATATTCAAGTGTAATGTCAATCGACATCCGATATGCTGATCTTGTTCCCCGTCCTTCTCTGTATCCTTTTCTCAAACATGCTTCTTTAATCTTCTTCTCAATCCTCTGTAACCCCTTGCATGCTAGAGGCACTCCCACTTTGCTTGGGGTAAATTGCCTTAAGAATTAACTGGCGGTAAGATGTATATTAACACCATCCCCAAGGGGATTTGCGCTTAAGTGAATTTAAAGAACTTAACGGGGATTTGGAACCCAGGTCTTCGATTAACAATTCCGAGCCATTATCCATAACACCACCGGCACATTCAAGTTTAACGCAATTTTAGTGATCGTGCGAGAACCCGTGTTTCAATGTAGTGTGGCTGGAAGTAAAAGTGAATCTCTTTTATACAATATAAAAGACATTATGTGACGTTTTATTTCTGTTATATTCCATGCTCATAGGAATATATACTTGAAAAATAAGGAGGATAAAATAAGTAAAGGTTTATTGTAAAAAACCAATACAATAAGAATAAAGGTAACAATTATGCACAAAGGTTGTCGCAGGCCAATCCAGTAGTCAGTGCTACTATTGGAAAGTCAGTAGTTCCCGTGTAAGTCTGAGTCATACTCGACAGATCCCAACCAGTCTCTGTAGTCCATTGATTTACAGATACCTATAGTGTAGTCACTCATGGGGGTGACAGGTTATTCCATTACATGAGTCTTCAAGAGATGTGGCTTTTGCTATGTGATATCGACTTTACAAAAGATGCTATCATTTTTTATAGCATGGGTAAACTAATATTTCATATAAAATTTGTTTATTCCTTTGGATAATTCCTTCTGACTATACAGAAAAAGATGAAATTTTCTCAAAAATTATCATGTTTATAAATGCATTGCAATATTTTAAAGTTTCATATTCATATCTTCATCTTTTCTTCTTCTTGCTCTTTTCTTGATCTCTTGTGCTCTTACCATTCATCCATCACAGAAAACCCTCATTCGTCTATGCAACGATTGTAGGATGTAAAACAATTCCCCCATCGTTAAGGCAATTTTTATATTCTTTTCAACGGTCGGAAATTTTCATGTTATCAGCAAAATCTCATATTTGTGAGAATGTAACTGTTATATTCCATGCTAATAGGAATATATACTTGAAAAACAAAGTGGATCAAATAAGTAAAGGGTTATTGTAAAAAAACCAGTACAATAAGAATAAAGGTAACAATTATGCACAAAGGTCGTCTCAGGTCAATCCAGTAGTGAGTGCTACTATTGGAAAGTCGTTAGTTCCCGTGTAAGTCTGAGTCATATTCAACAGATCTCAGCTAGTCTCTGTAGTCCATTGACTTAGAGTTACTTTTCCCATTGAACCACCTGAGCTAGGTCAAAGGAGAGACAAGTTATTGTTGTGGTTGAAAGTCTTTGTTATATTCCGTGCTATTAGGAATATATACTTGAAAAATAAGGAGGATAAAATAAGTAAAGGTTTATTGTAAAAAACCAATACAATAAGAATAAAGGTAACAGTTATGCACAAGGTTGTCACAAGTCAATCTAGTAGTGAGTGTTACTATTGGAAGGTCGGTAGTTCTCGCGTAAGTCTGAGTTGTACTCAACAGAAACCAGCTAGAAATATTTACCAGCCTCCCAACGAGGTAGGATGTGGCACAAGGCTGAATTTAATGTGGGACAATCCAAGCCTGTAAGCTTGGCCAAAAATTCCCCGTAACCCGGCATAAGCGGGTTCGGGTCTGTCTACTTCCCCGGACGAGACTCTGCTCTTCGGCATGGCCTCGTCTGGGTTCCTATCTGTCCGAAGGCAGAGAGTTCGACAGCAGCTAGGAGTTGAGTAACAGATCCCATATAGACCCTGTAGTCTGTTGACAGAGATACTTATAGTAGTCCGCTGACATACAGATACTTATAGGTAGTTACTACCTATAGTGTAGTCACTCATGGGGGTGACAAGTTATTCCATTACATCAATTTGAAACTACAGAATATGGACTTACAGAACCTAGTATTATAAAGCGGACACCCATCTAGGTACTGACCAGGCTCGACTTTGCTTAACTTCGGTTATCGTATGGAAGCCAGTATGCGCTGAAAAACGGCCTTCGAAACCCTGGTTTTTTAAATTTGTTTCCAATGGTAAACAATCGGCTATCCGAGTCCCGAGGTAGGCTGTATTCGCTCGTGTAACGAATTTCCATCCATCCCGTCCACTAAAGTCTATCAAACTAAGTCGGCGCAGCACCACGAGGAAATTCATTAACGTCAGAGCAGACGAGATGTGAAATTGGTCAATTCTCTTTGTTAAACTTTTATAGCTGTTCATGCCGTGGACCTCCCAGAAGCAATGATTGTCCGCGTCTATCGACTCTCATCCTTGCATTTGTAATAGAACCTATTAGACGCATAATACAAATTCTAACTTTTCAGTAAATCGAAATAAAACTTTCATTAACGTAATAACTTATGTTTCCCAATACCATGTTTCAACTTGTAATTAATGTTTGCTGTTATATATTATAAGACAACAGCAGAAACTGGCATGAGGTCAAGCAAGGTATTAAATAATGGAAATTGCCTGGTAAAAAGAATAACAGAGTTTGGTAAAAACAATATCAGTGTCTGGTAAAAAGATTATCAGAGTCTGGTGAAAAGAATAAAAAAAGTCAGGTAAAAAGCATAACAGGGTCTGGTAAAAAGAATAACAGAATCTGGTAAAAAGAATAACAGAGTTTGGTAAAATGAATAAAAGTGTTTGGTAAAAAAGATTACCAGAACCTGTAAAAAAAGAATAAAAAAGTCAGGTTAAGAATAACATGATCTGGTAAAACGAATAACAGGGTCTGGTAAAAAGAACAACAGAATGTGGTTAAAAGGTTATCAGAGTCTGGTAAAAAGAATAACAGAGTTTGGTAAAAAGAATATCAGTGTTTGGTAAAAAAAATTATCAGAATCTGTTAAAAAGAATAAAAGAGTCAGGTTAAAAATAACAGGATCTGGTAAAAAGAATAACAGAGGATGGTAGCAAATTTCTATGTTTCTATAATACCGACCAAGAAATGTTTTAATCATTTAACCCCAAGCAAGGTACTAAAGCCACTAAGACGTGAGGAGGTTAATGAGTGTGAGAGAATAGGAAAAAAATAAAACAAGAGGACAATAAAAGAATAAGAATTAAGAAGACAGAAGATAACGATTGACATTGCCTTTAAATTTTTGAAGATCAAAGGCAATAAAGCCAGTAAGATGCAAGGGATTACTGAGTGTTAGAGAATATGAGAAAAAAACCTACTATTAAGGAGAGAAGACAATAAAAGAACAAGAATTAAGAAGACAGAAGATAACGATTGACGTTGCATTTAAAGTTTGGAAGATCAAAGGCAATAAAGCCACTAGGATGCAAGGGGTTACTGAATGTTAGAGAATATGAGAAAAAACTGCTACTAAGGAGAGAGGACAATAAAAGAACAAGAATTAAGAAGACAGAAGATAACATTACACATTGCATTTAAATTATTGAAGATCAAAGGCAATAAAGCCACTAGGATGCAAGGGGTTACTGAATGTTAGAGAATATGAGAAAAACTTCTATCACGGAGAGAGTACAATAAAAGAACAAGTATTAAGAACACAAAAGGTAACAATTGACATTGCATTTAAATTTTTGAAGATCAAATGCAATAAAACCACAAGGATGTAAGGGGGTACTGAATGAGAGACAATATGAGAATAAACTACTATTAAGGAGAAAAGACAATAAAAGAACAAGAATTAAGAAGACAGAAGATAATGATTGGCATTGCATTTAAATTTTTGAAGGCCATAAAGCCACTAGGATGTAAGGGGGTTACTGACTGTTAGAGAATATGAGAAAAACTACTATTAAGGAGAGAGGACAATAAAAGGACAAGAATTAAAAAGACAGAAGATAGCGATTGACATTGCATTTAAATTGTTGAAAATCAAAGGTAATAAAGCCACTAGGACGCAAGAAGTTACTGAGTGCTAGAGAATATGTGAAAAACTACTACTAATGAGAGAAAACAATAAAAGAATAAAAATTAAGAAGACTGGATATAACGATTGACATTGCATATAAATTTTTGAAGATCAAATTTGACTGGAAAGCAAAAAGCTGAAAGGGAGTTCAACAAGTGGAAAATAATAAAGTGTTAGCGTAGAAGTTACGGTTATATCTAACCATTTCGATGGTAAAATGGTGAGACCTTACTGCCAATCTAGTACTGCGCTGAAATTCGTAAAGTCTGCGTATCAAAGAGAAAAACTCGTAAGAAGAATTATAATGAAAATCTTTACTGAAATGAAACAGGGAAGCTATGCCCCGGCAGTAGGAAAATGACTGAAGCCAAGATACCAGCCAATTTGTTTGGAAATGGTGCCTGCATTGATTAGTTTAATTTAGAATAATTTTTTGGGTGGAGGTGCTGAATCCTAAAATAAAACATTTATTTTCCACAATTAGGTTTATTTTTTTCTGCATCAAAACATCCTATATCAGGTAAACAAAAATGATCAACATAGCAATAAGAAAAACGCCATTTTGAAGCATAAACTTAACACATAACCCTTTGAGCCCTGACTTCCGCTTTAGCGGTGGTAGAGAAAAATGACGCAATGCCCAGTCACCGGTTGAACGGTGGGTAAACACTCGTAACTATTTTTTTTATAGCTACCGTGAAACATTACATACCAATTATTTTGACACAGGAGCTCAGGCAGAAGGATTAAAATTGTTCAGAAACGCAGGACTGAAAGGGTTAATACAAAATAAAACAGAATTTTGAAATATGAAAGAAACTTAATACAACCTTCTTCTTCTTCTGGTGCCGTGTCCTTTCAAGACAA
Source organism: Acanthosepion lycidas (assembly GCA_963932145.1). Taxonomy (NCBI): domain Eukaryota; kingdom Metazoa; phylum Mollusca; class Cephalopoda; order Sepiida; family Sepiidae; genus Acanthosepion; species Acanthosepion lycidas. Next base: position 62,578,360 of record OZ010609.1, on the reverse strand, counting down.
TGGCGATCATGTCTCTCCACATTTTCCTGTCGTTGTTGCTCATAATATTTTTTCTTTTTATTATCTCTCCAAAACTTTCCCCCTGCATCCATTTCATCAAGCTTGCTTTTCGTTTTCTTCTATGAGCCGTGTCCCTTTCAGTACGTAGCCGACCATGGCTCTCCACAATTTCCTTCCTTAGTAGCTCTTAATAATTTTTGTTTTTTTCTTATGTCTCGAAACCCTTCCACCACCATCATTTTCAACAAGCTTGCTTTTCCTCTTCTTCAATGTGCTGCGACCCTTCAGGACTTTAGTGATCATGACTCTCCACATTTTCCTGTCCATTGTAACCCTTAATAATTTTCGAATTTTTCTTATCTCTCCAAAACTTTCCTCCACCATCCATTTCATTAAGGTTTCTTTTCGTCTTCTTCTATATACCGTGTCCCTACATTACGTAGGCGACTATGGCTCTCCACATTTTCCTGTGCATTGTAAGCCTTAATACTTTTTTACTTTTTCTTATCTTGCTTGCTTTTCGTCTTCTTCTATGTGCCATGTCATTTCAGGACGACGGCGATCATGGCTCTCCACAATTTCCTGTAATTTGTAAATCTTAATAATTTTTGTCTTTTTGTTATCTCTCCCAAACCTTCCTCCGCCATTAGTTGACTTAAGCTCGCTCGGCGGGTTATGCTTTGTTTTCCTTTGCCCCTCTTGACTTCAATCTGACCTGTGAGTATAAAATTTCCCAGACCCCTTTCCTCATTATATGCCCCAGAAATGTCAACTGTCACTTTCTGATGTTAAATCTATGTGTCCTTTTTGTTTTCTTTTTCTATAAAACTTCTTCGCTGATATGTTAGAATCATGGTATTCTCAGCATCCTTCTGTAGCGCAAAATTTCTGTTGCTTCACGTTCTTTCTTCATTTGTGAGGAGATTGTTCACTGGCATATAGATAGACTGATTGTTGTGTCGTCTTCCACTTTGTTAACTAGAAGAATTCTCTGATGCCGGCTGACGACTGGTCGATTTGTAGTCTTCCAAAATAGTCATTTTGCATATCCACCTACACTTATATTATATAACCATTCAGCAATCTTTTCTTTATTTCTAACGATTTTTTTTTCTGTTTCTTAATATTTGCTTAGGTTATTTAAAGCAATAATAATTCTTTTTTTATGTCTTATCAACACTTTTTAGGTTATTTAAAGCCAAAACATATTTTGAATTGCAAGAATAATTCTTTTTTATGTCTTATCAACACTTTTTAGGTTATTTAACGCCATAACATATTTCGGATTGCAAGAATAATTCTTTTTTTATGTCTTATCAACACTTTTTAGGTTATTTAAAGCCAAAAATATATTTTGGATTGCAAGAATAATTCTTTTTTTTGCGAGTGAATATTGCATTAACAACTTTTTGGAGATAAGATACAAATTCTATTTAACCCATAGGTGGGAGAAGAGAATTATTCTTTTTTTTATGTCTTATCAATCCTTTTTAGGTTATTTAAAACCAAATCACAATTTGAATTTTAAGAATAATTCTTTTTTTTTTTTCAGTGAATATTTAATTGACAATATTTTCAAGAATAACAATGATTTTTCCAGGTACAATTCCTACTATTTAATCCATAACTAGGGGAGAAAAAGGATTCATACTTTTCCCCAAGGATATTTTTATGCGTAAGTGCATGTACAGAACCTGACTGGAACTCGAACATGCCACACTGGTTTCTTATTTCAAGCCATGATCCATTGCACCAACTGCACATCCACACTTTATATCGAAGGTTTATAATCAAAAGATTTATTCGTTGTTTTTCATTGCTTTCCTTTATTTCGCCCTATGAATTTCAAATTCGCCAAGCCTACTTTCCTCATTATATATCCCATCACAGAAGATATCGTGACAACGTCATATCGTATGCTTTCAACCTATAACCCATTAACGACCATGGGAATTAATGGTAAATAGAAATACACAGCTGTGGTTATTACTACAGATATTAGGATGTAAATCCGGACCCCTAGCGCAATGAAGAGTTGTTACCCAGAGAAAGAATTCCCTGTTTCTATTGGGAGCAAACCGCCTGCATTAGGAGAGAAAATAAATTCAGCAAATATACAAAAAGGTGGGGGGGCGAAAGACAAGGATGTGTCTTCGCGCCGGACTTGTTCAACCTCTACCGTCTGGTGATTCTGATAGAATTAGAACTCCTACCAGGATTTATTTCGCGGCCACAATCTTAACAACATAAGATATGCAGATGGCACAGACACAAAAAGGAAATTGCAAGAACTCCTATAGTAATTTTACAAGCGTAGCTTAGATGTGACACAAGGCCGAAAGAAGGGCCAGTGAGGATCGAACTCACTATTCAGTCGTAATTGTTCTAGCGAGACAAGATTGCTAACCATTGCACCGCCTCGAGGTGCCTAAGAACTCTTATATAAGTTAGTAAAGGAAAGCGAGAAGAAAGGACTAAACATCATTTGGAGGCCTTCCCTGATGGATTGGCAGAGTAGTAGAAGCGTTTTCCCCGTCCGGATGGTTGCTGTAGATGTAGCACCTGTTCCATGCCGGAGGCCTTCTCTCCTCCCTTGCTTTCTCCCCACTGTTCCGTGGCATCTGTTACGTAGCGGTGGTATGACGGGCTATGACTAGGTAAGACAAGCTATGACTGGATTAGACCAGCGGCCCGTGTGGAAACACTCAGGTACCCGCCTTAAAACCAGCCTTGTGACACAACCTGAGTCAGTGCAGGGGTCAAGTAAATCTCGAAATAAACATCAATTCCGAGAAGGACAAATGCATGGTGAAAACAAAAGGAACAGTCCAACATGCAAATTACGAATTAGAGATGGCAAAATCAAACAAGTGTGGAAATTTAAATATCTGGGAAGTGTTTCAACAGAGGATGGAAAAAGTGACACTGAAATCCGAAGTATCGTTGGGATAGCGAAAGGTGTCTTCTAAAAGCTAAGCAAAGTATTAAGAAACAGGAAAACTTCGTTAGAAACAAGGAAAATAGTACTGTAATATCAGTTCTTCTATATAGCAGTGGATGCTGGACAATCATCTCACAGATAAAGAAGGGACCTGAAGCAACAGAAAAGTGGTTCTACAGAAGGATGCTGAAAATATCATGAACAGAAAATATCGACAACGATGAATTTTTAGAGAGAATTAAACAAAAAGGATACTTAAAATCAGAAAAAGACAGTTAAAATACCTAGGGCACATAATGAGGAAAGAGGGTTTGGAAAATATAATACTCACAGGACGTACTGAAGTCAAGATGAGGAGAGGAAAACAATACATAACCTACTATCTTCTTATCTTCTGTCTTCTTAATTCTTGGTCTTTTATTGTCTTCTCTCCTTAATAGTAGTTTTTCTTATATTCTCTAACACCCAGTAACACCCTTATATCCCAGTGGCTTTATTGCCTTTGATTTTCCAAACTTTAAATTCAATGTCAATCGTTATCTTCTATCTTCTTAATTCTTATTCTTTTATTGTCTTCTCTCCTTAATAGTAGTTTTTCTCATATTCTCTAACGCTCAGTAACCCCTTGCGTCTTAGTGGCTTTATTGCCTTTGTTCTTACAAACTTTAAATGCAATGTTGTTATCTTCTATCTTCTTAATTTTTCTTCTTTTATTGTCTTCTCTCCTTAATAGTAGTTTTTCTCATATTCTCTAACGCTCAGTAACCCCTTGCGTCTTAGTGGCTTTATTGCCCTTGATCTTCAAAAATTTAAATGCAATGTTAATTGTTATCTTCTATCTTCTTAATTCTGCTTCTTTTATTGTCTTCTCTACTTAATAGCAGTTTTTCTCATATTCTCTAACGCTCAGTAACCCCCGTTGTGTCTTAGTGGCTTAATTGCCTTGTTTGGGATAAAACGACTGAAAAAATAGGGACAGCAAAAACAACGCATATCTTAGAGAGCTTGTGTGGACGGCGAAACATGGCTTAGAAGGGATAACAAAAAGGCAACATTTACTAGAAAGCTAGAAATGACAGGAAATTGTGGAGAGCCATGATCGTCAACGCCCTGAAGGGAAATAATACATAGAAGAAGAAATCTCTTTTCGATGCGCTTCGCTCGAGGACAGAAATAACCGACGCCTTTTGTTAACCATTTTGTTGGAACGTCAACAGAAAGGCGAGAACTCTTCGATGCAGAACATTCAATTTTCAAACGGGCATAAATAAATCTATTTATAATGCATCTGCCCGCGGTATTTGACGACGGAAAACCTGCTGTGGTTCCTTTAATAACATTATTCTATATTCGGAGAATACAAATATGATAGCTATACTCTTGTAGAGAAGACAATAAATATTGAGTTTTCTTTTTTTTTCTCACCTGTAATCAACAGATCATTAGTAACACGCACGCCTACCGTTTTCATCTGGTTTCCCTTATCTGGAGATATTTGCTTCTTTTTTTTTATTTCATCTTCTCCCTATCGGTTCAGCCTATATTGCACAAAAGAAAATCGAATTTGGCCTAATTTTGTCTGCTTCTATAAGAATGGCCGCTACCGGTTGAAGAATTCTTTCCATTCCCGTGCAAAAAGATTGGATTGCCACGTCGATTTGAAAGAAAAGAATTATTGTCGCTAAGAAAATAGCATTACAATAATTAATTCCACCTAAATCCAATTTTGAGGTTTTAAAAATATTTACCCTATCAGCTTCCCGCCCACCAAATACATCGCAGATGCGTTGTTAGCGTAGCAAATTCTAAGTTGCAAGCTGGGCTGATTGCGAAAAAGAGGTTTAGCGCAGCTGACAACCGAAGTGCATAATGCTACGGAAATATTTTGAACATGAATAAATTTGAAATAAAAAATACGATATTCAGGAATTATTCCGCTAGAAAGAGAACAGGTTAAAATCGTTTTGTGTTAGCCCCCACTATGTCTAAGCAATTTCTCCCTTTTATCACATGTACAATAAAACAACTGTAACCTAAAAACCTAAGTGAGCAATGGTGAAAAGAAAAAGGATCATTCAGGCCTTGAGTAATGGTACCAATATTCATACTCTGGCTTTCATCTTCAAAGTCCAGTCAAGAACCATCATGAGAATGGTGAATAAGTTTAAAAAAGGGGTAACAGTAGAGAGGAAACTTGAATCAGGAGGTCACAACAGGAAGAGGGATCCTTATTTCAACTTAGAGCTAAAGAGATCAATTAGAAAAGATCCAACTCAATTCATAACACGTTTGACACGCGGGAGAGGAGTTTCAGCTACGAAATCAAAAGTGCAGTGAAAAAGGACTTGAAAATGAAATCGTACATGAAACCTGTGAGGCTCATTTTTACTCCAGGACAGAAAGTTAGAAGATTAGAGAGGACGAAGATCACCTTGAATAAGTTGGAATATCATCCTGAAATAATATATATATGAAATAATATATATATATATGAAATGATAACATATATATATATATTTATATGAAATAATATATATATATATGAAATAATATATATATATGAAATAATATATATATATATATATGAAATAATATATATATATATATATGAAATAATATATATATATGAAATAATATATATATATATATATATATATATATATATATATATATATATGAACTTTATTTCAATACTTCATGAGCTTCCTATCCTTTGCTATGATTAATTAATGGTGAAAAAGTCATTTTCGTTTATGATCGATTTCATCACAATACTGTATGGAAAAAGATTTCGTGTAACGCCTTTCGTTTTTTGTGACTAAGTTAATGTTGACGTTGATGTGTGGGGTCATCACTCACATCATAGCATCAGAAATTAGCTTCATGGTCACGGAGATAAAAGTATATTTGACATGAAATAAAACGTACAATACCATTTATTTATATTTTTTTGTGTATAGGTGTGTGTATTTTTAGGTTACAGTTGTTTTATGCTACATGTGATAAAAGGGAGAAATTGTTCCGTGTTATTACACGTCATATCACAGACAGAAGTCGGCCACGTGTTGCCCGTAGCCAGGTAGGAGATTGATTTTAAAGTCTTTTGGCGGGATCTCCGGAATTTTTTTTTTTTTGAAATTTGTTAGTCTTGTTACGATGAGCAACTAATGCGTTTAATGTGTTGTTTTGTAAAAGGTCCCTTTTGTGTTCATATAATCTTTTATTTAAATTCCTTGAGGTTTCTCCAATGTATTCCGTCAGATGATAGAGTAAATTTCTTTAGTTTTAGCTTATTGTTTTGATATGCATAAATTAAGTTTTTATTGTTTTAGATGTAGTTGCGACGAATGTTACATTGAGTTGAGATAAGTTCTTTTCATTTGTAGTTGTGCTAGAGTTAGTCGGTAGAACAATATATATATATATTTTTTTTTGGGGGGGGGGATTCGATGGTTTTATCAGATAGGAGAGTTCTATTTTCATTTCTCTTATTTCGCATTCTATATTAAGTAGTTAGACTATTAGATGAGCTTGGAAGTATTTCAATGTATTTATTTTTTTCATGTAATATAGCTTTCCCCTCAAATTGTTCTAGATAAATTGTTCTTATCGCACGCACGCACACACACACCTATATATATATATATATATATATATATATATATATATATATATATATATATATATTCATCCAAAGACAGAATGTTTCGCTGTTTCACAGCTCATAAGTGGGGTTAAACATCCAACTGCCTCAAGACGAGATCGAAACCAGATGATTTAGCATCGGTTGGAGAATTTACCCCTGAGCTATCAGCTCCCGGTAGAGAGAACAGGAGAATTTTACGTACTTATTCTTCGAATAAACAAAATATTCAGTGACCCTCAGGAAATGATTTTTTCTCGGAAAATGCATTGGAAATGATTTTTACTTTGAAAATGCATTGGAAAGGATTTTTACCATGAAAATACATTGGCCAATGATTTTTACTATGAAAATGCATTGGAAATGATTTTTAATATGAAAATGTATTGCAAATGATTTTTACTATGAAAATGCATTGGCCAATGTTTTTTACTATGAAAATGCATTGGCCAATGATTTTTACTATGAAAATGCATTGGCCAATGTTTTTTACTATGAAAATGCATTGTCCAATGATTTTTACCATGAAAATGCATTGGAAATAATTTTTATTATGAAAATGTATTAGCCTATGATTTTTACTATGAAAATGCATTGGAAATGATTTTTAATATGAAAATGTATTGGACAATGATTTTTATTATGAAAATGCATTGGCCAATGATTTTTACTATGAAAATGCATTGGCTAATGATTTTTAATATGAAAATGTATTAGCCAATGATTTTTACTATAAAAATGCATTGACCAATGATTTTTACTATGAAAATGCATTGGCCAATGATTTTTTCTATGAAAATGCATTGGTAAGGATTTTTACCATGAAAATGCATTGGCCAATGATCTTTACTATGAAAATGCATTGACCAATGATTTTTACTATGAAAATGCATTGGAAATGAGTTTTACTATGAAAATGCATTGGAAATGATTTTTACCATGAAAATGCATTGGCCAATGATCTTTACTATGAAAATGCATTGACCAATGATCTTTACTATGAAAATGCATTGGTCAATGATTTTTACTGTGAAAATGCATTGGAAAGTAATTTTTACTATAAAAATGCATTGGCCAATGATTTTTACTGGGAAAATGCATTGGAAATGATTTTTACTATGAAAATGCATTGGAAATGATTTTTACTATGAAAATGCATTGGAAATGATTTTTACTATGAAAATGCATTGGAAATGATTTTTACTATGAAAATGCATTGGCCAATGAATTTTACGATGAAAATGCATTGGAAATGATTTTTACTATGTAAAATCATTGGAAATTATTATTACGATGAAAATGCATTGGAAATGATTTTACGATAAAAATATATTGCAATTTTATTATTACTCTAAAAAATGTATTGCAAATGGTTATAATATAGAATTAGTTGCACATGAATTGAGAATGATTTTTATAATGATGAATTTATAAGTTACTGGTAGGATTTTGTTTAAATTTCGGAGAAAACACTAAAAAGAAAACCTATTAAATGAGTAAAAACTTTTTTATGGGATAATGTTTTGAGGATATGGAGAACAATAATGATGCTGGATCCTTTCAGTTTCGAGGACTACAAGGAAACTCACGAAGTAGCCAAAATGCCCTGAAAGAAGTTGTGACGCAGATGTACCCCATTTTGAAGGAAATTAGAGTTTTGTATTATTTTGAAATCAATAAATGTCTCTGCTGCAGTATCCTCAAAACTTCAGGAGTGTACTTTTTACCAAATAAAATTCGTCTTAGTATCGTCCTGGTAATTGGAGAAGTAAAATGCAGGTTGATCTGTGAATTTCAAAGCTCAAGCGGTCGGATGACATAAGGAAAGAGAAGCACGTATAAAATAATGGTACCAGTGAATTACAGGAATGATAGGAATAAAGAATTGATTGGAATTAAAATATCAGAATAACAGAATGATCAGAATAAAGGAATGATCACAATAATGGAAGGATCAGAATAAAGAATGATTGGAGTAAAAGAAACATCGGCATAAAGGAATGATCGGATTTAAATGATCAGAATAAAGGAATGATCAGAATAAAGAAATGATCAAAATAAAAGAAATGATAGGAATAAAGGAATAGTGGATTAAATGATAAGAATAACGAAAAGATCGGAATATGGGAATGATCGGAATAAAGGAATGATCGAAATTAAATGATCAGAATAAAAGGAATGATCAGAAGAAAGGAATGATCAAAATCAAATGCAATGATAGGAATAAAGGAATTGTCGGATTAAAATGATCAGGATAATTAAATGAACAGATTAAAGAAATGATCGGAATAAAGGAATGACCGGAATTAATGATCAGAATAACGGAATGATCAAAAAAGAAATTAAATTATCAGAATAAAGGAATGATCAGAATAAAGGAATGATCAAAATAAAAGGAATGAGAGGAATAAAGGAATAGTCGATATTAAATGATTCGCAATAATGAAATAAATAGAATAAATGCATGATTGGAATTAAGGAATGATCGGAATAAAGGGATGATCAGACTAACGGAATGATCAGAGTGAAAGAATGACTGGAATAAAGAAATGATAAGAAGAATAGAAATAAAGGAATGATAGAATAAAAGAATGTCGGAATTAAATGATTAGAATAAAGGAATGATCGACGCTTGATAAATACGGATTCGAAGATGTAATTTGGTGAGGACATGGAAAAGCGGGTCTCGGTTGTGACTTGAATCAGTTTGGAAGCGATGCAATTCATGGCGGTCGTAATTTCTCGACAGAAATAATTATGAAGTCATAATTGGTGACTACGAATACAAATCACCATTAATTGGCTGTTTCGCTTAGACATTCTGTTATGCTAGTGGTGTGTGCATGGAGGGAGGGAACAAAATGAAAGGGAGGTAGAAGAAGTAGAAGAGAGGGAAATAAAGAACGAGAAAGAGAGAGAAGAGGAGGAGTAATAAAATGGGAGAGAGGACGAGAGCGAATGAGAAAAATTAGTGGGCAAAAAAGACAATGAACTGTTAAGGCGTAGGAAAAGAGGAAAAAGAATCAGGTATGGATTGTGGATAGATAGATAGATAGATAGATAGATAGATAGATAGATAGATAGATAGATAGATAGATAGATAGATAATAAACATACTAAGATAGATAGATAGATAGATAGATAGATAATAAACAGACTAAGATAGATAGATAGATAGATAGATAGATAGATAGATAATAAACAGACTAAGATAGATAGATAGATAGATAATAAACAGACTAAGATAGATAGATAGATAGATAGATAGATAGATAGATAGATAGATAGATAGATAGATAATAAACAGAGTAAGATAGATAGATAGATAGATAGATAGATAGATAGATAGATAGATAATAAACAGACTAAGATAGATAGATAGATAGATAGATAGATAGATAGATAGATAGATAGATAGATAGATAATAAAAAGACTCACCCTCTCTCTCTCTCTCTCTCTATATATATATATATATATATATATATATATATATATATATATATATAAGTTTGTAGTAATCAGTTACGACAAAAGAACAATGAAAAATAATATTGAGTAAACAAGCAAAATCCATGCCAATGTAAAGTAACAGTAAAAAGGCAAAATGTTCAGAAACTAAGAATTGTGGTTGACGCAGAAGAGCGTTTCGGGTAACTGAATTCGAGACTGGGTCAGTTGAGCCCGACAAAGTTGCCTATCTGATTGGCTAGGAAAAAAACCCATCATTTATCTGTATGGTTCTACCTATAAATTGGGGAGTGGGAAGTATTTTATATTCGCAGCAATATAGAAAGATACATATACCATAACAGTTGCACACTCTTTTCTTTGATTCTAACGAAATTTTCGTGTTTCTTAATACTTTGTTTAGCTTTTAGAAGGCATCTTTTTTTTCTCTGTATTGTTTGATTTTGATATCTCTAATTCGTATTTAGCATCTTGTTTTGTTTCCCTTGCTGACTCCCATCCATGCATTCTGTCTTACATTTGATAGTCCTTTCTTCTCGTTTTCCTTTACAACTTAGTCACGGTTTTCCTTCTAGGTTTGACATTAACACTGTGTTAATTTATTGCTATAAACGTTGAATTTTTATAGTAGGTTCATGTGTTTGAGATGCTATCCCTTGTAGAGTGAATGGCCTTGGTTCAATATAACTGGTAGAACTGCTCATTAAACAGAATTGACAAAGTTTACAATAAAAAATGTATAATAAAATAGAATAAAAAGAACAGGGCTTGAAATAATATTGAATAAGCAAAGAATATATGCAAGGATTTAGTAACAAGTAATAAGGAAACTTAGAATTGTGGTTGCCACACAAGAGCCGATTCTGGTGAAGGTAGCCTTTTGACATCAAGACTGAGTAAGATGAGACTGAAAAATGGTCTATCGTATTGACTAGGAAAATATCCCAGCGTGCATTTGTTGCGGGTCGTATGCTGAATGAGGCGTATCAGAAGGTAAATTTTTATAGAGTGAAAGTTATGTATGTTTGCAATTTGGATTATCCCACAACAAATAGATTACACAAAGAAGATAAGGACAATTGCATAGCAAGGAATGACTGAACAACGTGATTAGAGATCAACAATAAATAGATTTTTATATACAATAAATACACATGCAAAGATAAACAGAATTTTTGTTGGTTTGGTAACTGAGATAATGTTGTGAAGAATGTTAGTACAGAATTGTGGTAAGTAAATGCTGATGCTTTTGGATTGTTATTAAAATGAAAATAATTTTTGTTTCTGTGTAGTAAAATATCAAAATGTATTGTTAAGTTGCTAAGAGTTGTTTGCCTTTAACTGATAGGCTAAATTGATGAATGTACAATTACTTTGACGTAGTGAAAATGTTCACTCAATTGTAGGTGATGAATATCCACGCAGACAAATGGTTATTTGAAAGCTGCGTTGAGTTTGTTGAGAAACTTTAAGTGGTTGCGAGTCAGTAAATTGGACGTGGAGTTTGTATGGATCCCTTGAAATTTGATGACTGGATTGAATTGCGTCATGTGTTTGTTTATATACAGTTGGGTGTTTAAAATTCGGCTCCAGGGACCTTAGGTGGGAAAAGGTTCTGTTGTGAGTTTGCTACAATTTTAACCAAGAGAAGATTGAATTTTACTGAAACGAAATATTGATTGATTAAGGCTTTGTTTTATAGAATGAAACATTTTTCCGAAAGGCGTGGAAGGTTAATATAGAAGATTCCACACATCTGTGTGGTTCTGACTATATAATGGGGGAGGTCGGAGTATTTTGTATTCACAGCAATATAGGAGGATAGATATGCCTTAACATTTGCGCACTTTTTTCTTTGATTCTAACGAAAATTTCGTGTTTTTTAATATTTTGTTTAGCTTTTGGAAGGCATCTTATTTTTTATTAAGCAAATAATATATACCAGGCATAGCAACATTAATAAGGCAAAAGGTTCAGAAACTAAGAACTGTGATTGACGCACAACAGCGGATTCGGGTAACTGAATTCCGGACTGAGTCAGTTAAGCCCAACAAAGTTGCCTATCTTTTTGGCTAGGAAAAAATCCCAGCATGTATCTGTATGGTTCTACCTATAAATTGTAAAGATGGAAGTATTTTCCATTCACAGCAATACAGGAGGATAGCTATAGCATGACAGTTGCGCACTCTTTTCTTTGATTTTAAGGAAAATTTCGTGTTTTATAATACTTTGTTTAGCTTTTGAAAGGCATCTTTTTTTAAAAAATATTGTTTGATTTTGGTATCTCTAATTCGTATCTCGCGTTTTTTTCCCCTTCTAAACTTCCAACCATGCGTTCTGTCTTCTTACATTTGATAATTAGTCTTTTCTTCTCGCTTTCCTCTACAACTTAATCTCGTAGTTCCTGCGGTTTTTTTTTCTTTGGGGTTCGACATTAACACAGTGTGAATTTATTGCTATAAACGTTGAATTTTGATAGTGGGTTCCTGTGTTGAAGAATGAGCGGCCTTGATTCAATATAGATGGTAGGGCTGCCCAACAAACAGAATTGACAAAGTTTTCAATAAAAAGAATATAGCAAAATAGAATGAAAAAGAACAGAGGCAGAAATAATATTGAATAAGCAAATAATATATTCAAGGCAAGGCAACAATAATAATGGCTAAAAATCCAGAAACTAAGAATTATGGTTGACGCAAAAGAGCAGATTCGGATGAACGTAGCTTTCTGACGACAACACTGAGTCAGGTGAGCCCGAGGAGTGGCCTATCTTATCGGCTAGGAACTCCCCCACCTGCATGTATTTGTTTTGTTCTGTCTATAAATTGGGGAGGGGGATGTATTTTGCAATCGTTCCCTAATACAATTGAAACCAACATAAAACGTTACCATTGACAAACAAGACAGCTACCAGAGTTATCTACGAGGGATCAATGATCACCCTTCATTCCTCTAGACTGTAACTGAAGTTGACTGGTGCATAAGACCATTGACATCATTACATTGCATCAAATCACCTTCCATAGGAAAGAATGGAACTAGATGTTAAAATATGATGAATTAATAACGAGTTGTAAAAACAATGGACGGAAATCAAGCTGTTTGCCAATCGAGGTGCGTGTAAGGGATTTTGCTGCAAGGTCCCTAGGCAAAGGTGTGTGTGTGTGAAAAATATATAGAAAATAGGAATGAACTCGTTAGGTAAATAATCCAAAGTTCTTTAGTATTTTTGTTATTATTTTAAAAAAAATAGTGCTCGATACAAAAGTTGAGCATGTATGCTTATAAAACACGTAAATTTCAGAAATAAGTTATTCCCAAAAAATTTCGCTTGAAGATGGAACAGAGCTTAGTACTTTAATTCAATTTAATTCAAATAATTATATTGAAGTTTTCGGCTCTTGTTTTGAAACATGAGAACTCTTATGTAGCGTGTTGGAATCATATTTTTAAATAAATAATTATATATATATATATATATATATATATATATATATATATATATATATATATGGAAAACTGGTAATTGCTGACGCGTTTAGTCCAATGTGGACTTTATCAAAGCAAAATACGAAAAAAATATAAAATAAATAAATATTTTTTCGTATTTTGCTTTGATAAAGTCCACATGGACGAAACGCGTCAGCAATTACCAGTTTTCCTATTGTCATTTTTATTCATATATATATATATATATATATATATATATATATATAATTTTATATTTACACGAATATTTCGCTTTTTGTGTATTTGAATCGGAATCATAACACGTACATATTGTATTTATAGACTTTTTTCTCTCAATCATCGCTATATATCGTTTGTATATTATTTCATTTGTTAAATTGTCATTGGTTTTAAACTATAATATTTATATATACATATAATATGAAGCTTCGTTATTATTTAATATTATTTTATTTTAAAGGATATAAGAATGTATTGTAAAGCAGATCGCACTTCTTTCGTAGTTTCATTTCAAGAGTATTTCGTAGTTTATTGTATTTAAACGACTTTAAATTTGTAATTAGTTTCAAATCAGTTTTAAAGAATATTATGGTGTTTTATGTATTTTTTTTCTCCATGTTTTTATTTTATATTATTTATTTTTTATTTTTTGTAGCGATCACAGAAATGTTAAAATCGGTACATCATTAGCGAACAGATTCCATTGCTGTTACCTGGAACCAAATAGTTCTGTTTTAGTCTTAGGAAATTCCAAATCTCGAAGTCCTTTAGCTCACTTTGAGTTTTTCAAAGACGGATGTCGGACAATAATCTTAATATGAAGTTGATGGTTAGGGCCCTTAGGTTTCATTGCCTTCCCCATCATCTGACTCAATTTCACACGATTCCTGTTTTTTCTGTAATTAGCATCTCTAGGAGACAGGACGTAAAGCCGATAGAATATTTGTATACTATTTACATTATTCGGAATATTGTCATCATCTTTGTTGCCATATTTATCACAACATTCCGGCCGTTGTACCCTCCGGCCTTCCTCAGGTGGTTGGAATGTCGAACGGAACGCTTTATTTCGCTCGCTGGGTTAGACTGTTCTACTTCCACGTGCCATGTCTAATGGATGTCAGTTATCCGTTATCCCATGTTATTAGGTTGGTGCAAAAATAATGACGTAATAATAATGTCGTTTTATGACGTATTTTTAAGGTCAAAAAACGACATTATTACGTCATTATTTTTGTACCAACCTAATAATTCACCTCTCCGGGTTCCTTCACTGTCTTAACCAGGTATTGAACTCACAACTATTTGGGTCCTATCACTGGATCTAATCAAAGCCTTTATCCACTGTGCCATGTGTCCTTGAGGAAGGCCGAAGCGTACCACGACCGAAACGTCGTGATAAATATGACAACAAAGATGAGGAGAATAGTCCGAATAATCTAAATAAAATAGTGTAAATAATACCGTTTTCAGAAATATAGAAAGATAGAGAATATTTGGATATTGGCCTGTCAATTTCTTTTTCTTTGACAGTCCCTTTTCTTTGACAGTCCATTTTCTTTGACAGTCCCTTTTCTTTGACAGTCCACTTCCTTTGACAGTCCATTTTCTTTGACAGTCCACTTCCTTTGACAGTCCCTTTTCTTTGACAGTCCATTTTCTTTGACAGTCCCTTTTCTTTGACAGTCCATTTTCTTTGACAGTCCCTTTCCTTTGACAGTCCATTTTCTTTGACAGTCCCTTAGCAATTGGAAGGACCGTGTAAAAGAGCGACATGATCGATTGGCTCACTCTAAATCATGTTTGGTTTGGTTTGTTACATTTTATGACATATCAAGACCTCAATAAGTTATTTAATGCCGACAAAATTTTTATAACTGGTAATATTTTTTTCTTCAAAAATGTTTAGCTGGTAAAAATCTTTATGTATTTCGGGTATTAAAACATATTTTTATAGACTATTTTACATTGTTCAGATTATCATCCTCATCTTTGTCGCCATATTTATCACAACGTTTCGGCTGTTGTATGCTCCGGTCTTGTTCAGGTGTTTGGAATGTCGAACTGAACCCTTTATTTCGCTCACTGGCGTAGACTGTTCTAGTTCCACGTGCCATGTCTAATGGATGTCAGTTATCAGTTATCTCCTATTAATTCCCCTCTCCAAGTTCTCCACTGCCTTAACCAGGTATTGAACTCACACTCTTTGGGTCCTGTCACTGGATCTAACTAACACCTTTATCCACTGTGCCATGTGTCCTTGAGGACATTCCAACCACCTGAAGAAGGCCGAAGCGTACAACGGCCGAAACGTTGTAATAAATATGGCAACAAAGATGAGGACAATAGTCCGAATAATGTAAATAGTGTACATAATACCTAATTTCAGAAATATAGACAGATACTATGTTTACACTTTCATAGTGTTTTGACCCAACTTTGGTGTGTGTGTGTGGGGGGGTAACTATTTACCCCTAGATGGGACGCAAACACGTGCTACCACCTCGGGTCAAGGTGGATTTGGGAACACCAGCAATTAAGAGATAGCCCCACGCTCATCAAAACCTCCTGATCAGAGGCCTTGCTGTTGGACGTAATTTATCGTCATACCAAAGACGTGGATGTAATTTATCGTCATACCCAGGACAACTCTAACTCATAACCACTGCAAAAGACATACATTTTTTTCTTCCTTGTTAGCCATGGACTGAGAATTCGTGAACAGGTATTCTTGCAGCATTTAGAGCAGGTTGATTTTTTACTTTTTTGAGAAAAATCAACATTGCACTCGGTGAGAAGGCTGGGCTTTAATGTCA
>OZ010609.1:62557020-62559520 GCA_963932145.1 Acanthosepion lycidas | reverse complement strand
CGTTGAGTATGAGTGATCACTCCAAACACCTGAGTCAACACCATCAGACTCATCCAACTCTTTCTGAATCTTCTGCACTGTCATGAGATTGACAACCAAACACTCCGAAATGTTCCTGTTCGAGCTTCCGGTGCGAATTCCAAGCATGATAGATAGATAGATAGATAGATAGATAGATAGATAGGTAGATAGATAGATAGATAGATAGATAGATAGATAGATAGATGTGAACAGATTGACCTAGCTAACTAGATAATGAAGAAATTGAGAAGGATTGATAGGTGTGTTCAGATTTAGATAGATAGATAGATAGATAGATAGATAGATAGATAGATAGATAGATAGATAGATAGATAGATATGAACTGATAATGAACAGGCTGAGATAGATAGATAGATAAATAGATAGATAGATAGATAGATAGATAGATAGATAGATAGATAGATAGATGTGAACAGATTGACGTAGCTAACTAGATAATGAAGAAATTGAGACTAGGTCAGATGATAGATAGATAGATAGACAGACAGTTAGATAGATATATAGATAGATAGATAGATAGATAGATAGATAGACAGATAGATAGATAGATAATGAAGAGACAGAGATAGATAGATAGATAGATAGATAGATAGATAGATAGATAGATAGATAGATAGATAGATAGATAGATGTGAACAGATTGACGTAGCTAACTAGATAATGAAGAAATTGAGAAGGATTGATAGGTGTGTTCAGATTTAGATAGATAGATAGATAGATAGATAGATAGATAGATAGATAGATAGATAGATAGATAGATAGATAATGAAGAGACAGAGATAGATAGATAGATAGATAGATAGATAGATAGATAGATAGATAGATAGATATGAACTGATAATGAACAGGCTGAGATAGATATTAACAGACTAGGTCAGATGATAGATAGATAGATAGACAGACAGTTAGATAGATAGATAGATAGATAGATAGATAGATAGATAGATAGATAGATAGATAGATATGAACTGATAATGAACAGGCTGAGATAGATATTAACAGACTAGGTCAGATGATAGATAGATAGATAGATAGACAGACAGTTAGATAGATAGATAGATAGATAGATAGATAGATAGATAGATAGATAGATAGATAAGCTCTAATAACAATTTAGATATGAAAAACCTAATTTGGCATGTGTAGACATAGACAAGTAGTAAATGAGACGCAATAAATTAGAAGCAAAACTAAAATAGTTTTTGTCTTTTTCTAGGAAAAATGTCGTTGTTTGTCCTCAGCGAACCTCCAATCAAGTCCATTGATTGGATGAAATGACTGAAAGCAATTGCAATTCACACACTTCGAGACTTTTCCAGCCAATCATCTCCCGATGTGAATAAACAGAAAATAATAGCTGATATTAAAGAAATACAACTTAATGGAAAAATATGATCGCTTATAATATTTCTACGATTTCTATAAGTAGCAGTACGAAAGATAATTCCTACTAAATTGTCTTTTAGCTGAACCCGAAGAATTTACAGAAGTTAAATCAGGAAAAATTTCTCAGTTAATAAAATATGACCGATAATTTGGAAAGTTTTCAAACATCATGTAAAATAGCAACGACCTTAAATAAAAGCTTATGAACCTTGATTTGACTCATTCTGCCTTAGCGCTGTAAAAAAAAAAAAAAACATTTATTTTATTGTGATGGATGGTTACAGGCGAGAGATGGGATGTGCTTATTTTTTTTTTTTTTTTTTTTTTTTACCACGGACCCTATAAAAGTAAAAAGAAAAAGTTTCGGTCGCTGATTTCGTAAGGGACTGATTTCTCGAATCCCTTCTCCTAATTTGCTTACAAGAAACCAACAATGCTCTGAAAATGGTTAGAGACTAAATATAGACAAATGTCTCAATCACTATGTTTATCAACAAGTAGAAAGTAGCTTAGATGTGGTACAAGGCCGAAATTATTGAGCACCAAGTGAGGATCAAACTCACTATTCAGTCGTAATTGTTCTAGCGAGACAAGCTTGCTAACCATTACACAGCCTCGAGCTGCCCCAGATGATTTTCTAAGGGTAGCTTAGATGTGGCACAAGGCCGAATGTATGGGGCACCCAGTAAGGATCGAACTCACTACTCAGTCGTAATTGTTCTAGCGAGACAAGCTTGTTAACCATTACACCGCCTCGAGGTGCCCCAAATGATTTTCTAAGGGTAGCTTAGATGTGGCACAAGGCCGAAAGTATGGGGCACCCAGTGAGGATCAAACTCACTACTCAGTGGTAATTGTTCTAGCGAGACAAGCTTGCTAATCATTACACAGCCTCGAGGTACCCCAAATGATTTTCTAAGGGTAGCTTAGATGTACACAAGGCCGAAAGTATGGGGCACCCAATGAGGATCGAATTCACTATTCCGTCGTAATTGTTCGAGCGAGACAAGCTTGCTAAATATTACACTGCCCAGAGGTGCTCAATTATAATGTTTTTCCAAGCGTAGCTTAG
>OZ010609.1:62542020-62552020 GCA_963932145.1 Acanthosepion lycidas | reverse complement strand
GAAAGACAAAAAGAAAGGGAGAGAGATATAGAGAGAAAATGAAAAAAAGAGACAGTGAGAAAAAGTGTGTGAACGTAGAAAAAGAAAGGGCAGAGAGATAGTGAAAGAGACAGAGAAAGAAAGATACAGAGAGAGAGAGAGAGAGAGTGAGTGATGAAAGTTTGAGAGAGAAAAAGACAGAGCGGAGAGCAAAAAATAAAGCGGGTGGCTTCAATGAGAGAGATATCGAAAGAAAGAGCAGACAGTAGAGAGAGAGAGACCAGAGAGGAAAAGAAAGATACAAAGAATGGAAGCGAGAGAAAGAGAGAGAGAGAGAGAGAGAGAGAGAGACGAAATAATTTGTACTTCTCCATTAAAAACGTTATCAAAAATTCATATCAGTATAAAATCACGATTCTTGCTTCTTCGTCGTTATTATTGAAAGAACAATTTCCAATTTGGTCTGCAATTTGGCACTGAGTCAAATTTGTAAGCTCTTATAACCATTAACAAGAATTTTCAAAAGATGCTTTTAACAGTTCAATCTAACAGGAAATTTCACACCTATATTTACTCCCACGCTATATTCTATTTTTTTATACCGTTGTTCCCCCGATTCGAGAGCCTCTCAAGTTAGAGGGTTACCGAATGAGGTTGTTGTAAGTGTATAAGAAGGTGAAATAGGAACTGCATATTAGGAGAATATATAGGATAGATAACGACTGACGATAGATTGCAATGATTTCTCGAAAGTCTATACCACTAAGTAACAGTTCTTGAGAAGAAGCTGTCAGAGTGGAACTACCATCTTATCAGTGGAATATCAGGATGTACTGATTCTGGGTATGTGGTATGGCTGGGCTTAGCTGTGAAAGTCTGAACTGACAGAACTAAGAAATGAGTCTCGTTTAAATATTTTCCATGAAAAATAACCTTTCGTCTGCAGGAGTTGAGGAGTTTCTCCTATTTCTTGGGGGTACAAAAAATATAGCCACTGGACGGGAATGAGTGGCAGGGTAAAAGGAAAAAAAATCGAAAGAAAAGAATGTATGCAGTTAGAATGCAACCGATAGCTGCATGTAGAAATGAATCCATTATCTGTCTATATTTCTGAGATGAGGCATTATGTACATTATTCGGACTATTGTCCTCGTCTTTGTTTGCCGCCATATTTATCTGTTGTACGCTCTTGTTGGAATGTCGAACTGAACCCTTTATTTCTCTCACGTGCCATGTTTAATGGATGTCAGTTATCTCCTGTTATTTCCTTTTCTCAAGTCCTCCACTGCCTTAACCAGGTATTGAACTCACACTCTTTGGGTACTGTCACTGGATCTAATTGGATCTCTAACCAACGCCTTTATCCACTGTGCCATGTGTCCTTGAATTTCTAGGTATTATAAACCTAATGTCATCAAAAAATCCTTTTTTTACCAGTGCTCATATTGCAATTTTTGCTGTTAACATTCCATGTTTTTACCAGAACTCATATTGCAATTTTTTGTTGTTATTATCGCTTTTTACTGACACTACTTATTACTGGTTCCCATATAAGAAAAGAATCCGTATTTCATTAAAAACTGATGAAAATACAGAAGCGAATGATGAGTAATGGCTATGCTTGTCTTTTGCGCCATGGTATTGGATAATTTGTAAAACGAGTGGACATTACGAAACAAACATCGCCAAGCAGGACGATATTTTCTGTAAAAATCAGACGAATAAATTGCCGTCGGCTTTGCTAGAATAGATTTCTCGTTCGAACGCCGGCATCAGACGACTGTCTCTCAAGCTTCCAGTAAAAACTGACCTCTTCACCACACCTAATCGCTTGCCGCCTACCATTTCTTATTACAAACACGCGAGCAGAATCGACAGTAACAGTTATTTTTCCTAATCTGACCTGTGGTCATTGATTACACTGAGAAGATGATCATATATATATATATATATATATATATATATATATATATATATATATATATATATATATACCGCGTGTAACAGCAAAAATGTTCAAATCGTGTAACACCAAAATTGTCCAATTAATAGATTAAGTTCTGAGCCGTTGTATCTTATAGATGATTAATGACATCTTTATAACACTATTAGACTCTACTTTGAGCAATAAGAATGTATGAGTACCCTCCAAGCTTAACAGAAGAATCGTAATGAAATCGATCATAAGCGAAAAAGACATGTTCATCATTAATTAATAATAGCTAAGGAACGGAAGCTCTTGAAGAATTGAAATAAAGTTCAAATATATATATATATATATATATATATATATATATATATATTATTCCAGGATTATTTTCCAACTTATTCAAGATGATCTTCGCCCTTTCTAACCTTCTAATATTCAGTACTGGAATAACAAAATGCCTCACAAATTTCACATACCATTTCATTTTCAAGTCTTTTTTCACTGCCCTTTGGACTGTCATAGCTGAAACTCCTCCCTCATATGCCAATCGTCTTATGAATTGAGTTGGATCTTTTCTAATTGATCTCTTTAGCTCTAAGTTGAAATGATGATCCCTCTTCCTGTTGTGACCTCTAGATCCAGTTTTCTTCTGTACTGTCTCCCCCTCTTTTTTTTAACTTATTCACCGTTCTCTTGATAGTTTTTGAATGGACTTTGAAGATGGAAGCCAGAGTATGAATGTAGTTTCCATTACTGAGGGCCTGAATGGGATTTTTCATCTCACCATTGCTCAGTTGGGAAGACATAGTGGGTCTGACACAAAATGATTTTAATCTGTTCTTTTTCTAGCTGAATAACGCAAAGGATTTTTCATATGACAAACGGTGTCCAAATGGCTAAACGTCTTATCTGAAATCCTGGAAAAAGAAACTTTGAGTCTAAGAATATTTATGTATATTTACACTATTTCGCTTTTTCGAACTGTTGTCCTCATCTTTATGGTTATATTCCCGACGTTTCGACCGTTGTACGCTCCAGCCTTCTTCAAATGTTATACTTTGTAATTTAGAACCGAACCCTTTATTTAGTCCACGGAGGTAGATTGTTCTAATTCCACATGCCATGCCTTTCTCAGTTGCAGTTAATTCCATTTAGTAACACAAATCTCCAACTTTTTTGTTCACGTCTACTGTGGCCAGGTATTGAACTCACAACTCTTTGGATCAAGTCGCTTTTGGATTACATCAACCAATCTTTTATCCACTGTGTGTGTGTATATATATATATATATATATATATATATATATATATATATATATATATATATATATATATATATATATATATATATATATATATATATATATATATATATATATACTATATATATATATATATATATATATATATATATATATTATAAAGACATTTTTATGTTTAACGTTCTTTTTATAGATACAAGTATTTAAGTAAATGCTCTGTTTAAATAAATAAACACGCTCATACCCTACACGCCAGAACTGTCCGAACTGCCACATCCTGACATTCTCGAACCAGCACTATACGAACCTTCCCTACGCAACCGTTCGCTCACCCCAAACTTCGCACCATATCGCGATCGACAACATGACTTCCCTCACTCGCAAACCCATAAACTCAAAACCTCACAACTTCCAAGGCAGTATCAAACATAACCAATACGTCAATACACATTAAGACAATGGACAAAAGTCCGACAATTTTATTTATTAAAGACATTTTTATGTTTAACGTTCTTTTTATAGATACAAATATTTAAGTAAATGCTCTGTTTATAATAAACAGTATTAAATAACATTTACCGGCCTGAATGTCCAAGAAATTTTCATAGAAAATATTCGTCCTTAGGCACGTCAGCGTAAATGACGGTTCCGTATAGGATGCAGGTTCGAATCCTGTCCAAGGACGAATATTTTCTATGAAAATTTCTCGGGCATTCAGGCCGGTAAATGTTATTTAATACTGTTTATTATAAACAGAGCATTTACTTAAATACTTGTATCTATAAAAAGAACGTTAAACATAAAAATGTCTTTAATAAATAAAATTGTCGGACTTTTTCCATTTCTTAATATATATATATATATATATACACAACATACAATCATGCTTAATTAATCATTCTAAATCCGAATTAGGATTAATCTCAAAAACATACTCAAAAAATTAATAATATCTGTACAACAACAATATCCTGCCAACCTTTGGAAAGACTCCTCCGACACAATTCAATGGTTCTGAAATCTTCCAAATAAACAGCCAACCACATTCATCCAATTTGACATAATCCACTTTTACCCATCCATTTCTGAAGAATTATTAATAAATAGCCTGAATTTCGCTAAAAATTACATTGATATCACTGAAGATGAACAAAATATTATCATAGCTTCTAGAAGATCCATACCCGTGTACTATGACTCAACTTGGATTAAAAGTAACAACGAAAACTTCGACGTTCCTGGGAGGCATTTGACTCTGCCCAGATAGCAGACGTGGTGGGCATATATATATTGGACACCCTGGGTAGGATCATTAGCCCCAACCATGTTGGCCTTCATAGAGACGATGGCCTAATAATTGTTCCCAATAGTAATGGTCCTCTAACTTCAAGACTGCATGAACAGATTATTAAACTTTTCAGTTTTCTAGGTTTCAAGATAAATATATCTTCTAACTTAAAAATAGTTAACTTCCTTGACATTACTCTTAACCTTTCGAACAATACGTTTAGACCCTTCCAAAAAGAATGCCAAACCCCAATCTACATTAATGTCCACTCAAACCACCCGAAGTTGATTATAGGATATCCCAAAACGGTTAAAACAGCGATAAATAAGTTATCTTCTAACAGAAAAGGTTTTAATGAGAGTAAGTCTTTATACAACCAAACGCTAAAAAGGTCAATTTTCAACAAGAACTAGATTACCAAGAAAACTTAAATAACTTCAATTCTAATAATTCCAACAACAGAAAAAGGAAAATCATAATGTTCAACCCACCCTTCTACAGGCTATCCAGTATTAATATAAGCCTTTTCTTCCAGAAATTAATAGATAAGTATTTTAACGATAAGGACTCATTAACAAAAATGTTTAATAGGAAAACACTTAAAATCAGTTACTTATATGTTGACAATGTAGAGAAGATCATATCAGCCCACAATAGTAAACTCCTTAATAAGTTTCAACGGAGTGAAGTACAAGATATTAACCCCGGCCGCAGTTGCAGAAGGTAAACCGAGTGTCCTGTTGAGGGAAAGTTCATGTCCAAGAATGTGGTGTATGAGGCAACTATCTTCCTCGAGGAAAATGTGAACCTGGATAGGATCTACATTGGAATATCTGCAAGAAGTTGGAAACAACGCCTACATAATCACAGACACTCTTTCATCAATAGATTGATGAAAAACCAAACTAATTTATGCAGGCAATATTGGAATCTAATTGACAAAAGATCTCACCCCACATTTGGAGTTGAAATTCATATACAGGGCTCGGACTCCTAAGAACTTCAGGGACCATTGTGACCTATGTCTCCAGGATAAAATATTTATAATTAAATACAAAAACCAGGAGGGGTTACTGAACCTTCGAAGTGAACTAATATCCAAATGCAGGCACAAATATGACCTTAAAATATAGAAGAACCACTTCCCCATTATTGTATAAGATCAGATAAGACAAAACATATATCAATGTATTCAAATCTGTATCTTCATTGGATGGATTCTGTTGCACATAAGTATGTTTATTGTACTCTGGAGCTTATGGTTGTGGTATATTTATGTTTCGATATGTATATTTATTTGGATATGTGTGTGTATATATAGATATTTATATGTGTGTGGTGGATATGTATGTGTATGGATATATTTTAGTGTATATAAATATACCTGGGTATATGATATGTGAAATTCTGCACTCATGTAAGTATATAATGTATAGGGTGGTATATAGTAGTAGTTATGCACTTGTGAGTGTGAAAGAATATATAAACGTATGTTTGTATATATATATATATATATATATATATATATATATATATATATATATATATATATATTTGTCTATACACATTTATATATATGTGTGTGTGTGTGTATATATATATTTATATGTAGCTATTACTTTTTTATTTGTGTGTTTCTGTGTATGTGTATATGTATGAGTATGTTTATATATATTTATGTATATATATGTATGTACATGTCTATGTATATGTGGGTTTACGTATATATATATATATATATATATATATATATATATATATATATGGGGATCTATCTTTGTATATATATATATATATATATATATATATATATATATATATATATATATATATATGTATGTACATATCCGTGTTATGCAGTTTGGTTTTGTGTGTCGGTCTTTTTGTAATATTGTATTTACATGGATTATAATTGGTATTAAGACATATATAAAATTATTCTGTTCGTGAATCTATCTATCTATCTATCTATCTATCTATCTATCTATCTCTCTCTCTCTCTCTATATATATATATATATATGTGTGTGTGTGTCTGTGTGTGTGTGAGTGTGTGCTTGTGTAGATATATTTAGGTGTAGAATATATATGGGTATGAGATTGTTTTAATATGTAATGTATACATATCATGTATATATGTGTATTTATATATATATATATATATATATATATAAGTGAACATAGAAGTCAACACCTAGAGGCGACAGTCTGTTTCATGCTATATGCAATCGTCAGGCCTGACGATTGCATATAGCATGAAACAGACTGTCGCTTCTAGGTGTTGACTTCTATGTTCGCTTTTATATTTACACATGCTCTATCTCTGATATTGTGCACTTTATTCCATAAATATAGCACGCCTTAAGACTATATTTCATCATATATATATACATACATACACACACACACACACACATATATATATATATATATATATATATATATATATATATATATATATATATGTCTGTGTGTTAGATATGCTACCTTTATGCTAGGTCGAGTTATTGGCTTACTTGATAGATTCATATATAACTATACGCTTGGGGGAGGTGTAGATGCCTATAGATCTCGATATTTTGTATTTATTGTACATATCATTATATGTAGATATAGGGATACACATGTATATTGCTCATATTTCGTATTGATTTTAACTATGTGCATTATGTATTTATCATTTGTTTGCTCTTTTAGAAATCTGTTGTTTCCACTGTGACGGTCGTTAATGCAATGTATATATTAAGAATACAGAACTGTTAAATATACGCTTGACCAGTTTGGGGACTACGTGTTAATTTATATGAAAAGTTTCTTGAATAGATGCAGATACGAATACTTATTGGACTTAAATCTGTGGACGGTTAACCTTAGTAGCAATACAGTAGATTATTCAAATCCTATTAAAATTACTTAGTCATTAATTTCTCTTTGTATCCGATTAAATTTTTAATAAGTTTATTTAAATTATAAAAAATTTGGACTATTGTTTATTTTATACATTTTTTTCTGCATATGGAAAATGATATATTAGAAAACACACACATATATATGATGGACTCTCCCAGCGTTTTCGACGTATGAGTGTCTTTCAATTCAGTTTTTAATCCTGTACCTGTCCCCGTCGGTTTAACTCTCTCGCCAGTGGTCTTCTTGCTCAGGTGGAATAGCAAAGAAGGAACGCAGAACTGAACTGCAGACTATACACATAAAAGATTTGTTTAGAGTAGTGAAAGCTTGTGTGGAGCCAGCCACACTTATTGGAAATGCTGATAACAAGGAGTTGGTGAAAATATTTGCCACGAACACAATGAACAACACCCCTCAGGTTTTATTATCACGCAGTTATACCTCTCCGACACTACCATTGCACAGAAGAGTGCAGCGCCTTTCGATAGTAATTTGACGTGATTTAGCCCGCCTGCTGAAGCGGTTTAGAGGGTTTGGTGTGTGGAGATTTAGGGGATGGGTGAGGACAAGTGTTACCCGTCCATCTTAATAATAAGTGCAGCAGCCGCGTAACAGAGGTACTACTTCTACCCACTGCCACCTACACGCATAGAACATACACTGTTCTATGTGTTATGTTTTATGTTATACATAGAACATATTTTCTATGCATGTTCGATATATATATAGTTTTATATATATATATAGTTTTATATATATATAGTTTTATATATAGTTTTATTTTGAATAGATTTTCTACGGTTAATTTGAAATCTTTAGTTAGGTACTGAATATGTTTAAATATTGGCACATTCTCTGCTTTCCTGTCCCTTTTTCCTTCAACCTATCCTGTGAGTGTCAAATAATGTCCTAGGGGTCGCTACACAGACCAACCCACTTTTTACTTTACATAAATGATCTAGCTAAGGGTATCCTCCGATCATTTGTGAATATCTATGCTGATGATACGACGGTATATGACTGCACCTCAAAAATCTAGTCGACGGGAGCCCGGCAGCTGATCTCTCCTCTGACCGAGCTCTAACAGCTCAGTGAGGGAAAAACTGGCTGGCCACATTCAATGATTTGAAAACCAAACTAGTAACATTCCATCATCACTGATCGGACCCAGAACTTTCACCAATGGCGATGAACGGATTTTCACTCGGGAAGGCCACGTGCCTTGAGCGCCTATCTGGGACTTAAACTTAACCCAAACCTCAAATGGAATTTGTACATACGAGCCATCGCTAGAGATGTTGAGAAAATGATCGGTTCCTTGTAGCGCTTCAGTAACTACCTGGTTCTTCATGCTATCCTCTACCTTTACAAGACCCAGTTGAGGCCGAAATTGAGTAAATCTGCACAGTCTTCACTTTCTAAACTTCACGGCTAGGACCCACCATGCCACGCGCATTGTAGCCTGTCAACCTCATTCCCTTCGTATTCAGTTAGTGAGATGTAAGTTCAACTCGATCACCAACTTCAAGTGATCCCAAGGCTTACTTCTCGTTCCAACTCTCTACTTTACGTAAATAATCCACCTAAGCGTATACTCCGATCTTTTGCTGATGATACAATGGATAATGGATGCACATCCAAAACTCTAGATGACCAGAGATTGGTTGCTGATCTCTCCTCTGACCGGATAAGAAAAAGAATAGAAAATTAACCCCAGTAGATAAGCGTTCATCTTGATTTTAGCAGAAGTCTGATTAATATCAGTTTTCCCGCCAAATTGACTTTAGCGTAAATGATGTCACAATAAAATGGCGCCATGAATGTATGAATCCTCAACCACAATATGTATATATATATATATATATATATATATATATATATATATATATATATAGGGAGACAAAAGGGAGAAGAGTGTGGGAAAAAAAAATGGCGGAAATAATTCAATTATTAGTTATCCGATAATAAATGGTTTTCCTCACATAGTGCCCGCGGGAAATAATCGCTCTGAGATTTGTGTAAATTGATCCAAACTATTTTCCTTTGATATCATCAACCATATTCAGTCATTTTCTGCAACATACTCGTAGAAAATACGACTAAAATGGCGGCCAACCACATGTAAGAATAAGAGGGATATAATGATAGAAGGATTAACACCGACCACCAATTTACCAGTGGTAGAGAAAAATGACATAATGTCTAGCCAGCGGTTGAACAGTGGTAGAAAAAAATGACTTAATCCCCAGCCACCCGTTGAACGGTAGGTAAACACGTGCCTCGTGTTTTACTATTGGTTGTCTTATTTTGAAGAGCCAATCAGAAAAGCCGTAATATTTTGATGTCATCGAACGTTATACCAACATGTCTGCGCCTTTTCATTGTGTTTTGTAAATGTGTTTTGGATAAAAAAAAAAAAAAAGATCGTTTTTAGCATGATGAGTGCAGAGTCTCAACCTAGACCGTCAGGGAAGCAACAATGAATTTATATTTTTGTAACTATTTTTATATCTACTGTGAAACATTACCCACCAATTATTTGCGAATTTTGACTCAGAATCTCAAACAGAAGGATTACAATTGTTCAGGAACGCAGGTCTCAAACGGTTAATAATGAGCTTATAAAAGCAAA
>OZ010609.1:62472020-62539520 GCA_963932145.1 Acanthosepion lycidas | reverse complement strand
TCTTGTCAGCATAGTTCTGTGGGTGTTGAATAAACATAAATGTGCCTGAGCAACGTCTGCAATAGGGATTTGCTAGCCGGGTATCATCGAATATGAGTGGCTAGCTATACATATGACAATGTATGCTGGACAATGTTCTAACAGATGAATATGAAATTTGACGTAAGTATGCTGAAGTTGTCATCGAAAATGAAAAAGAAAACGGTCACTTTGAAATATCCCTAGGACACATAATGAGGAAAGAGGGTTTGGTGAAATTGACACTCACAGAACATACTGTAGTCAACAGGGACAGCGAATAACGTACCTAACGAACTTGTATAAAACGTTGGGAGACCAAGAATTAGGAGAGATAAGAAAACGACAAAATATACTAGCAGCTAAAAAAAGAAGAGGAAATTGAGGAGAGCCATAATCGCCCTGGTCTTGAAGGTACATGGTTGTTGTCGGCGCCCGCTTAAACGGAGCATCCTTTCTCTCTATTCCCTTTCTCTCTATTCCCTTTCTCTCTATTCCCTTTCTCTCTTCTGGTGGTGGTGCCGGAGGTGGCTTGGCCAGAAGCACCTCAATCGAGGCCTAAAGGGTATTGAGACAGTCGAGATCTGGCAAACTTGGTCACATCGGCCTGTGGGATGTGTGGTCTATTAATTGGTTACGTCAGCCTGACTGCCGCTGCCCGCATCCACCTGTTTGTCCATTGAGATGGTGTGAATCTTTGCCTATTCTGGCAGGGTTTTCGCAGGTTTGGTCGCATTTAGATTCGTCCTTCCTCTTCGACTTTACCGCCATGGGTAGCTCTACAAGAGATGGAACTCCAGACGGCTTCGCTCTTGGGATCACTGTGAGAAGCAAGCCCTCTACCATGATAAGGAACGGCTATATATATATATATATATATTGGATGTCGGAGTGAACAGTTCGTTAGCAAATGTAACAGGTAGAAGAGTCAAAGTGATTTGTGCTCGCTGATGGCAGAGTCAGTGTCCAGAAATCTGCGTGATTTTGTTTTCCAGGGGAGAGAAAAAAAAAGAGAAAATGGGAACGCAATTTAATTACGTAAGGAATGAAGAACTAAAGTAGAATCAATGACTTGCTAATATTTTACAATATTTCAATCTGTACTGAAAGAAAGAGAAAATGGAATGGTTGGTCCAATTTATACAAATATCAGAGCGATTATTTCTCGCGGGCAAATGTGATAAAAACCATTTATTATAGGATAACTGAAAATTGAATTATTTCCGCCATTTTCCTCTTGCTACACTCTTCTTCCTTTTATTCTCCCCTCTCTGTCTCTCTCTCTCTTTCTCTCTCTCTCTCTCTATATATATATATATATGAATATATATATATGTGTGTATATGTATATATAATAGTATATATAATATTATATAATAACATATTTATATATTCATATATATAGTAATATATATTCATATATATACAATATATATATAATAAAATAATGATATATATATATGTATATGATATTTATAGTAATACCTATTTATACTTATATAGTAATATATAAATTATCATATATATGTATATACAATAATATAATAATTATACTATAGATAAAGTAATATATATTGATATATGTGTTATATATATATATATATATATATATATATATATATATATATAGTAATTATATGTATAGTAAATGCTAAAGAACGGTGGATTCTAAATATGTTCTTTCTCTTCATTTGGACATGTATATATATATATATATATATATATATATATATATATATATATATATATATATATGTGTGTGTGTGTGTGTGTGTGTGTGTGTGTGTGTGTGTGTATATATATATATATAAATATAAATATATATATATATATATATTATTATTATTATTATTTATATATTATATGCGCGGTACTTATTAGAAAGCACTCAATATTAGAGATGGAGCTAACATATTTGATTGGATTGAGTTTGCGATCGTCAGACAAACTGATTAATTTTTTAAAATTTTGGGATCATGTAGATTACATGTATTGGTGTTATTATGGATGTGGGGTGGAAATCGTCGTCGTGATGTCACTCATACTAACGCAAAAAGAGATGCATGTCCGTACACCCATTGAGGTACGCTGACACACATACACACTCGCTCGTCCGCCGAGTATCATACAGACATAAACATATGTGGACAGTATGTGATTTGATATATGATTGTATATGTGTGCTGTTGTCTATATACATACGTATTTGTATGTTGAAATTCAAAAATCGACGTGTAGCGAAAATTTCTCGTGAATGTATACATGTCAGCAATCAGATCATTTTTCTGTTTTTTCGCTGAATAATATTTCCTCGCATATACGTATATACGTGTGGTGGGGGTCTGTGTAAAATTATGATATGTAAAAATTGCTACTATTTTTAATTTTTTAAAAGTTTATTTGTTATTATTTTAAAGCTGGTTATTTGCTTGTTTTTGATGACTGTGTATATGTAACTGGTCGAAATTTCAGTTTGTAATCCGTATTAGTTATTTTTATGGTGGTATTAAATATGCTTGGGGAGGGGGGTAGTTTACGTTAATAATTATAGCGGGTTTATATGATAATAGTAGATGTGATGTGATAGTAATGTTGTAGAGGGATTGGTGGCAATGATAATATAAGTAGCTAATAGTTATTGTAAATTGGTAGAAGTGATTAGTAATGGTGATGGGAGAATGATAAAAACAATAAATGCAATTATTGTGGTGGTAGCTTGAACTAAAAAGTGATTGTTGGTGTTTTATTTTATTTTATTTCATATATTTATTTATTTTGGTATAAATCCTGATAATAGGTATTTACTCTCATGCCTACATTAGGAAATAATCTCTGATCTTATTGGTTTTTATTTGGTGGTATTAAATATGCTGGGGGGTTACGATAATAATTATAGTAGATTTATATGTTAATAGTAGATGTGATGTAGTAGTAATGGTGTTGGGTGGTGGTGGTAATGATAACATTAGTACCTAATAGTTATTGTAAAGTGGTAGAAGTGATTACTAAAGGCGGTGCAATGACAATAACAATAAATGTAATTATTGTGATGGTAGCTTGAACTAAAGAATGGTTGTTGGTGTTTTTTTTTGTTTTTTTGTTTTTTGTTTTTGTTTTTTGTTTTTGTTTTTTGTTTTTTTTATCCTTTTGGTATAAATTTGGATAATAGGTATTTATTCTCATGCCCACATTTGGAGATTATCTCTGATCTTTTGTTTAGTAAATTCTTTTGCCGGTCATTGCTAGTTTTTCGTGTAGGCAAAGTAGGCATTTTTTGTAATGTTGCTGTAGGCAGGAGCTTTTTTTAATATTTTCCAGCTTATTGTTGGTGTGATATTTCTGTCTTTTTGCTGCCATATGTATGTGGATAGTGTAGTGCTGTTCGAGTATTTCTTGTTGGTGAATGAAAGGTTGTGGTTGTTTTTCCTCTTCTAGAATGGACCCTCAGTGGCACCAATGTAGTACATTGTGCTGTTGTTTGCACTTAACGTGGCTTTATATATTGTGTTCGTAAGTTTGCAATTTCCCTGGAGTGGACATGTTGTTCTATTTCTGCAGTTGCATTTTGGATCCTTGGTTTCATTTCTGTAGGTTGTTATTTTTTTTTTTTTTTTTTTGTGGCTTTTGATTATTTCTGTTATACTTTTTGTGCAGCTGTAACTGATTTTTACGTTATTTTTGTTGAATATTTTTGCTAATCGGTTTGTTTCAGTGAAGTGCTTTTCTATTAAGTTTAGGAATGTCTTGCCTATGTTCGTTTTGACGGTATTGTTGTATGGTGGATTAAATCAGATAATATTTCTTTTTCTGTTTTTGCGTTTTGGCTGTGGAGGTATATATTGTAGTTGTTGTGTGTAACCACATGCTTTTAGTGCTTCGTTTTATGGTGCTTTTTTGTTATTAAAAATGTTTATGTTAGATGAGTTCTCAGATAGTCTGCGGCTGATTGATTTTGGTATTTGTTTGATGATCGAAGGTGGGTGGTTGGAGGATTTGTGTACGTAAGTTGGGGCATCATTGTCTTTTTTGTACAGTTCGTATGTATTGTTGTTCAGGTTAAAAGTGACGTCAAGGAAGTTTACTGTTGCTGTGCCTGCCTTTATCTCTATTTTGAATCCAATATCTTTTAAGGCGTTCACTATTTTCTTCCTAAATTTGTCTAATTTGGGGCTATTATGTTGGAATTTTTGGGTACCCTGGTGTACTAGTGAGCCAGCCGAAATGAGCTGACTCATTTTATAGTTCACCAATAGAAGGGTTAACCAATCAGAGGGCTTAAAATATTCAATGCAACGTGTATAAAGGCGGCCATGTTTTTTCCCGAATATTCA
Organism: Acanthosepion lycidas; assembly: GCA_963932145.1. NCBI lineage: Eukaryota > Metazoa > Mollusca > Cephalopoda > Sepiida > Sepiidae > Acanthosepion > Acanthosepion lycidas. The sequence continues at coordinate 62,535,171 of OZ010609.1, read as the reverse complement.
CTGCCAGCCTTTGATATCGAAGACTGAAGAATTACGGAACAGCTGCTGGTGCTATTGGCGATATAGTCAGATTCAGTAGAGTGTCTGACTCGTGAGTTTTAATCTTTAACGTTGTTTCATTGAACAGATTACGTACTGCGCTGTATTCTATATTCATAGACTACAGTGAACATGGTTAACAAAGGTTACGAGCCCAGATGGGTCAATGTAATATCGGTGACATTGACTGTTGCTATTTGGTGCAATGTATTCTGAAGAACTATCAAGAAGCCATAAATTCTGATAATTCCAAACGATGGATAGCAAAAGGAAATGGAATCCCTAGTATCAAATGATACTTTTGGATTGAAAAAGACCCCGGATGATAAAAATATTATCGGCAGCCTTTGGGTTTATACTATAAAGCAAACTGAGGATGGCTCGCCAGTGTACAAGGCACGTTTTGTAGCTAAAGCATTCTCGCAGATATACGGGGAAGATTATGTAGAAACATTCAGTCCAACAACAAACATGGCAACAATCAGAATTTTGATGCAAATGGCCACACATTATGGTATGAATATACACCATATGAATGTAAAGCAGCGTATTTAAATGCTCCGATTGACTATGAAATATACATAGAACCGCCAGAAGGTTTTAAAAAAGGTGATAATTATATATGGAAACTCAAAAAGTCACTATATGGGCTCAAACAAAGCGGAAGAACATGGAAAAAATTACTACATTCGTATTTAATTGAATAACATATTGAACCCTCCCCAGTTGACCCATGCCTGTACACAAGAATATTTAATAATGAAATATTAGCAAATCTGATTATTTGGGTCGACAATATGTTAATTGCTTCAAAATGTGAAACTGCTCTATTAAAAATTAAAAATTCCTTAAATATAAGGTTTAAAATGACTGACTTGAATCGACTATCATGGTTTCTTGGTATACAGTTCGAATTTAAGGACAACACTATTACAATGAATCAATACAGATACATAAAAAAACTCTTATCTAATTTCAGCATGCAAAATTGTAAAACACGAACTACCCCATGTGAAATGGATTTAAACACAATTATGAATAATGAAGATGGTAGAGCGGCGTGTGAGAAAGAATACAGAATATTGATTGGAAGTCTTATATACGTCATGATATCAACAAAGCCAGACATCTGCTATACGGTTACTAAGTTGTCCCAAAACTTAAATAAACCGAGGACAATGCATTTAACAAGAGCTAAGCAAGTAGTACATTATTTAAAAGGAACTAAGAATCAGTGCTTAGTATTTCGACAATCAAAAAACCTACTACAACTGGAAGGATTTTGTGATGCTGATTGGGCAAATTCACCAAATCGTAAAAGTATCACGGGCTATTGCTTTAGATTGGTAAAAGATAATCCAATGATTAGCTGGAAATCTAAAAAACAGGGAATGATTTCACTTTCTACTTGTGAAGCGGAATATATTGCATTGTCGCAAGCAACACAAGAGGCTATTTTTCTTAAATTACTAATAAAAACAATTACATCACTGATAATAAGTGAGCCTATAACTATTTTCTGTCACAATCAGGCCAGTATTGCTTTGGCTAAAAATTCAATAATGCATCAAAGATCAAAGCATATTGATATTAAATATCAATTTGTTAGGGATCAGGTACAAAAGAAAACAGTACAAATTGAATATGTTCAATCGGAAAATAACGTGTCGGAATTGTTTACAAAGCCAATTACAAAATTAAAATTAGGGGCTTTCATTCCTGTCATATTTGGTACTGACCTATAAGGTCCTTATTAGTCCTGGGCTGGACGTAAAACTGCATCCATTAAGTCTCTCTATGGTCCCTATTAGTCCTGGGTAGGACGTAAAACTGTATCCATTAGTTATTGTCTTAAGAGACGTCAGTTTTTGATATGAATGTAAGTCCTTAGTTTCGGGGTACAAATGTAAATAGTCCTACTTTTAGCACAATCCTCCTCTGAAAACTCTGAGAATCACTCTTCAATTTGGCGGCTATATTTTTGGCTTCTTGGTTTATAATGTTCATTGTGTCCGTGGTTGTATTCTTGTATAGTTGTGTAATTTTGTTGGTTAAGAGTTTATTGTAGGCTGTGGGTTCCATAGTGTATGTTCGTGGTTTTGTCAGCCAATATGAATACCTTTTTGGAGTTGATTATTTTTTTCTTGTCGTCTATGATTTTCTTCTGGAAACTATCCAAGCGTCTTTTGAATTTCAAGGTTCTGACGATATTTGTCATGTCTTCCTCGAATTTTAGCATTTCCTTGCATACTGGTGGGCATCTCATTGTATTAAGGCCGAATGTCTCGGGTTTTCAATTATTTCGTTTTTGGGTCGTTGAGGAAGCAGTATTTGAATTTCAAATACAGTAAATTCGACTTTGCTAACCGAATGCGTCTCTGTGGCCAAATCGGTAAAGTCACGACAAGCTAAATGACGGTTCCGTATAGGATACAGGTTCGAATCCTGTCGGAGGACGAATATTTTCTATGAAAATTTCTCGGATATTCAGACCGATAAATGCTGTTTAATACTGTTTATTATAAACAGATCATTTACTTAAATATTTGTATCTATAAAAAGAATGTATAAACATAAAAATGTCTTAAAATAATTGTCGGACTTGTCCATCTCATTATATATATATATAAGTCAGATATATGTATATGTAAAAATTCAGATATAACTACAATATATCTATAAAAGAACAATGAATAACGACAAAAACTTATCTTAGCGGACGCGTTTCGTCCTCTGAGTGACTTTATCAAGGCGCATGTGAGGGGTTCATTTAATTTCATTTTGCAACAAGTATTTATAAACAAAAGTCATAATGTTTTCAGCTTTTCAAAATTGTTGATCTTAAGACACGCTCATAATTATTCATCTGGTTATGATATGGAGTTAGTGAAAGTAGACATGTTCCTCAGAGAAGCTGAGAACGACAGTGTGGACCCAACCCTGCAGGATAGAACACAAGAGACCAACAAAGAAATAATAATAATATGGATGAAGGGAAAGGAGACATGTCCCCTAGAGAAGCATAGAACTATAGTGTGGACCCATCTATGCTGCTGAGAATACAAGAGACCAATCAAGAATTAATAATAATACTGATGCATTGACAGGAGGCATGTTCCCAAGAAAAGCACAGAACTAGTGTAGATGCAATCATTCAGAACAAAACACAAGGGATGAACAAACATATAAAAACAAAATGAACAATAATAATAATAATAATAATAATAATAATAATAATAATGACAAAGCACCCAATTTGGGGCTGTATCATATGTCATCAATCCATAAATCATTTGCACAAGCTTTATCAATACTTATTTGTAATCCCAATGATCCCTAGAATGGATCACTGAAGGTATTACATAACTCCTGACAAAAACGGAGGAAACAGATAATACGAAAAAAAAAAAAAAGAAAACAAACTATAGACCAATAACATGTCTGTTCACCACGTATAACTTTATCACGTCTGCCTGACCAACCTTTTTTTTTCTCAAACCTAATCAACGTTGCCCCCCTAGAACAGAAGGGATGTCGGAGAGCTTCATATGCTTGCAAAGATCAACTATTGATAAACAAAATGATCCTTATTGACATAGCAGTATTATCTGAGAGAAACGCCCCTATGAAAATTATCGAGAAATTGTCCAAATACAAAGACCTGGAGATTGAGATTAACAGGAATGAAAACTGAAGGTGTACCAATAGTAATGAGAGCTCTGAGAAAAGGAATGGACAATTTTATTAAGTGTCTCAGGTAGCATAAAACATACAAGTTTCTCAGAAGATCGCCTTAATAGGAACATCCTATGTACTAAGAAAAGTTCTATCAATTAAATAACAATTTTACTGTAGGGCCTAAGGACCATAATTTGGATCCGGCTGTAGAAGATACAAAGCATGAAACATAACATACACGAATAACAACAATAATAATAATGTATAGCTGGCTTCTCGTATTCGAGGATACCCGTCTGCTAGGGAGGCTAGCCAATCCCTATTGCAGATGTTTGCTCAGGCGCATTTGTGTTTATTCAACACCCACAGACCTTCTTCTGTTTCTGGGAAACAGCGTGTTATCTTGGTTGATCAACAATTTGGACAAAGCCAGCACGCTCAAGCCCTCGGCCACGATGACATGTGACCTCGTGCTAGGACAGCTATTGACGCCCCACCAAGGGTTCCATCTACTCAATTTCATTCACAAGACTTGGGTCAACCCATAATATGGTTTTCATGCACTTTCCACGCTGGATTCGACCCCTCCAGTCCGATAACGCCAGGAAGTCTCCTTCCTGATAAATCGACCATGGTGAGATTCGAACCCAGATCTTATGGTCAGAATAACCATTCAGACACGTGCCAATAATAATAATAATAATAATGTGGGTAAAGTGAAGTATTCTACGTAGCAGAACGGAGCAAAGAAAATGAATTTGCCCTACGTAACGTCGGGTATCGTTACACGTACATATATAAAAGTGAACAAAATAAGATTTCGAAAAAGCTAGAGAAAGTGACCGTGTGTGGCAAGTCAGATACGAACTCGAATTAATTATACAAATAAAAAGAATGTGCGTGTCACACAAAGCACGAATATTTTGTAGAAAAACAAAGAACATGAAATATTGAATGGGGTCTTGAATGAGAATCGATTCGAATCATTTTTCCCTGCCAATGTTGGCAGCCAGAATTTGAATGTTTAACAAAGAGCTCAATAGAGAGTCATTGGTAGAATTGTGGAGAGACGTAATGGCCAACAATAGTCCAATTGTCGTATCCATAAATAATGTAAGTATGTTTATGTCCATCATCATCGTTATTGGTTCTTCGATGTTTTATAAGCGGGGGGAGACGGCCCCGTACTTTTGCTCATTGAATCTCTGCGGAATCGGTCTGCTTTCAGAAAATTCCCGTTCTTATTAATTCTTTGGTAGCTTCGTGTTCTTTCGTGCAGTGTTAAGTCTACACTGCCATGCTATGCGTCGCTAGAAAAAATATTTCCTTTCGTTTCAGCCATATCATTATTATTATTGTTATTATTATTATTATTATTATTATTTCCTTGGATTTCTGTTGTATACACATTTCCTTCCGGGTAGCAACCAGAGACCTAAGGTCAGAAATAGCTTCATGACATTATCTACTGATCATGTCTTGTATAGCATCAGGGAATTTATAATAATAATAATAATGATAATGATAAATATTATTATTATTATTATTATTATTATTATTATTATTATTATTATTATTTCTTTTGATTTCTATTGTATACACATTTCTTTCCGGGTACCAACCAGAGACCTAAGGTCAGAAATGGCTTCATGACATTTTCCACTGATCATTCTTGTTAAAAAAAACCCTTAGATTACACAATTTACATATATAAAGCTATTCGTCTACTTGCAAGTATAAATTTTTGTATTTCTTTAAGGCATCCATTCACAGATTCTATCGGAACCTTTTCCAAATAATCCGAGGGCTCCAACTACAATTGGTATTATTGATGTCCTCATGACATTTTCCACTTATTATTTTTGTAAAAAAAAAAAGAAAAAACCCTAAGATCACACATTTTAACTAGATAAAGCCCTTCGTAATATGTGAGCTCTACTTGTGAGCACAATTTATGGGCTACTAGAAATCCATTCACATATCCTATCGAACCCTTTTCCAATTAATCCGAGGGCTCCAATGTCCTCATGTGTCATCCACATTTCCGTGGGTATCGCTAGTTTAAACTACTGGGCGTTAGTAAGATATTTGTATAATGAAGTGTGCAGCAGAAAATACCTACCACATAGACCTTCCCAAAAATATCTTCCACCTAATGATAAAAGATTAGTAGCAATGGTGTCTTTATCTCGCTAAAGTCTTACCGTTATGTGGGAGGCATTTCTAGAAGTTATATGCAAGAGGCATTTCTATCGCAGTCTGTCTAACCGTGACCAGTTGGGTCACTGAAGTTTCAGGTCATAAAACACTGAAGTTGATTAACATGCTTAACACGTTTTTCTTAATTAAGAGGTGGTTCCATGCCTATCAAAACCTCCTGATCAGAGGCCTTGCTGCTAGATGTAGTTTATCATCTTACCCAAGACAAGAATTTCTGAAGAAGTGGTGCATTCTTATTTATTAAAGCGACACTGCTTGTCTAGTGGCTGAATTATGATGCAATGAATTTAGATAAGATATTTCGTAAACTTTTTGTATTGAAGAAAATTTGTGTGATAAAGACATGTTGTTATTGAAAAAAAATTAAGGACCACACCTTTTTATTTATCAAAAAAACTCACTGGCATGACATTTCAGAGAATTATTGATATCCAATCCTGCATGACAACAACTGTTAGTCATTCAGCCTACTGATGTCAGCTGTATAATTAAAACATTAAATTAGAATACATTTATCTTCTGATTTTTTTTTCTCTTCTCTAACATAATCAGGCACCCAAATACTATGGGCCTTTCTTTTATCGCAGAGACATTAATATCATTCATATGATTAATTATATAAGAAAACAGGAATCTTTTAAATTGGTCTGAGAAGATGCAAGAAATCACTCTCCTGAAGGTTAACATCAGCCACACTGATGGAAGGTAAAGAGGCTTCTCTCAGAAAATAATGGGAGTAGCAGTTCTTGGCATGGGGGGAATCGTCTGAGTGGAACTTGACATAATCAGGCAGCTAAACAGTAGCTATAAGTTTTTCTTCTATTGTTGACATGTTATGAGCCGTCTCCACTGTACTGGTATTACGGATTGGTGGACAACCACAAATCATTGTCTACTGTTTATTTGCTTGGTTTATGTTCTGCTGCACATTAGTAAGCTCACTTGCGTAATTTACCCGCTGATCGTGTTTTTCTTTTCTTATGTATTCCACTCTATCCAACGTGTAGGTATTATGGATAGGGTAGCAAGCTCCATAAATATTAGTCAGTGTAGCTGAATGCTTGAGATAAATTTATATACTCAGAGGTCCTTTGTGCACCTACAAGATGCATCATGTTTCATGTGCCAACTCTTACATTTTATACAGCTAGGGTATGACAGCTTGGAAGCCAAACACTAAGTTCTGGTTGCACAGGAAATTGAGACGAATTGCAATGTGCCGTTTTCTAAGAACTGGAATTTGTTTAAATTTTAAAACAGGGGTACCCAACCTATTACGTTATAACCCAACTTGACATGGAAAAGTTTTCCACTGCCCATCTGCATAGTAAATATTTAAAAGCATACAGAAATGGGTAAATTATGTTTCAACAGGCACATACCTGCCTTGATAAATTTGAAATGGGATAAAAAAAATAAGTAAAAACATTTTTATACTTAACTTGACTGCCCGTGACCCGTTGGGTTATAAAACATTGAAGTTGATTTCAACGTTCCATTCAAATGAAAGTTAATTATGCCTCAGTTAAATATATCAATTCATTTATATCATCATTGATCCGGTTTACAAGTTCATGTTTGACGTTTATAGCATTCAATATGAAGAATAAACTTTTAATTTTAATTTTTTAAATATACCAAAAAATATGTTTTAAATATTTAAAATATTGTTTGTGTAAAGAAAGCTGAAATATAAATAATAACTTTACAAATAACTTGACGAAACAGCAAAGCGGGATCTCTTTGTGTCTGTCTTTAACTTTAAAATAATTTAATTAAAAAAAATGTGTTTGAAGACAGTTAAAATAAAAACTTTTACTGTATAAATAACTTGTATTTTTAAATGTAATTCACTTAAATCAGATTAACTTAAATCATTATGCACCGGACGGACGGACGGACGGACGCACGCACTACGCAAGCATGCACGCAATCACTGATTTTATTACAATATAGATATAGATAAATATAAAATAAATTTCGCCTGCAGATTTTTCTCAACCTCTGGTGTAAATATTTTTAATATATTATATTAAATATTATTATTATATTTAATGTAATGCTCTAAGCGCTATTACCTTTCGGTTTATTGTTTGATATATTTCTTTGGTTTATTACCGTTCGCGCTTAAAAACTGAAATCAATTTCTTGCGGTCAAGCCGGCGGCCATATTGTCGTCTGCATTTCGAAAGAGATGCGATGAACAAAACTGAATGATCAAGGTTAGCTTACGAAAAGTCCATTGCCGACGTGTACAAAATCGGGTAGATATATTTGTCTGCGAGAAACGCCGCCGGGTTCGGTTAGGTGAGTAAAGCTGTCGGAGAAAGCGTTGTGTGATACCGCAGGGAAAAATATTGGTTATAATATAATAATAATGGACTCTCCCGTTGGTTTGACGTATGAGGATCTGACAACTTAATTGATTCAGTTATGAAAGTTTGTGCGATAATCTTAAGTGGCATTTAAGACCCGGTAGTGATTTACAAAGGAGGCCACATATGGAGCAAGTGTGAGGATTGTGGGATGAGATCACCGTTAGATTGGCTGACCTTTTAGATCTTGCTCTCGCTTCTTGAAGACCATTCCGACAAGCTGATTGAAAACTGGTGAGTACACTAAAACATGTTGATCTCCATTCTACCCGCTCCAAGGCTAAGCGCTCAAGGGTATTATGATTTATATTGACAGCTGACAAGTATATATGACGAGTCTCTCTCTCTTTCTCTCTCTCTCTCACTCTCTCTCTCTCTCTGTATATATATATTCATTTCTGTAGTTTACTGCTACCAGCCAGCAGAAATATTTCTTCTCCTGATGATGGTCATTCTGGCCGAAACTAGTCGAGGAATCTAAATGAAATAATAATAATAAAAAAAAACGAAAGAATATTAATCTACAACACAGCGTGTCTGAAGATTTTAATTTTTAATATTTTTTATTGTTCAAAATATATATACATATATATATATATATATATATATATATATATATATATATATATATATATAGGCAAGTCACTCTCTCTCTCTCTCTCTCTATATATATATATATATATATATATATATATATATATATATATATATATACACACACATACAACATACATGGTAATTGCAAACTCATGTTCGAGTACGGCCATACCCCATATTACTATCTTACTATATCCATATTACTACATATCATATATATATATATATATATATATATATATATATATATATATATATATATCTATATGATATTATCAGTAGATATTTTACAAACAGATATGTACTAATACCCATAGTCAGACACGAGTTGGCAACCACCATCAGTTGCTGGACGTCTACGGCTTTCTAGTCAATAATCACCCTTCATCGGTGCGCTCTCAAGAGACTTCTTAGACCTGCCATCGACATGCACACTCTATCACAATCTGTGCACGTCAGATCGAGTTGACTGCGGGTGTCTTCAGGAATTTCAATGGGGCCGCCTTTACGCACATCTCCATTTCTATATCTCTATGTGGATCACTGTACTGATTACTGTTCCAGCGAATATTATCGAGCAAGTACTATGAGTGCGAGTGCTATTCGAAGGCGTTTGACACCGGTATTGTTTAACGGCGTTACTATAGTTGTATCTGCGATTACAAAGTCTCTACTACAACGAGCATTATGAAAGTAACAAAGAGTATTCGTTGACATCACAAAACTCTCTCTGTTCTACTCCTCCTATCTTTCTCAATCTGTTCCACATCCCCTCTCTATCTCCGTTCTACTCTCTCTCTCTCTCTCTCTCTATATATATATATATATATATATATATATATATATATATATCTCCGTTCCTGTCTTACTCTTTCTGTTCTATTCTATTTCTCTATCTCTTTCTTGTATAGGAGAAAAGTGTCGCTGCCGACACTGGAGTTTGAACATAGATCGCCAGAGAGCAAACACAGGCGATCCCATTTTGAACAAGTAGATCACATAATAGTAAAGGAAATGTATATATGGGAATTAGCGTGGCGTCTAACTGATCATCATTTCTACACTATCCTCTTTTACTATACCGATCACTATTCTCTATACTATTCACAATATTATTTCTCTATATTGATCCCTATACTATTACTCTATACTGATCACTATACTATTTCTCTATATTGATCACTATACGGATTACTATTCGAGCGAGTATTATCGAGCATGTACTATTAGTGCGAGTGTCATTCGAAGGCGTCTGACACCAGTATTGTTCAACGGCGTTACTATAGTTGTATCTGCAATTACAAAGTCTCTACTACAACCAGCATTTACAAAAGTGACAACGAGTATTCGTTGGCATGACAAGAGTGGCAATGAGTGTTCGTTGACATCACGAAAGGAAGAAATGCGGAACTCAAGTAGCGTTGACTCTTCGGTAAATGAATGATTTTTTCCTTATAAGGAAATAGCTAATATTGTAGATATATAACTATAGATTCTATTTATGTAGTACGACATGCGACTTTCACTCTACAACGTCTCTCTTACAGATGTAGTGTCGGAAGACTCTCACTGCACTTTCGCTATTTCAATGGAAAGTGCTCAGACGAACTACATTCCTTAGTTCCCCTAATTCTAACCTTCGCTGCTAGGACCCGCCATGCCACGCCCATTGTAACGAACTACCCTCATTCTCCCCGTGTTCCAATGGTGACAAATCCCTCTCTTTGTGGGAACGGATCCAAAAAGGGTGGTTTCCTGATCCCTACAATCTTAACCTGGGAACGAGTGGTTAGAACGTTCGTATTCTGACCATGAGACCCGGGTTCGAATCTCACCATGCTCGATTTGTCAGCAAGGAGACTTTTTGATGTTATCGTACTGGAAGGGTCGATCCCAGCATGCGGCACCGTTGGAAAGTGCCTGAAAACCATAACACGGGTTGACCCCTAGCCTAGTGAGTGAAATGGAGTAGACTTGAGGTGGGGGTGGGGGCATCGATAGCAGGCCTTGTTCAAATTGCTGATCACGCTAGATAACCTGCTCTTTCCCAGAAACTAAGGCCTGCTCAGCATAGTTGCACTATAAGCCATAGGTGGGCACTGCGGGTGTTGAATCAACACAAATGCGCCTGAGTAAGTGTCTACAACAGGGATTGGCTAGCCGCCCTAGTAGACGGGTATCCTCGAATACGAGAGGCCAGCTATACATGTATATGATAGGATAAGGAAAAAATAAATAATAGTTATAAATTTAACATGCTTCGATAGCTTTACTAGCACAAAGTCACTAGTCATCGTGGCTGAGGGCTTGAGCATGCTGGCCTTGTTCAAATTGTTCACGCTAGATAACACGCTCTTTCCCAGAAACAGGTCTGCTCATCATAGTTGCAGTATAAAAGACAGGCGGGGTCTGTGGATGTTGACCAAGCACAAACGCGCCTGAGCAAGCGTCTGCAATAGAGATTGGCTAGCTGCCCTATTAGATGGGTATCCTCGAATACGAGTGGCCGACTATACATAAAAATTTAACCTGTTCAAGTCTAGGCTTAACCGTTATCTTTCCAATATATCTGTATGAACTGTGCCGCTTACGCTGTACCCCTCTATCTTGAGGGGCTCTCGAGATTTATACAGAGTGAACCCCACTGTAAAAAAAACTCCCTTTGAAGGTTGAAGGCTTATCAGTCATAATGAAATGATCAAAACAATAAATAATATATATATATATATATATATATATATATATATATATATATATATATACATACATACAATATATATATCTACAATATATATATATACAATATATATATATATATATACAACTCCGAATTATCCGCAAAATGAGGTTTCTTAACGTGTAGTTGGTAAATAATATAGAGGACGCCCTGTAGACACCTGTATTTTTATCTCTTTTGGATTTATTACCCTTTCCTGTTGTTACAATCATGATCCACCTGTTTAGTCCTCGAGTGGGACCTGCCTCTCATCTCAAGCAAACGGGATTTGGTTAGCTTCAAGGCTGGATTAGGTCGATCGTATGCTGTTGTTTTTGATTGTGTTTCTTCTTGTTGAATTCAATTGCTTCCGTGGTTTCACGGATGATCATTCCGTCAGATAACCCCATGCTTACTCCAGATTTTGATCAACGAGAAAAAAAAAAAAAAGAAAAGAACCGAAAGGCAAAAACTTTGCTGACATGGATTTGTTTAAGTCGGGGTCATAAACTTTCCGGTAGTTACACGTGTGCACCATAATTTGAGGGCCTTCCCCGGATGATCTGAAAAATCAGGACTTGGAAATACAAAAGAAGGAATCGCTGTGAATGCAAGATGCAGAAGAACGACGCCTTGGGGATGCAATTCATATGGTATATTCCTCCTTTAGATTTCCAACTATTGGGAAACAGGAATTATTCACATTCCGAATTTGGAAATATTCTTGGAATCGTTCTCATCTTACAAAATCTTACCAATATAATCGCACAAAGATATACACTATATTAGTTAAGTTTACATTGGGTTTGGTACAAGACAACTAAAATTGGGCACCCAGAGAAATTCGAATTTAATGTTAACTACATTTGAAGCACCATTTCTCGTCCGATCACCGATATTATATATATATATATATATATATATATATATATATATATATATATATATAGCATAATGAGAAGCCACGTATACTTTCTTCATATGTATATATAGAAAAAGTTACAAATTAAAAAATAATAATGTTTTTTTATTAAAATATTTATTTATTTATATATATATATATATTTGATATATTCAAATTTATATATATATATATATTTGATATTTCAGATTTCTTCAGAAATAACAGCTATTTTTGAAGAAAGATTGAGGTCAATCTGAAATATCAAATATATATATATAAATAAATACTTTCATAAAAAACATTATTATTTTTTAATTTGCAACTTTTTCTATATATACATATATATATATGCATACATATATATATATATACATACATATATATATTGTCATTCACAGATAGACTGTTTCGCTGTATCACAGCTCACCAGTGTGGTTAGACGCCCGGTCGCCTCTAGGTAGAATCAAAACCCGGCTGAATTGGCTTCAGTCGGAGATTCTAGCACTAAACCGTCTGCGCACGGCGGGGACGAAGGTGAATTTAAGAGTATTTATTTTTAGATAAACACAGTGAGTGAGAGAACTCGATTCAATTTACCGAAGAGTCTTAAATTATTTGTCGTAATAGTCAGTTTACAAACCCACATTTCCTCCCTCAAAGAGCTCAACCGAAATAAATTTTTCAGGAGCATATATATATATATATATATATATATATATATATATAAGGTTGGTGCAAAAATAATGTCGTTTTCTCACATATATTACTATGTGAGAAAGCGACATTATTTTTGCATAACCTAATATATATATATATATATATATATATATATATATATATATATATTGTCATTTGCAGTCTTCTGAAGATTGAAAATGCATGAAACTGAAACCAAAAGTCTATTATATTTGATAATGTGGTGTTCTAAGTTTGTTATAGTGGCTTTACTTTCGGGAGAAAATGATGAAAAAACTGTCCAACATTTGGATATTTTTGGTATTATGCTGTTCCTTGATCTAAGCTTTTGACTCACATGAACCATCTTCAGAATGGTTATTTGGACATTACAACAGAGATATCCATATAACCACTCTGATGATATCTGTTTTGTGAGCCAAAAGCTTTAGTTCGAGGAACAGCATAATGAAAAAAAATAAAAAATAAAAAAATAAAAAATAAAAAAAATAAAAAATAATAAAATAAAAAAATAAAAAATAAAAAAAATAAAAACAAAACATAAAAAAAATGAAAATGAAAAATGAAAAAAATGAAAAGTAAAAAAATATTCAGTTGTTGGGCAGTTTTATGGCTTCATTTTCTCCCGAAACTGAAGTCATTATATGAAACTTAGTACGGCTCATGATGAAACATAATATTAGGTTGGTGCAAAAATAATGACGTAATAATGTCTTTTTTTTACGTATTTTTTAACGTCAAAAAACGACATTATTATGTCATTATTTTTGCACCAACCTAATAGAAATTTGTTGTCTGTTCTATTCAACAATATATGTTTGAATAATAATGTGCTGCCCCACTACAATAAATATATGTGTGTGTGTGTTTGAGAGAGAAAGACAGAGAATGTGTGTGTGTGCGTTTGTGTGTGTGTGTGTGTGTGTGTGTGTGTGTGTGTGTGTGTGTGTTTGGATCAATCAGTTATGTGCCATGTGTAATACACGCTTAGGTGATCATGTATCTTTCGATACATGACTGACGAGGCAGATTTGTTTTTTTTTCCCGGTGTAGATTGCCTTTTCTTTCTGCGGTATATATATATATATATATATATATATATATATATATATATATATATATTGATATATCAGTGGTAAATATATATATATATATATATATATATATATATATATATTTACCACTGATATTATCAATATATATATATATATATATATATATATATATATTTACCACTGAATGAATATATATATATATATATATATATATATATATATATTTACCACTGAATGAATATATATATATATATATATATATATATTGATAATATCAGTGGTATATATATATATATATATATATATATATATATATATATATATATATATATATATGAGACATTTTTATGTTTATACGTTCTTTTTATAGATACAAATATTTAAGTAAATACTCTGTTTATAATAAACAGTATTAACAACATTTACCGGCCTGAATATCCGAGAAACTTTCATAGAAAATATGCGTCCTCTGGCGATTGTAAATTGATGACGAGTGAACGATTAATTTAATTTCACATTCTTCTACTCAGATCTGCACTCTTTAGGAATTAAATTAATTGTTCACTCGCCAGTAATTTACAATCGCCTGAGGAGTCGCATTGGTATGCGTTGAAACACGTTCGCAATTGTTTAGAGATTTTTAATATATATATATATATATATATATATATATATATATATATGTGTGTGTGTGTGTGTGTGTGTGTGTGTGTGTGTGTGTGATATTTTCTAGGTATTCAGTTTCGTCTTAATTTATCTATTTCCCCAAGGAAGAAAAAGTAATTTGGAAAATAGAGGTTTGTAACCGCAATACTGCGAATGGCTAAAGATGTCTACTCGTCGGGAAATAGTGTTAACAACCAAAGGATGAATTGAACACAAGAGAGGTATCCTTGCGAACGACATCTGTCGCAGAGAAAGCAATGGAAGTCTTGGTCACGTACAGATATTACGCTTCAAACATTTTTGTTGTATAACGCACCAAAAGAAATAATAAAAGAATGAAAATAAATACATTGAATGTAAAAATGGGCAAAAAGCGATTTGAAATCCAATAGGCGAAAAAGTAAGAAGAAGCAATGCAATACTTCGGTTTTTATATCACCTTGCAGAAAATAAAAAATGGCGGACATTAGATTATTTTATTTGAATGGCAAGTCTGTTCTTTCTTTCACTCTCTTTCGGTGAGATCTAAAACGACGTAAAGGGAAGTAAAGACTACATATAAAGGTATTAGGTTAATTATGGTCATTCGATAGAAACAATAAAATATAAGACACATTTTCTTGGTATGAAGTTGAAATATTATATTGAATTAACTGCTATGTCTGCTGCTAGGAGAATTAGTTCACTGTTTTCGTGCAAGACAATTTTTTTCTTGACAGAAACTATCTTACATATTTATAAGTCTACCATTCATCCTTGCTTTGAATATTGCTGCCTAATCTGGTCTGGTGCATCTGCTATATATTTAGAGATTCTTGATAAAATCCAAAGAAGAATCTATCTTACATATTTAAAAGTCTACCATTCATCCTTGCTTTGAATATTGCTGCCTCATCTGGTCTGGTGCATGTGCTATATATTTAGAGATTCTTGATAAAATCCAAAGAAGAATCTATCTTCCATATTTATAAGTGTATCATTCATCCTTGCTTTGAATATTGCTGCCAAATCTGGTCTTGTGCTTCTGCTATATATTTAGAGATTCTTGATAAAATCCAAAGGAGAATCTATCTTCCATATTTATAAGTGTATCATTCATCCTTGCTTTGAATATTGCTGCCAAATCTGGTCTGGTGCTTCTGCTATATATTTAGAGATTCTTGATAAAATCCAAGGAAGAATCTGCAATATTATTGTTCCTAACCTGGCATCTCGGCTTCAGTCACTTTCCCACCAGTGTAATGTAGCTTCCCTGTGCCTTTTCTATATTATTCTGATGAACTTTTTTCTTTTTGAAATATTCATCGGGGTTTCATTTTTAAACGTCGTTATTTTTATTCCCCACCCCGACAGAAAAATTGTACACATGGGAACTAGTTAAGACTACATAGAGACCCTTAGGTATTACGGTGGCTGCAGTAAGAATATGCTGTTTTGATGCAAGGAATACTGTGGCGTGTTTGAGTCAGTAATCGTAGCTAGTTAATATTAAGATAAGACAGATTAAAGACCAGCCTTCGCATATCCCCCCTTTTGGCCTTGTGCCACACATTTGTATTACTCAAAATAAATATTACATTTCTCTATGGTACCAAGACGTTATGAATTTAAGCGCAGTACTAGATTGGCGGGAAGGTCTCATTCTTTTACAGTTGAAATGGCTAAAACTTTCATTAGCATTAAAAAGACAACTAAAATGAACATTAAAAAACAAATCAAATGAAGCTCGAGATATGCATTCACTTATGAATTAACTACTGACATATTTAATTTATTTATGGTTAGATATAACTCTAAGTTACTATACTCGTTTTATTTTTCTCATCCAAACTTTCATTCATTTTTATTTTTCGTATTATGTTAAAGTTTGCTTATTCTTTATATTTCTTTTAAAACTTTTGCGGAAAGGCCTCATCAATTTACAGTCGATTAAGCTAAATGTAACCATCAGTTCTATGGTAACAGTTTCTTCTCTCGCACTTCACGCTTGTGGAACTCTCTTCCGGCTTCTTGCATCCAAGTCAAATTTAATCCTCAAAAATTTACATGCAATCGTTATCTTCTGTCTTCTTAATTCTTGTTCTTTTATTGTCTTCTCTCCTTAATAGTAGTTTTTCTCATATTCTCTAACACTCAGTAACCCCCTTGCATCCTAGTGGTTTTATTGCCTTTGATCTTTAAAAATTTAAATGCAATGACAATCATTATCTTCTGTCTTAATTCTTGTTCTTTTATTGTCTTCTCTCCTTAATAGTAGTTTTTCTCATATTATCTAACACTCATTAACCCCTTGCATCCTAGTGGCTTTATTGCCTTTGATCTTCAACAATTTAAATGCAATGTCAATTGTTATCTTCTGTCTTCTTAATTCTTTTTCTTTTACAGTTCTCTCTCCTTAATAGTTTTTCTTTTTCTTTTTTCTTATTATCTAATACTTGGTAATCCCTTGCGCCTTAGTGGCTTTATTACCATATATGGGGTGAAATGATTAAAAAGAAATAATTCCTCATAATTCCTTCAGTCACCTATCTGGCATGATTGATAGTGGTGGCGCTAGAAATTGCTTGCATCAATGCTTGTTTTCTTGAATGCAACCGATAGACAGGAAAGGATTTTATTTTATTTTTTTATTTTTATTTTTATTTTTTTATTTATTTGGAAATGGTTCCAAGGAGATCCGAGGCTGCATTGGAATAATAAAAGATACCTTCCTGGAATTAAATAAATTCTTATGAAACAGTCAAATTTCATTTTAAACAAAGGAAAATATACAACTGAAATGCTATTTAATATCAATCGTTTTATACGCGAGTGAATGCTGGAAACATAGTTCTACAGAAGGATGCTGAGAATGGACTGAACAAATACGCAACAACGAAGTTTAAATGGAAGCAAAAAAGAACACTTATACTTCGAATAAGAAAGACACAGCTGAAATCTCTGGTACACATAACGAGGAAAGAAGGCTAGGAGATTTTGACACTCATACATCATACTAAATGCAATGTGAGACACATAGAACAACGAGACTAGTGTAAATGGATGGCGAAATAGGGACTTGGGGAGATACTAAGATGACAAACATTCCTAAGAGCTACAAAGGTTGGAAAAATTGTAGAGAGCCATGAAAATTCAAGCCCTGTAGGGACATATATCATAAAGAAAAATGGTTTAGTTTACTAATTCCCTACTTTCTCACGAATTAAATCATTTGCTGTTCCCACGTTTATTAAAACAGCCCCGTGTATTGAAAACTGAGAGAAATCCTGCTTCCCACGATTATTAAAGCCAACACATGTATTAGGCACCTCGGAGTTCGATGAGGCCAAGTCTAGCCAGAACTAGAAGAACCTTCTTATTCATTGTCTAGTATGCTCTGCCAATATGGGAATGAATGCCAGAAAAATTCGATGATGTAAGGTCTCGAAGAGACACAGGATATGCGGATAAGACCTCACTTAAACAGACACGGAAAATAAACTAGAGGAAATCTTGTGAAGAAAAGCAAGAAAAAAGGACTATCTATTGGAAGAAGTCTACAGAATGTGTAGCTGTCAGGAGATCGTTCAAAATGCCCTAAGCCTCATCTAGAAAGAAGAACCATAGCTGACCATTTTTGTCTTGGCAACACACTACCACTTCTTAGGTAGGAAAAACTAATTCATCTTTCTGTCTTCATTTCCGTACAGGTGAGGCCTATACAAAGGTGAGAATTATGCAATAAATCTAAAAAAGAACAAAAAGAGAAGTAGACATTTGCTGAGGACTCTTCTTCCAATGCCACTGGGAAGAAGTGGGCCGCGGAATTCTCACCAAAAAGACATGCTTGCTTCCCAGTCAATTTGGATCTTTTTATTGCAATGCCGATCGTTATATACTACCACTTGTAATAAAACTAGAAAAAAAATTCAGATTTCAGTCTTAATTTCTATACAGGTGAGGCCCATACAAAAGTGAGAAGTTTGCGACTAATCTGAAAATGAACAAGAGGCCTAAATAGCCATAAAGTATCATCTCACCTTAAGCAAGGTGATAAAGCCACTAAGCCGCAAGGAGTTACCGAGTTTGAAAGAATCTGAAAAAGGACAATAAAAGAACGGAATTCAAAGAGACGAAGACGACTGAAATTGAATTTAAATTTTTGAAGATCAAATTTGACTGGGAACCAGAAGAGAGTTCCACAAGCGAGAAGTGCGAGAGAAGAAACTGTTAGCACAGAACTTTATTTTGATAAGTGGGAAGAGCCTGGATCTGAAATTGTTACAATGAGCAAGGAAGACTGTGTCCTATAGCCTTGAGTGGCAACCGATCTAGGAGAAAGACAACTCGGAAGTTAAGACCTCCAACTATGGGTTAAATAACTTCAACAATCCGCAAAAATTGCGGTTAATAACAAGTACACGCTTGAAGCCATGGTCAGTCATGTGAGGAGGCCCTGCGTTTGGATTTAGACTTTGATTGGTGTATCTGTAGGCTTACACTGTAAACTTTGTGCCACATTTCGTACAAAAAGGGCGTAAAAATAAATAGAATATTCTAGGCACACTTACTCTCCGCGGCATACGATCAAGTTCTCGCATTCTCAACACTTTGTCCCTTTTCGCGATAAAACAATTAACGAAGGCCGCTAACAAGCGCCTAATTCCCTGCTCAATTAAGAAGGAAGCCGTTCTCTACGAGACCCTTCCGATGGCAATCGTAGACGTATTAGTAGAGGAAAGAATAATAGAGTTACATGAAAATGTCGGGGTAATGACTCTGAATTTCATTCAGTTTCACCGACTGCTTTTAGCGTGTCGCGTGACTCTTAACGAGAATATGGCGCGAGAGTTGGGAATCACTTAGCCGGTCGGCGCCAGTATTTGTATTGCCAGCGCATTTTCTGTCCAACGTGCACGCCTTGATTGACTCCAGCTGATTGGCCATTTTCACTTTAAATAAAATTACCCCCCTCAACACTTATTCCGGGAAGGCGGAAAGAAAGGACTAATCACTAGTTGTATAACAGAATATAAGGTCGTTAGTAAAGGGATACAGGTCAAGATTCGAACTAAGCATTCGAGACGTCAAGATTAGACAAGTACAGGCATTTTTGAATTCAGTAAATATACAAAAATAGAAAGGACTGTAAGACAAGAATAGGTCTTTTCGCGGGACGTATTCAACCTAAATGACCCGGAATTGGAAATCGGAGATCCGAGTTCCAATTCCAGTCGGGTTCATTATATCATCAACGCATTTGTCTCCTAAAAACATGGTCATCATGGAGGCATTTCACCAAGGTGTGGGAAGAGCCTACATCTAAAACTGTTCCAATGAGCAAGGAAGACTATGTCTTATAGCCTTGGGTGGCAAACAATCGAAAGAAAAATATGATTTTAAATCTTCAAACTATGGGTTAAATAGTTTTACCAACCCGCATTTGTCTCCCGAAAACATGGTCAATCATACAAGGTTTTCCCTAAGGAGTGGGAAGGGCCTTGATCTGAGACTGTTCCAATGAGCAAGGAAGACTGTGTCTTATAGCCTTGGGTGGTAACCGATCTAGGAGAAAGAAAACTTTGATTTTAAATCCTCAAACTATGGGTTAAATAGCCTCACCAACCTGCATTTGTCTCCCGAAAACATGGTCAATTATGGAGGGTTTTCACCAAGGTGTGGGAAGAGCCTAGATCTAAAACTGTTCCAATGGGCAAGGAAGACTATGTCCTATAGCCTTGGGTGGCAACCGGTCTTGGAGAAAGACAACTGATTTTAAATCGCGCAAAATACCCTTGGGAAAGGCATGAATCCACCTTTTCTCACCCCACTAATAGTTATAGATAATTAGTAGAATTTGTATCCGTAAATTTATTATTATCTAAAAAAAATATTCTTACAATGTAAAAATATATTTTCCGGACTTAAATAACCTCCAAAAGGTTGATAAAACGGTACCTGAGTTGAAAGCCAGACCCAGGGCCTTCTTACTTGTTGGAGAAACCACTCCCTGGTTGACAATATCTTCAGGAGCGTAGCCATAGTCACCGCGCTAGGGCAGTGGCAGGTTGGTGAGGCTATTTGATCCATAGCTGGAGCTTTTGAGCTGTGTTTCGTCTAGACTGGTTGATGCCCAAGGCTATAGAATGAAAACTGTCCTGCTTGGCGTAGCTTGGCGTAGCTTGGCGTGGGTGGGTGGAATGGATTAATTCAATTAAAAAGGATCTTTCTGAGTATGACTATAAACTTCATCCAGCAGATCGATTGATTGGAAGATTTGAGGGGGGTGGAACCACCTCTTAATTGCTGTTGTTCCAGGTTCACTCGAACCCTAGGTAGCAGTACCTGTTAGGATCCCAGCTATGGGCAAATAATGCCCTCCGAACCAAACAAAAACAAAACTATGAAAGTACAAAGCCTTTTTCTCTAATATCTCATTTTCTGACGAAGTTTTAACCCTTTGCCTGTCCTCCGCATTATATGTGATACACAGGACATGTTTATTTCCACGTCCGTTTATCCGTTGTAACTTAGGGAATGTTACTGAATAGAATAATCAAACGAAGGTTGGTAATGAACGATAATACTTAGGACAAGAACAACACATATAAGATTTGCCAGCAGCGTGTAGAAAGAAATCAACTGTTAGTAGAGAGTCAAGTGAATTCCACAATCAATCTCCAACTGCAGACCAACATACAGTATTTACTACTGTATTCATGTGAAGGGGAACATGCCCATTATCGTCCGTAGGTATCTTGCAACGATATCATATGTGGTGCACACGAGACATGATTTTAAAAGAGTGATAAAACTGAGGACGTTTAAGAAAAGAGTCTACTATTGAGCAGGATGTCTGAGGAAAGGCCTAATGCAATATTTTATGCAACATATATGATCACAGGACACTTGACTGATAATGTAAGGTCTCTAATGAAAGACATCTATTTTCTACTTCATTGAAATGACTATAACCTGTGCATCACGTGTTTTTATTACGCGAAACTCGATATATCAGCGCATTCTATTTGACAAATGAACTGAGTTGTCTTGCAATAGTTATAAATCTGAAAACATGCATGAATGTTTGGATAGTACACACGAAAATGATCTGGACAGGCAAAGGGTTAAAGAAATCTACAGTGTCCAACGTCACAGTTTCTCTTTACCTTTTGTTTGTCGTGCGTATTATATGTGGTGCACACCAGTTATGATTTTTAAAAAAAGGATAAAACTAATGCTGCTTAAGAGTCTACTATTGAGCAGGATATCTGAAGAAAGGCCTAATCTAATATTTTGGGCAACATATATGACCACAGGATACTTCACTGATAATGTAACGTCTTAAATGAAAGACATCTATTTTATTGAAATGATTATAACTTTTGCATCCTATGTGATGCATAGAGTGTAGTGTAAAAAAACTTATGATTTGTATGTTCTGTGCAACACATGTAATGCACAGGTTTTTATTATGTGAAACACTATATATTAGCACATTCTATTTGACAAATGAACTGAGTTCTGCAATATTTTTAAATCTGAAAACAAGCATGAATGGTTGGATAGTACATATGAAAATGACGTGGTCAGGCAAAGGGTTAATAAAAGTGAAGCATGTTAAATTGGTAAATGTTTCCTATAAATTGGTAAATGTTTTCCTATAAATTCGTAAATGTTTCCTATAAATTCGTAAATGTTTTCCTATAATTCTGCCGGATTCTAATCCATATTTGATCCCAACTTATTCATAGCCTTCCCAAATTGGTAAATGTTTCCTATAAATTGGTAAATGTTTTCCTATAAATTGGTAAATGTTTCCTATAAATTGGTAAATGTTTTCCTATAATTCTGTCGGATTCCAATCCATATTTGACCCCCAACTCATTCATAGCCTTCCCAAGTGTATTTGAATGTAAGTAAATGTAACAAACTCGACTATTTGATTTTTCACTCTAAGTTGCTTTCCATTACACAAACCGAGCATCTTTTCACTCGTTCTGGGTATAACGATAATCTACATCCGGCAGCAAGGCCTCTGATCGAGAGACAGGAGGCTTGGAGCATCGTGGAACCACCTCTTTATTGCCGTTGTTCTCAGGTCCACCCTGACCCGGGATGGTAGCACCTGTTAGTATCCCAAACAAAAACCAAAGTTTTTTTTATAATAAAAGGATTTTTATAGCAAAATGACAAACAATGAAATACTAAAAAAAAAAATATAACAATACCGTATATACTCGCGTATCATGTGACTTTTGAAAACCTAATTTTGAAGCTAATTTTAAGGGGGGCACGTCATACATGAGATATTAAATTAGCATATGTACTGCTGGGCTTATGCCATTGACCAACCGATAGATCTATTTCCTGTAGTCAAAAAGTAGAGCTGTGTTTAAAATAAACCTGCTTTAACTGTATCCAATAATAATGCTTGTAATATTCACATATTAGTATTGTATTATAAAATTCGATGTGCGTTGTGGTATAATCCATATTGGCTCTGAACGAGAATTCGGAGAGCTGAGTTCGAATCCCAGTCGAGGTCGTTATATTCACTTGTACACAAATACCCTTGGGAAAGGCATGAATCCATCTCTTGTTGAATAGCAGGATAGACTGGATTCTTTAGCCTTACTAGAGAAAGAAATGGCAAACATGATCGTCCAAGGTACTTAACTGCCGTACTGGCTAATTACAAAAAACCAACTAAGCGAATATTCTGCGTTTATAAAATTGTTTAACTGTTTATGGCTGTACGCGTTTAAGCAACGAGTATAGCGTTGCTAACGATACTTTTATCATTCTCTTTTACTTTTTGAACTTATTTAACTAGAAGATGGGATAAAGAGATAGAGGAAAAGAGGTTAGTCAATTGTAATTTGGTCTCTCAAAAAAGGAACTCGCATGATACACGAGATACATAATAACAGCATTTTTTATAAGTGAAAATTTGGTGCTCGCACGATAAACGAGATCACGCGTTACCCAAGTATACTGGTACATTTTTTTTATAGTAAAAATACATTTTATAATCTACAAACTAAATATCTAAAAAAATAAAATAAAATATAACTGAAAGTATAAAATTATGTACAAAATATTTGGATTTTGGCATTAAATAACCCATAGAGATGTTGATATACCGCCAAACAAAATGGAGCAAGTAATCTCCGTCCTGGGTAAGACGATAAACTACATCCAGCAGCAAGGCCTCTGATCAGGAGCGTCGAACCACCTCTTAATTGCTGGTGTTCCCAGGTCCACCCTGACCCGGGGAAGTAGCACCTGCCAGGATCCCAGCTATGAAAGTGTAAAAAATAGGTTTTAATACCAGGAATACTTTTCTGGAAAAATTATTACCAAGCTGTACATTTTTGAAAAAAAAAATTATTACCAGCAATACATTTTTTGAAAAAAATGACCAGTAATAAAAATCTTACCGGCATTAAATAACCCATAGAGATGTTGATATACCGTAAAACAATCTAAAACGACAGATCTAAACGACAAAAGATCTGATGTAGATTTTGTTTTTGTGATGACGCCTGATCATCGTCGAAACTGGTCAAAAAATAAGTTTTCTAAAGCGTCTTTTACATTTAGCATTTCCAGTAATTTCTTTCCACCTTTATTTACAGATAGTGATTTTTCTGAGCGTACCTTAGATGTAGCACAAGGCCGAAAACAAGGAGCACTCAGTGAGGATCGAACTCACTACTCAGTCGTAATTATTCTAGCGAGACAAGCTTCCGAACTATTACACCGCCCTGAGATGCCCAAATATTGATTTTCTAAGCGTAGCTTAGATGTGGCACAAGGCCGAAATTATGGGGCACCCAGTGTGGATCGACCTCACTATTCAGTCGTAATTGTTTTAGCAAGAGAAGCTTGCTAACCATTACACCGCCTCGAGGTGCCCTAAATTTTATTTACATATACGCGCGTAAATTGTTTGCGCATTAGTATATGTATGAAAATGGTTTGATTGATTAAATCGTTTCTACAGTTTATCATTCTCTGTGGCGGTGGTGTAGTGGATAATAGGTCGGAATTGTAACTCTTAATAATTTTTTGTTATCTCTCCCAAACCTTGTTACTCAAGCTAACTTTTCTTCTTTTATATTTCGTGTCCCTTCAGGACGTGGGCGATCATGGCTCTCCACAATTTCCTCTACTTTGTAGCTCTTAATATTTTTTTATATCTTTTAGAACTGATGCGCCATCCATTTACTCAAGTTCGCTTTTCTTCTTCTATGTGTCGTGTCCTTCAGGACGTTAGCGATCATGACTCTCCACAACTTCTTCTCTTTAGTAGCTGCTAATATTTTATTGTTATGTCTCCTAAACCTTGTTATACCATCCATTAACTTAATCTCATTTTCTTCTTCCTCTTCTATGTGATGTGTCCTCCAGAACGTTAGCAATCATAGCTCTCCACTATTTCCTCTTCTTTGTAGCTCTTAATATTTTTTGTTATCTCTCCTAAACCTTGTTCTGCAATCCATTTATCCAACCTCGCTTTTCTTCTTCTTCTAAGGGCTGTGCCCATTCAGGATGTTGGCGATTATGGATCTCCACATTTTCTCCTCCTTTGTAGCTCTTAATAAATTTTGACTCTTTGTTATCTCTCATAAACTATATTCCGCCATCTGTTTACTAAATCACGCTACGTAGATGATGCACCGTTTTCCTCTGTTCATCTTGCCTTAAATATGTCCTGTAAGTATCAAAATTTCTAAGCCCGCTTTCCTCACTAGAAATTTCAATTGATGTTAGGTATAAGTGTCACGAGTTCCGTCCATGGTATTTTTGGCATCTTTCTGTAGAACCAGATTTTTTCTGCTTCAGGTTCTTCTTCATTTGTGACATTCACTGCCATTTACGAGGACCAACATTACATAACAGTTCACTACGTTTTTTTTGTTTTTTTTTTTTCGGTTCTACCAATTATTTTCTGTTTCTTAATTTGCTTAGCGGTGTATGATAAAATTTGTTTGGCCTTGAAAAATATTGCGTCATCTGTGATTGCATCAGATTTTTATCACGCCCAGACACTATTGTCTCGTAGGACAACTA
Organism: Acanthosepion lycidas; assembly: GCA_963932145.1. NCBI lineage: Eukaryota > Metazoa > Mollusca > Cephalopoda > Sepiida > Sepiidae > Acanthosepion > Acanthosepion lycidas. Next base: position 62,509,167 of record OZ010609.1, on the reverse strand, counting down.
ATCGACAGTCGAGTCAATAGTGTCTAGGCGGGATGAAAATCTGATGCAATCACGGATGACTCAATATTTTTCAAGGCCAAACAAATTTTATCATACACCCAGAAAATATATTCATATTATTGCACACTACTGCAAATGACCTAATCTGAGGAAAAAGATACAACTCGATTGCACACTGTCACTCCAGTGGGTCTAAAACTGACCGTATGGTGAAAGAAAGGAGACTAAAATGGTTGTTTCAATTAATTTGCACAAGGGTGTATTTACAACGGACTTTAAAAAACTTTTTGGCGATAATAATGTCATGAAAAAAATGTATACAAGCAAAAGAAGAAAAACTAATCCAAAAGTTATTTAATCCGTAAAAAAAAGGTTTTACATTGCATTTCTAAATTCTAGATTAAGGAAACCTTACAAATCGGCGCTTATGACTTGATAAAGTTCGGCAACTAATTTTTTCCTCTCTCTCCTTTCATGCTATTAGTTTGCCGAGAAACATTTTATGTTTATCTATTTATCATCACAAAAGTATTTTCGCCTGATTTCGAGTGTGTCTAGCATGACGTTATTTCATACTGATGTTCCCTCAATACAATTCCCAAGAGCCACTCAAGGTAGAGCTTTACTATGTAATATTGTATGAGCATAAGAAAAACAAGAAGTGAAGTCCATGGGGCTATGCAGGAAAGGCGACGGTTACCCCTAGACTTGAAGAGGTCAAGATTGTAGTGATTGCCGATAATACTGGCCCAGAAGTTCCCTCCTCTGACAATAATACTGGATCAAATGTTCATTCCTTTTGAGGATAATATTGGCCCAAAAGTTCACTATTCTGCTGATAATATTGTCTCATATGTTCACTCCTCGGACGATAATATTGGCTCAGGGGTTCAATACTCTAACGATAATACAGGCTGAGTAGTTCACTATTCTGCTGATACTCTTCTGACGATAATATTGGCTGATAAGCGCGCACCTCTGCCAATAATTTAAGTTCATGAGTTCATTCTTCTGCCGATAAGAGAAAGAGTAGGGATTTATCCTTTGTTTCCTGTTTGGGATTGTGTTTCCGGTTCCTTCTAAAGTCTACTCTAAATCTATACTTCTAATGTTGGCACATAATCTCTTAAATGTCATTTTTCCTCAGTTGGAGTAGATAGGTTTGGTTTGTTTTGTTTTATGTCAACCTCAATGTATTATTTAATGCCGACAAGATTTTTATTGCTGGCAATATTTTAAAAAAAAATGTATTGCTACTAATTTTTCTTTTCTTCAAAAATATATTGCTGGTAATATTTTTTCCTCAAAAAGTATGGCTGGTTATATTTATTTTCTTCAATAATTGATTGCTGCTATTAAAACCTATTTTACACATTCATAGTGTTTTCTTACCCCCCTTCAGCGGTGCAGTCGGTGTAATCTGAAGCCCCAGCCGACAGGGTGTGGAGTTGCTAGGTTTTCCTATCATTTAATTCACACACCTCCCTGGTCTTTTGAACAGAAGTACAGGTCTATTCCTTGTTTCCTGTTTAGGGTTGGGTTTCTAGTTGCTATTAAAGCCTTCTCATTGTCTTTTACTCCAAGCCAGTACAGTAGACCCCCCTCCTGTTTCAGAGTGACATTATTGCCATTGCTTTTCTTAAAGTGAATTTATTTCGCCGACGGCTTAGTGGTAGAATCTCCGACTGACACCAATTCAGTCGGGTTTCGATCCTAGCTAGAGGCAACCGGATGTCTCGCCCTACTGATGAGCTGCGAAACAGTCTGTCTGTGGAAGACGTTATATATATATATATAAGGCTCAAATACTAATCATCAGACCTTTTGAATTTGTAGGTCTGAGGAATTAGATCGTGATTACGATTCCAATGTAATAAATTATAACCATGGAATATTAGTGTTTAAGCCTTTTATATTATTTTGTTACTCTGTCCTGGACATTGAGTTCTACCTGGATTCTATCCTCTTAGGAATATATATATATATATATATATATATATATATATATATATATATCACTAATATTATCTATCTATCTATTAGGTTGGTGCAAAAATAATGTCGTTTTTTGACCATTTTTTTGATTATCGTTCACCCATTTATCCAACTTTTTTGACTTCCCTATTTGCTTTAAATGGCGAACGACTGTTGAGTGGTTGACCCCGAGTTCAACAGCAACTTCTCGTGTGGTTTTGTGAGGATCGGCTTCGATTAAGGCTTTCAAATATTCTTTATCAACCGCAGTCGGCCGGCCGCGACCGTCTTCATCTTCGAGGCTTCCGTCACCATTGCGAAATTTCTTGAACCACCGTTGTGCCACACGTTCGTTAGTGGTTCCTGGGCCAAACGCATCATTGATATCACGAGCTGTCTCGGCAGCTTTTCGGCCTAGTTTGAACTGGAACAAGAAAATCGTGCGGATTTGAATTTTGTCCATGCTGTCGAAAAGCCTGCAAAAAAAATGAATGAAGAGATTGAGAACGGTAACGAATAACACGATTCGATCGAGCGAAAAACGCGCTTCAAAATGATATATAACATGGTTATATATATCAATGAATTAATTCAGAAATCATATATAAAAGTAACATATGTGAGAAAACGAGATTATTTTTGCACCAACCTAATATATATATATATATATATATATATATATATATATATATATATATATATATATATATATATAGTTATACTCGTTTGTAAAAATCTTTGGTGTTTTGGCTTGTAAATGAACAAACCAATGCCCAAGGGAAAAATAAGGGATAAAAAAGAAAGAACTAAGAACATTAAATTGAGCCGAAAATAATCGTCCAGAATCCAAAGAAAAAACCTTCAACACTGACGGTCCGTATAGGTGAAACCTAGGTAGGTTTACCTGATTCCTTAGGTTCATATTTATATATATATATATATATATATATATATATATATATATATATATATATATATATATGTATTGGTAAATGAATTAAATACGGAATATTTTTAATTATTCGTTATTTAAAATGGATACTCATATTAGAGTAGATGCACCGTTTTATTATTTTTTTAATTTATTTATTAAACAGTATATTTTTTAATTTACGTTTACTGGCCTGAATATTCCGAGAAATCTTGAGTGGTTTGAACCTGCATCCCCTAGGGAATACCGTCATTAGAGCCAACGTGTTTTAGACCAACTCGGCCATAAAAATTTGTCTCTGTTTTACAAAGCAGATATGTATATTTCGAGAATCGGGAAGATAGGTTTAATAAGAGCTCAGTTTGATCAGGAGGTATTGCGCGGGGGAGTTGGTCTAAGGCACGTCATATCTGGGGATGGCATCCTCCCAGGCAATAACTCTTCTTCGAGAGGGGGTTAGAATCATTAGCCGCCGCCTGAGATGCCCACCCCCTAAAGAGGAAGTGCTGACGAGGCTTGAGCAATTCTTTCCACTGTACTGCTCATTTTATACTGACTTTGTGTCACATTCGGTAGCGACATGGGCTCACTGTAAAATATACATGACTGACTAGGCATAAGATTTTCCCACGGTAGGTTGCCATTTCTTTCTGCGGTAGACTGGTTGCCACCCAAGGCTATAGGATCCAATCTGTCCCGTTATTGAAGAGTAGAGTGAGAAGAGATGGATTTATACCTTTTCCGAGGAGAATTGTATGTAAGTGGATATAACGAAGGCGTCTGGTACTCGAACTCGAAAGGAAACTACAAGGGCTGCCAGAGAAGGTAGTCAAGGAAAGCGTGAAGAAAGGACTATACCTCCATTGCCAGAAGCCAGAATGTAACTTCGAATTAGGGAAAAATGACATCTTCAGTAGGACGCAGATATCAATGACGTAAGGACGGTCTCAAACATGGCATTTGTAAGTATAACCAAGGTACAAACATTAAGTATAACTCAAGACTTCAATGTTAATGTAAAACAGTATTTATTTACAACCGCAAATAAATACTTAACACGAACAAAGAAGTAGAAGTCAACCAAAGATAATTAACCATTTCAGTGAATACCTTGTTAGTAGCGCAGCTCAGCTTAACGTCCGGTATATCCTAAATCAAAACCCAAATCATCGACTCACAATTATTCACACTAATTCGACTGGATAGTTCCACTCAATAGTCACTCAATAATCACTGCAGTCAGTAGCCTGACACCGCTATTTATATACCTGGTGTCACGCTTAAATCTCGGTGTTATTTTCTTCCTATATGACAAAAAACAAAGTTCTAATGAACGCTGAAAAATAGTTTAGTGAACTGTTTTGAAGTGTTACTTACTCGAGGGAAGTAGTATGCACTCAACTGCCTCATGGGTAATAACTGTAGCTATTTATGGTTTTTGTGACTTCGTTTGTAAATGAGTCACCTTATCTCCCTGTACTGAAGACCTTTTATCCCTTAATTTTCTCTGGGAGCTTTTTGTCTCCTCACTATCAGCTCTCTCCCTTAGAAATTGTCTAGATATGGTAGATCTTGACCTACTTATTTTTGATAGGAATGCTCCTCCAACGGTTGTCCTTGTTCATTTTCAGAGTCTATATTACTCTGGTTTACCAAAGAAATTTCAACCCCATATTTTCCATGGTACTTCTTCCAGGAGATTTTGTCTCCGCACAATATTCCTTCCTTTCTCTAAGCGATAGTCTTTTTTCATAGAAATATTCCGCCAACGATTGTTCATCTTTAAAGCCTATATTTCTCTTGATTTCCATCTTTTTCTATTAACATAGTGTCCTGCCCACTTCACATTGTGATTCTTGTCTCTTGTAGATTAGATTCACTAATCGTTTTGTAACATTGGTTTTTGTTGATCATTTGACATGGTTAGTGAGACTTTAATTTGTCTATCCATGAGGATGACGGTCTTTTCCATCTTCCGGCATGGGGTATTATTACCCTATCGGTGATGTCATTGTTGTACAGTGTTATCCACTTTTGGGCAGTAGTATGCACTAAACTGCCTCACGGGTAATAGCCACAGCTATTTATAGTCTTTATGAATTTATATGTAAATGAGTCACTTCTGTGAACATTCTTTTATATAATAAATGCGAATGCCAGTGTGTCAGTGTCACACATTTTCAAATTTACTCCTAGACACCGTAGCCCAGCATATCATACTATTTTAGAATCAAGCAAACTCCGTGAGCAAATTAAAAACATTCCGGGTCGGATCGGGACTCGCAATGCAGAAATTTTGGACCCCCCCCCACCCCAGTTTTCATTACTGCGATTGCTTTCGGCAAATTTTTTACGTGATTTTATGTGACGAATGTTTTGTACGATGACAATTTTTATAACTTGGGAATAAATTTAGGAATAATCGAAATTAATCCATCAAAAGTCAATAAAAATAATTCTTTGTACAGAATGTAAGGACCTACGTACATCAAATTATAAATTACATGGTGGCAAAAGAATTATCGTTGAACTTTTAAAAGATAAGCTTAACTATGAATGCAATACTTAAATGGAGCGATCAACTTTCAGTTCTTCTGTAGTTTATTTTTGCCTATCGCATCTACCCCTCCCTACCTATTGTGATGAAGGCTCAACCAAGAGCCCTCCACAGGAGCTAGCCTAAATGCTGCGTGATGGAGCAGCTTTTAAGCTTAACGGTCTTAATTCTTCGTGGAATGCTATAGACCAAATTCTTTAGTAATCCAACGTCCTCCGCCAGATTTTTCCAGGATTTCCTTAATTCACGAAAAAGCTCATGTTTTGTGTTACCATTCCTATTACGGGCTCGTTTGCCAATTATCGCACGATGGTTTTCAAATGAGTTGAGGTCAGGACTCTGACATGTGTCCTTAAGGACGTTAAAGGCATTGTGATAAATACGTCAACTAAGATGAGAATAATAGTTCGAATAATGTAAATAGTATATATATATATATATATATATATATATATATATATATATGCTATTGATAAATAAATTGATATATATATATATATATATATATATATATATATATATATATGCTATTGATAAATATATTGATATTGATATATATATATTGATATATATATATATATATATATATATATATATATATACATATATATATATGCTATTGATAAATAAGTTGATATATATATTTATATATATTATAAATTAACTGATTTAAAATGTGTTTTTTTCGCTGTGTAGCGAAAAAAACACATTTTAAATAAGTGAATTTATAATATTTATGTTCTGTAAATTTACATTGAGCACCGCATTATATATCTTACTGTTCTTTCTTTATATGTATATGTATGTATATATATATATATATATATATATATATATATAGAGAGAGAGAGAGAGAGAGAGATAGATAGATATATATATATAGAGAGAGAGAGAGAGTACGAGGGAAAAATGGACGCACTCATAGAAAGTCGATTTTTGTGGTTTTATTAAGACAAGTGAATAATATAATTCGTTTATTAATACAGGTGTGCATATGTACATTATGCAGGTCAAAAATGATTTAGTATTTTGTTGGGTATCCTTTTGCTTTAATATCGACCTGACGAGAGTAAATTGCAACTCTTCCAGTTGCTTAGTCAGTCAGCAATTATGTTCATGTATTAGTGTTCACTTATTGAAACCTTGTGCAACTAAATAAGAGCTTCAATTACTTCAAAGAGAAATTATACTGAACAATTTAGATATATTATAATGCAATACGTTATACAGTGCAGTAGTTTTAGTATGATTTTCAATAAACAAGGCAAATTTAAAACATTGTGTCTTATAATTTGTACCTAGTAGTATTAGGGCGTTATATACACTTTTATTTATTTTTTTGTTTTCATGAATTATGACCTAACAAATGGTGTAAGTTCTTATTCATTGAGTAGCTTTTTTGTAAACTTTTACACTTTTTTCACAGTTTTTATTTATCGAATACAGTAAAAAAAATGCTTAAATTGCTTGTGGTTATCCATAATAATAATGCTGGTTATATATATATATATATATATATATATATATATATATATATATATATATATATATATATATATATATATATTCCATTCAATGTATTTAATACAAAAGATATCAACTTTATTTGGATTTTTGAAATAGTAAAATTTTGAAGTCAGTTTGTAACTGTAAAATGATGAGATCTTGACGCCAATCCAATAGCACGTTTAAATTCATAAATCTAGGTACCAAAGAGGAAAGCTCATTAGAACAATTAGCAGGAAAATATTTATAGAAATGACACAGAGAAGCAAACGCTATGGCAGTCGGAAAGTAGCCGATATGCCAGGTCAGGTCTAATAACATTGTATTCCACCTAGCATTTCTAAATATAACACAGAATCACCAGACCAGTTGTTACAGCGACATTCAATGCATGGACGAATGGTAGATTTATAAAAGGGTAAAATAGATTCTGACAAGAAAAGTTGTCTACAACGACACAGTAAACCAACTTTCCTAGCAGTAGACCTAGCAACTGATTCAATATAATCGTTCCTCCTCATATTACCAGAAGACTTTAGCCCGAGAATGCGCAATAGACCACTCACCTGGAAATTAGCATCCGGCTGATGGTGGCAAAAAAAATGTTCTCAAAGCCGATTAAAAGTGAACAGTTTTGTTTTGGAGACGTTAAACAAGCCATTCCTTACGCCAGTTAACAACATATTGTATTTCCTTTTTTAGCTCAGTTATCAATTTGACTTTACTGAATTGACCAGACTTACTATGTGTCATGTGTATGTGTATGTGTATGTATCATCAGCATAGATACCGAATTGAGAATTGAAGTCCCCGATGCTACGTTTTGTGAAACGCATTAACGATATCTAAATCGATCTCCTTCGAGATATGCTTATTACGTGCCCAAGTGGTTAGAATGTTCGCTTGCTGACCACAAAACCCGAGTTCAAATCACAACATGGTCGTTTTATCGGGAAGGTGACCTTGATGTTATTGATCTGGAGGAGTCGATCCCAGCGTGTGACAAAAAGGAAAAGTGCCTAAAACCCATACGATTTTGACTGTAGGCTTGTGAGTGAAACTGGGTGTTAGCACGAAGTCACAAGTCATCGTGACTGAGGGTTCGAGCGTGCTTGTTCAGATTGATAAAACGCTTCTCCTTCAGAAACTGTAACTAAGGTCTACTCAGTATAGTTGCAGTAAAAACCACATGTTGTGGCCTTGTTAGGGCCAGAAATAAAGACACAACGAGAGGGATTGAGTTAAACAAATATATTAACAGAAACAGTAATACAAACATATACAAACGTCTGACTGCTGGAAACGTCACCCTCCAAAAGGCCGTACCTGCTCCTATTTATAACTGCGAGACTCTATGTGTGCGTGGGTAAAGTACCATATCCCCACAGGTGGGCTCCTTCGGTGTTGAACAAATACGAAATGTGCCTGAGCAAGTTTCTGCAATAGGGATTAGCTAGCCATCCTAGTAAGCGGGTCTGCTCGAATACGATTGGTCAGCTACGAGCTAACTATTAACAGATAGTGTAAGCGTGATAATAGTCAAGACATCAGCAGTGGACATAGACGTGCGAAACTCATACTAGTTGTCGCTAAGGCAGTTGTTTTAGTTCAGGTGGTTCACGACGTTTGTTGATGATACTAAGGCCGATATTGCGATAGGACGATGGTTAAACTATATTCTGGTCTACAGGGCATACATTAGGCACTTTCCATTGACTTGGGCAACGTTTCTTTATCAGGTAGTGGTTAAACAACGTTGCCAATATTGGCGTTAGCTCAGGGCCGAGTTTCTTGAGACCAAATACAGGGATTTTATCCCGGTAAGTAGTCTTTGTATCATCAAGTCTGGAAACTTCCCGAGCCGATATCGCAAAGCTTGTGCTCTGTGATGTAGGGGAAGTCAGGTAAGGGATAGGCCGTTGTTGTGTAACGTAAAGTTAGAGACAATGTCCATCGTAAAGAGCTTAGCCTTATCTGACGAGGGCGAGATAATCTCATGGTCATTAATGATTCGGGGCACTGATGGTCTTCAGCTATTAAGAATTACGTTTGCGATCGTAAAACACAAATAAAGTGCAATTTCACGCGTAATAATAACTTCCAGCAAGAAAAAACAAAGTCAAAAACTACTTTGTGTTGATTCATATTGCAAGATTATGATGAATCAAAAATAATAGTAATAATAGTTTTTGATGGAATGGGTTTGATAGTGTTGCTTTTAGCAAATGTCCATCCAAGTCCACGTCATTCTAAGCGTGTGGTCGATACCCTAAGGTAATTAAATATCGACTTACGCTGACATTTTATAGCTGAGTGACAATAAAAACATTGGCTAAATAATTTGATTTTCCCAGTGGATAAAAGCGTTGGTTTAATCCAGTGATTTAACCCAAAGAGCTGTGGGTTCAATACATGGCTACATCTGAGGTGAAGAAAACTTGGAGAGATGTGCTAAAGGGAGATAACTGATACTGAACCATCCGGAAGAGAGATGGCATGTGGAATTAGAACAATCTACTCCGGTGGACAAAATAAGGGGTTCATTTCGAAATTCCAATGACCTGAAGAAGACCGGATCGTACAACGGCCGAAACGGCTACGAAAATGAGGGCCACAGCCCTAACAATGTAAATAGTGTAAATAATTATAATACCTCATCTCATAAATATAGACAGATCCTGAAGAAGGTCGCAGCTGCAATGGTTGAAACTTCGTGAATATTGTAAGGAAGATGAGGGCAAAAGTCCGAGCAATGTAAATAGCGTTTTTTTTTTTTTTAAGGCATTTCACCCCAAGCAAGGCGAGAGTGCCACTATCACGCAAGGAGTTACAGAGAGTGAAAGTTAGAGAAAAGAGGGGTGTTTGAGGAAAGGTTAAAGAGAGGGACAGGAATCAAGATCAAGGCATAACTGCAATGCCTCATCTCAGGAATATAGACAAAAAGAAAGATAAAAGAGAGAAAGAAATGGGCAAGAAGAAAAGAGAAAGGAAGTAAAAGAAAGAGAGAGAAAAATGAAAGTAGAAAAGAAACAGAAAGAAACAAAGGAATACTAAAATAAACATCACAAAATTAAAGAAAGAAAGAAAGAAAGAAGAAAGAAAGGAAGAAAAAAGAAAAAAGAAAAAGAAAGAAAGAAAAAAGAAAAAGAAAGAAAGAAGGAAAGAAAAGCGAAAGGAAGAACAAGAAAGAAAGAAAGAAAGAAAGAAAGAAAGAAAGAAAGAAAGAAAGAAAGAAAAGAAAGAAGGAAAGAAAAGCGAAAGAAAGAACGGGAAAGTAAGAAAGAAAGAAGAAAAAGACAGAAGGAAAGAAAAGCGAAAGAAAGAAAGAAAGAGAGAAAGAAAGACAAAAGAAAGAAAGAAACAAAGAAAAAGCAAGGACTTAAATGAACAAAAAAGAAAAGTGCAAAAGAAAAAAGAAAAAGAAAGAAAGAAAGAAAGAAAGAAAGAAATAAATAAATAAAGAAAGAAACTAATGGCCTCGTAAAATTATTTCTGAGAATTTCGATATTGGTTGAATTGATTCAATAAATCCTTGCTCTCATTTCAACCAACGTCCAAAATCGATCGTTTCTTCTGTTAGAATCTGCAATTATTGTCGAGGAAGAAAGCGATTTGACATGTTTTGAATGTCTTAAATCGAAGCTGTTTCTTGCCTTTGTTGTGTGTGTCTGGATTGATTGCCAACCACAGCTGACACTGGATATCACAGGTCAGAGAAGTGGACAGATCTTCGAATTACTGATATGGCGTCATCAAAGGAGCCAATAATTTCCACTCTTGATATCTTGCAAGCAAATTACTATTCAAATTTAACAATCAAATAAACGACATAAAGAAAAACAAATGACATTTTTTTTTAAATCAGTAAACTGAATAGTAATATTTAGTTTAATACGTTTTGTACGACGAGAGAAAGTCATTTTTACAATGAGGTGCACGCTTTATAAGGCCCGGAGCCACTTGATGTAGAGGGTTACCTTAGGAGGCAATTTGTGCGTAAAGGAGTGGAAGATAACGCTAGGGAATTCTATAATCTGCGCTAGTGGTAGCTTTACACAAAACATCCAGTTGCTACGTAACCAAAACTTTAACGTTAAAAATAGAGTCATGTACTTAAATAGCTTTGTCTTATCGAAACTGTCTATTTTGTTTACAGTAAAGTTCTTCATGTACAAGGCCTGAGGGCCGCTCGTGGTAGAGGGTTACGTTAGGAGGCAATTTGTTCGGACAGGTTAAAATTGTAGCGATCAGGGGAAAGTACTCATGGGAGTGTGTTCTGCAGAGCAATATTTTTCAGGAAGAAGTTGTTCGAATGGAATTTATTTCTCACCAATGAAACACGGGGGCAATGTGGGTGGTTTGCTACTCTGTAAGTGGCATGGCGATTCCTAGCCGCGAAGATTAGAGCTGGTGGAACCAAGGAATGCAGCAAAACAAAATAAACCAAACCAAATCAGTTACCGCAACAAATTCTTCGATGTTCGTCCTTAGATGGCATTAGGGGCGTTGATTTTTCTTCTTTTTTTTTTCTTCTTTTAACATCTGATGTAAGACACTCGACATACTAATTTTTATGATACCGTACCTGTTTGCGGAACTTATTTTTCACCAATGGAATACTGAGAGAATAGAGGGTTCCCTATGAAGTGAGTAGCATGGTGGGTCCTAGCCGTAAATGTTAGACCTGGTGTAACTAAAGAATGTAGTTCGTCTGAGCACTTTCCCTGGGAGTAGCGAAAGACCAGTGAGAGACTTACCATCTCCCGCCTGTGAGAGAGAGGTTGGAGGGCGGAAAATAATTTGTAACCTGCAAGGACTATGAGACGCTTTGTGGGTATATAAAGACTGAAAAGTGATGGTTAGAGCTGACAGAACCAAGAAATGCAGCAAAACAAAATAAACCAAACCAAATCAGTTACTGTAACAAATTCTTCGCCGTTCGTCCTTAGATGGCATTAGGGACGTTGATTTTTAATTTTTTTTTTCTTTTAACATCTGATGCAGACATTCGACTTTTTAATTTATACGGCTAGGGGGGAAAGATAACGATTAACCCAAGACTTGAACAGGTTAAGATTGTAGTGATCGGGGAAACATCCCCTTGGGAGTCAGCGCTTCACCGGAAGAAGCTGTTCGAGTGGAACTTATTTCTCACCAACGAAACACGAAGGGAATGTGGTGGGGGTGCTGTTCTTTAAGCGACATGGTCGTTCTTGGCCGTGAAGTTTAAAGCAAGCGGAACCACGCAATGCAGTTAGTCCGAGCACTTTTCGTGGAAGTAGCGATCTTTTCTTTTTTCCTTCTTCTTTTGTACAGTAAGGTTGACCTTGTACAAGACCCGAGGGCCCCTCGAGGTACAGGGTTACAGAGTAAAAGACAATTTATACGGATAGGTAGGAAAGATAACGGTTAATCCTAAACTTGAACAGGTTAAGATTGTAGAGATCAGGGAAACATCTACAGAGCAGTGTTTCGCGGAAAGCTGTTCGAGTGGAACTTATTTCTCACCAATGAAACACGAAAGGAAGGTGGGTGGTTTGCTACTCTGTAAGGTCCTTGTTATTCCTACCCGCGAAGGTTAGAATTGGTGGAACCAAGAAATGCAGCAAAACAAAATAAACCAAACCAAATCAGTTACCGAAACAAATTCTTCGACGTTCGTCCTTAGATGGTATTAGGGGCTTTTGATTTTTCTTCTTTTTTTTTTTTTCTTCTTTTAACATCTGATGTAGACACTCGACATCCTAATTTATACGGATAGGAAGGAAAAATGACAAGTTAAGATTTTAGTGATTGGGGAAACATCCTCTTGGGAGTCGGCTCCAAAGACCAGTAGTAGAAGAAGCTGTTCGAATGGAACTTACTTCTCACCGATGGAATACGAAGTGAATTGGGGGTGGTTTGCTAGTATGTAAGTGACATGATGGACCCTTGATGGTTTGAATTGGCGGGACAAAGGAATTCAGTTCGTCTGAGCACTTTCCCTAGAAAAATAGCTATAAAGCAGCGAGATGCAGGCCACATCCCGCTTGTGGCAGCGTGGTTGATGGCTGAAGAATAATTCGTCTCCACAAGGACTCGGAAACGCTTTTGGGCTCCATCGATACTGGAAAGTGAGGGCTAGGCTGCACCCGCCCAAATATGACACCAGTACCCCATTTTTAACCTGATCGGGCTCTTGTAAAGGTAGAGAATAATAGGAGTCAGGTATTAGGTTGGTGCAAAAAGTAGAGATGGCCGGCCATTTTACCTTAGCGATCGATCGTACGTACGAGTTCCACTTGAGGTTAGGCGCAAGTCTGATGCCCAATATTCTTTCAAGGTTGTCTTTTAAAATACGTATCAGTCCTCCCGATTACTTTTCAAAAGAAGCCTTCCAAAAGCTAAGCAAAGTATTTAAAAAAATGAAAAATATCGTTATAAACAAAGTATAGAGTACTGGACTGCTACATGATATATGGAAGCGCATGCAGGACAATCTCCTCATAATGTCCTCTTAAAGAGCCAGAAACATGGTTCTACAGCAAGATGTTGAGGATAACATGGACCCAACATGCGAGCACGGAGAGGTTTTAGAGAAAATGGAAAGTTTCTTTTTTTAAAGAAACATACTTAAAATCAGGTAGCGACAACTAAAATTTCCAAGGCACATAATGAGGAAAAGGGGTTTGGAAAATCTGATACTCACACGAGAGATTAAAGGCAAGAGGGACGTAGAAAAACAACGCATGACCTGCCTGGCGAGCTGGAGTGAATGGATGGCGGAGCAGGGTTTTGAGAGAGATGGTAAAAAGACAAAATTTATTATGAGCTACAAAGGGTAGGAAATTGTGGAGAGCTATAATCGCCAACGCCCTCAAGGGTTACGGAACATAGAAGAAGAAGGTGACATTGGCTACAGCTACCACTTTTCCAAAGAGGAGGGTTAAATATATATTCGGAATATCATCAGCACGGCTGATGCTAACCTCCAGGAAAGTGACATGAAGTGGAAAAGATTTTATTGAATCAGTTGCTAGGAAAGTTGTTTTTACAGTGCCATGCTAGACAATTTTATTTCTTCAGAATCTATCTTACATATTTGTAATTCTATCATTCGTCCATGCTCTGAACCTAGTTGCCAACTATGGTCTGGTGTTCCTGCTATATGTCTATAGATCCTTAATAAAATCGAAAGAAGAATCTGCAATGATATGGGTCTTGACCTGCCATCTTATCTTTAGTCAATTTTTCGCTGTCATAATTTAGCTCCTATCAGCCTTTTTCTATTAGGTTGGTGCAAAAATAATGTCGTTTTTTGACGTTCAACTTCAAAAGAAAAACGACATTATTTTTGCACCAACCTAATATAAATATTTTCATGGTAATTATTCTAATAAATTTTCCTCTATGGTACCTAGACTGAATTTAAGCGCGGTACTAGATTGGCAACAAGGTCTCATCAATTTGCAGCCAATTTGGCTAGACGTAACCGTACGTTCTATGTTAACAGTTTCTTCTCTCGCACTTCTCGCTTGTGGAACTCTCTTTTGGCTTCTTGTTTTGCAGCCAATTTTGATTTTCAAAAATTTAAATGCAATTTCAATCGTTAACTACTGTCTTCATCCCACTTTTTGTATTGTTCGTACCTTTTATTGTTTTTCTTCTTATTCTCTCACATCCAGTAATCCCCACCTCGTGTCTTAGTGGCTTTATTACCTTGTATGTGGTGAAAGGATTCAAAATGAAAAAAAATACTCACGGTCCTGTGATGGAAGCACTGACCATTAATCTATTCTATAAATATCCGGTGAAATATCAGTTTGCCTATTTTTATTTTCTGATGGATGTTAATTCTGAAGTTAATGGTTAACTAAGTTCCTTTCGAGTTGCCCGACTATAACATATTGGTCCAAATTCGTTGTATCGTTGTATTCGTTGTATCGTTAAATAGCTGAGCTTAACAATTTCGATTAAATATGGCAACAACAATGATAAGTCTTAATCCAGGTATTTATTTAAAGAAATAAGAGTGGAGAAAAATGATTAAAAATTGACAAGTTTTTCCAATTCACTGAAGCAGACGTTAAACAAATGGCATCCTTTATCTTCCATTTCTTTCTTCCTTTCTTTCTTTCTTTTTCTTTCTTTCTTTCTTTCTTTCTTTCCCTCCTTTGCCTAAAACTAAACAGCGCCTATCTTTTCTTTCTTTCTTTAAAATCAAACAGCGCCTCGGATATATCTTTCTTTCTTTCTTTTTTTTTCTTTCTTTCTTTCTTTCTTTCTTTCTTTCTTTCTTTCATTCTTTCTTTCTTTACCCTTCCTTCCCCTAAATCCAAACAATGCCTCTGATATATCTTTCTTTCTTTCTTTCTTTCTTTCTTTTTTCTTTCTTTCTTTCTTTCTTTCTTTCTCCCTTTGCTAAAAACTAAACGGCACCTCTGTTATATCTTTTCTTTTTTTTTCTTTCGTTCGTTCTCCCTCACTGTCTTTCTCCACTCACTGTCTTTCTTTCTTTCTTTCTTTCTCCTCTCTTTGTCTAAAACTAAACAGCGCCTCTGATATATCTTTCTATCTTTCTTTCTTTCTTTCTTTCTTTTGTTCGTTCGCTCGTTCGTTCTTTCGTTCTTTCTTTCTTTCTTTCTTTCTTTTTTTCTTTCTTACTCCTCCCTTTTGCCTAAAACTAAACAGCGACTCTGAAATATCTTTTCTTTCTTTCGTTCATTCGTTCTATCTTTCCTTCTTTCTTTCTTTCCTTCTTTCTTTCTTTCTTTCTTTTATCCTTCCTTTCCCTAAAACCAAATAGCACCTTTGATATATCTTCAGCCTCTCCTCGCAATCAAACAAGAATGCTCTATTATCTGTTTATCTGTCATAATGGAAGGTCGTAACGTACTTACTAACTAAGGAACAATTTAAATATGATACTACAAATACCAATCAAAATACGAAAGAAATTTCGAGAATTTAACCTGATTTTAGACCAGCAGAATTTGTGTCAAGAGGATGCTTAATAGATAATTAGAGCGACAATCATCAATAAATTAATAGTCTATGAATATGAATGTCGGTCGCTATTTGAAGTATCTATCTTTCCGTTCTTTCTTTCTTTTTTTTTTCTTTCCTTCTTTCTTTCCTTAAAACTGAGGAACACCACCATGGAATTGGTAAATATTTGACTTTAGCAACTTTAACAAAATGTTATTTTAGCAAATCATAAGGGGCACCCCGAAGCGGTGTAATAGTTAACAAGCTTGTCTCGTTATAACAAATACGGCAGAATACTAAGTTTGATCCTCACATGGTGCCCAATAATTTCGGCCTTGTGCCACATCTAAGGAACGCTTGGAAAATCACTGTATTAACAATCATAAGCATAGTTGCAAGTCATGATTTAAAGTATCAATTCTTTCTTTCTTTCTTTCTTTCTCTAAAACCAAACAACGCCTTTGATATATATTTACTCCATTTCATTCATTCTTTCTTTCTTTCTTTCTTTCTTTCTTTCTTTCTTTCTTTCTCCTTCCCTAAAACCAAACAGCGCCTCTGATATATCTTTACTTACTTTCCTCCTTTCTTCTTTTTTCTTTCTTTCTTTCTTTCTTTCTTTCTTTCTTTCTTTCTTTCTTTCTCCTTCCCTAAAACCAAACAGCGCCTCTGATATATCTTTACTTACTTTCCTCCTTTCTTCTTTTTTCTTTCTTTCTTTATCCTTCCTTCCCCTAAATCAAAACAATGTCTCTGATATATCTGCCTTTCCTTTCTTTCTTTCTTTCTTTAAAAAAAGAAAGAAAGAAAGAAAGAAAGAAAGAAGGGTAACTTCCCTGAAACCAAACATCGCCTCTGATATATTTTTACTTACTTACTTACTTTCTTTCTTTCTTTCTTTCTTTCTTTTCCCTTGATTTCCCTAAAACCAAGCCAGTGTCCGATGAGTTGAAGGGCAGTCCGGATAAAATCTCTGGTGGGTATTTTAACAATAAAGGAATTTACCCATTTCTGGGTTGTTAACCCGACGGCAGTTTAGCTGAGTAATGTGGCTGTTACTTTGGTAGCCAACCATACGGTGTCCTTCTTCGCCGACATGGAAGTGGGTGTCTCTGGTGCAAGTCGGGCTGATGTGATTGCCCTTCACCAACCGGAGAACCCCCAATTGGCTACTCTCATGTATTCTGTCCGGCAGCTCGATGCCGTTGACCGGGGTGTAACCACCGAGATGCCGAACGGCTTCAAGGAATCCTACATGACAGTTGAACTAGATAGGTAGGCGGATGAAGCTAAGACACCCCACCGAACAGGGCAAAAACATGCGACTGCCTCCCTGCAAGGGTACTACCACTCTAACCCGCCTCATACATCCCCAGCAGATCAATCTGGCGCTGGAGGATTTTTGTACCAAGACAATTAGAAATGGAGGGGCAAGGTTTCCCACGTGGGCGCAACGTCTTTATGGCATGATTTAGAAGTAGTAGTAGTAGGAGGAGCAGGAGTACAGTAGTAGGAGTACAGTAATGAGAGTACAGTAGTAGGACTAGTAATAATACAAACTCATCCGACTCAGTTTTGACAAGTTTGCCTGGACTAAAATAATAACATTGCAGACAAAAAATTAAACTCTGAAAAAAAATCAATTATAAAATTTAATAAAACTTTTCGGAATTTATTCCCAAATAAACAGAAATACAGTGGAACCTTGGAGCAGAAACACCTCTCATTACGAATAAATTTTCCGAACAAAATATGTCTGTAGTGACGAACGGTGTCTCGTGCGAGGAACACGCAAACCGGCGACAAGGTTGGGCTACAAGCCGGGAGTATCGGCGGGAGACCATCAATTGCGGTGAAGTTTTCGCTCCAGACACATCCCTGCTCGAAATCACCATTCCTTCTTTTGAATTTTCATTGTTTTTTTTTTCTTTTTTGTCAAAATAAATTATTAAATAAGGCAACATAGGGTCAAAGAAGGATAATGATGGTAGCATAGTGAAAAGAAAAATGACCAGAATCACGATAGAGATGAAGAAATCGTAGCCAAACATGAAAATGATATTTCTGTCTCAGACCTTGCTACTCAGTTTGGTAAACTAAAATCAACGATCTGTAATTTTTTTTAAGAGTTTCACCCCAAGCAAGGCGGGAAGCCACTAGCACGCAAGTTGGAGCAAGAGCAAATAGGAGTGATAGAGGAAAGGATGAAGAGAAGGATAGGGGATAGATCAAGTCATCTGGAGACGTCGATTGACATTATATTTGAATAGTTGGAGATTATAGCTATCAGGGAAACAGGAAAAGGGGAGGGTATTCCACAGGCAAGAGGTGCGAGACATGAAGCTATTAGAGTAGAAGAGACGGCTACATTTAACAGTTTCGACAGTGGACGGATGTGAGTGAGATGCCAGCCTAGTAGAACGCTTAAATTCATCAATATATATGTATATATATATTCGAGAATTCGAGAGGATTAAAATAAAATAAAATAGACATAATATGCCCAGATTATATAAACCAAACGTGCTTGAATGTCTATGTTATTTTATTTTAATCCTCTCGAATTCTCAAATCTACTTCTTAATGTTGATATTAAATTCATTAATGAAGTCTGCCGTAGATTTTATCATTTCTTTTATTTTTCTAAGTATTTCAAAACATTTAGAAAACATTAAAAAAAACTAATAGCTTTAACGGTTAATTATTAAATTAATTATAACGGAGCTTGTTTATACGAGTTTACAATTACAACAGAGCGCGTTTCATGAGCATTTACAAAAAATATCAATTACATCCATTTTTTTTTTGTCTTAACAAGATGATCTTGGATGAGATTAAAAGTACTTGGGAAAAATAAAAGAAATGAAAAACAATCTACCTTCTTTAATGAATTTAATATCAGCATTAAAGAACTTGATCCGAAAATCCGAGAGGATTAAAATAAATAAACATAATATGCCCAGATTATTTAACCAAACACCCCCACACACACATATATCTGTGGGTATATATATATATATATATATATATATATGTGTGTGTGTGTGTGTGTGTGTGTATTCATTTCTAGTATTCATTTCTTTGATTTAATCTAGTCCTACCGTTCGTTGTCTTGTGCAGTATATCGAGGATAAACTAATGTTTTATATGGGCCTTGGAGATTCGTAAAAAGTAAGATATTTATTCTCCTTTCTCAAGCACATTCCCAGTAATGTCATGATAAACAATTTATTTCTATGCTTTTAATATTAGCGAAGATATTCGTAAATAAAAATACAGAAAATGAAGTGTAGGTCTTCTTGTAACAACGTCCGCTACCTGTTTCTATATATAAAGTCTATTTGGGTTGGGTGTTTATTGTCCTTGTAGAAGTAACAGAAGTTGTACCAAGTATCCCCTAGATACGGACCCGTACGAGCAGGTCTGTTTTGATTTCTCGATGTCGTGTTTATCTTTTATCGTGTTGCCTTGCGAGCACGAAGCACACCTTTTCCTAGATTCCAGTGCACACTGCCGAGGTCGAAAAATAAAATCTGATGTTGTGGCAAAAAATAAACGAAAATCATTTTTATTTCCTCTCTTACGCAGTGCAGGGTTGAAAGCGGAAACTGAAGGTTTTATCCTTGCTGCGCAGGACCAATGCTTGCTAACTAGGAATTATCAAGCACATATACTAAAATATTGTGTCAGCCCAAAATGCAGATTCTGTGATAAATATCCAGAAACGATTGATCATCTTGTATCAGGTTGCACGATATTGGTACCCACTGAATATAAAACCTGGCATGACAGAGTGGGCCAATATCTGCAATGGAAAATCTGCAACTTCTACGGGAAGGAAACTGAAAGAAACTGGTATGAACACCACCCAGACCCGGTTACGGAGATAGGACCTGTTACAATTCTATGGGATTACACAATACACACTGACAGAACAATCAAGGCCAACCGCCCAGATATTGTTATTAAAGACCACAAACAAAAACGGTGCCTCCTTATTGATATGGCAGTCCCTGCTGACTGCAATGTATCTTTGAAGATATTCAAAAAGCTGTCAAAATGTAAGGACCTTGAAATAGATATCTCAAAAATGTGGCATATGGGAACATCAACAATCCCTGTTGTAGTTGGAGCCCTAGGACGGGTTGGAAAAAATTGCAGTAGACTAATTGAAGGGATTCCTGGAAGTCCATGCCTCAAGGAGATACAAAAAATTGTTCTGACAAGTACAGCCCACACTTTACGAAGGGCTTTATCTATGTCATTTTTTTTTTTTTTTTTTGTCAGTGGAAAGTGTCATGATGCCATTTCACCCCCTAGGTCCCTGGGCGGGACCCGGAAAGAAATGTGTAAACGCCAGAAATCAAAGAAAAAAAAAAAAAAAATAATAATAATAATAATAATTAATCTCTCTCAAAATACCTATATATAAAAATAGTTTCAGCATGGGATATTATAGACACGAACATAGAAAGGAAAGAAATGGTTTGATCTCTGTTTCAATTGTTTCTGTTTAATGGATCAGTAGATGGTTCCTTTTGAAGGTTTCGTCTTCTAAGCGGCATCTACTTTGACCGAAGGGGAACGCAGAAGTAAAGGAGTGGATGAGGGCTTTTTGGAGATCAAGTGACAACAAAACCGGAAAAGGGGTATATATCCGGATGCTGGTCTATATTAACAGTCATGTCTGCGAGCGAAGAGAGTTCTAGTCCGTCTTTGGCGGGAAACGGACATGTCCACCATATGATTCATGTTCTCTTCATTCGGGATGATTAGATGGGCGAGAACTTGATAGGAGTAAAAACAAAACAGCTGTAAGACCAGCGTAGCAGAAGTGATTCCTAGTACAAGCTATCTCCCACACAAACGAACAAGCGAAACCGTAAATAAAACTACTTTATAAAGAAGAAAGAAAAACGCGACCTGTGTTTCCCATATTATATGATGAGAGATTTTTTGAATAAGTATTAGAACTATTGTTAAAAACCGTCGATATTTTAAACTATTAACTGTAAACATTTTAAAACATTTGTGCAGTATTCATAATTAAGTTTATTAAGGTTTGGTTTCAAAAACTCTCAAGAACCAAATAACTTAGTTACCTCCCCTGAAGCGCTACTTTGGCTAATTGCACTAAACTCAGCGTTCTTCACTTCAGATGAACACAACAATGTTGTCTTTGAAAATGAGGAACACTACAATATTTCTCTTGAAAAAAAAAACACCCTTATGATGACAGTGTGCTTATGTCGAAAGTACTCGGAATAAATAATATGTATCAACACAGTAATTTTAATATTGACACCAAAAAGCTTGCTCATGAACATGAAAGGATCCAGTTGAAAATAAGTAGTAACCTGTCTAAATTATTCAATGAAGCAACTCTGAATGTAAACATGCTGCCACAATATATATATATATATATATATATATATATATATATATATATATATATATATACACACACATATATATATGTGTGTGTGTGTGTGTAGTTTAAGATATATGTAGTTTAAGCCGAAGGTAACGTTGTTTTTATGAGTATAAATATATATACATTTTTATATTTATGGGTAAAATTTTGTTTATACACACACACACACACACACACACACATATATATATATATATATATATATATATATATATATATATATATATATATATATATATGTATATTTATTCTTGATTTTTCTAACATGACGATCCTAGTGTGTATCCAATTTGTAAATGTTTACGTTTCTTTAGGCGTGCCTGTCCCTTTTTTTGGTCTTTGTTTTTGTTTCCAGGCGATACAATAGAAACGTTCCCCCCGACACGTGAACTATTTTCAAAGGCGAATGGATATCGTGCCTCACTCGGTGTACAAGTTATCTCGGAGGAACACTGCAAGTAATCTGTCTGACAACGGGACCAGACCGGACTGGAAAGCATCCGTCTCCCTTTGACAACGACGCGCCTTCCATTGTCGTCTCAATGAGAACGAGAAACGATCCGAGCAGCATAACGGCAAATATCAATATCTCATTAAGCCTAACAGAAGCGATGTGATATCGATCTCCAAATGGCGAACTGTCTCAGCTGCTTTAGAAAGAAGAACGCCGTAATCTCCTGAAACCAGTCTTCTGCCTTTTTTTGTCGTTTCACACGTAACACCTGACACCCACCCCGGGAGGTGGCGGTGAAGAGGTTTCCTGCAAATCGGTCATGAATAATCTTTTTGTTCCGTTAATCTTGTCAAGGAGTACGTACCCCTCACATTTTTTGAACTGATTCGTCGGCTTCGTCATTTGATGGCATTAACGCTTTGCCTTCCATATTCAGTTGCTGATTGAAAATGCCATTTGTAGAGCGGAAAGCCGAACAAAAACTACAGTTCGTTTCGCTTTTTTCTTTTGTAATAGGCTCACTGCTACCAGGTCCCTTTTTGTGAGAGTCTATTGATCATTCAGTACGGAGTATGGAAAAAAAATGTGGGACAAGTTGTCAAGCTGCTTATCATAAGTGTCTTTCTATTCGTTGTTCGAAAAAAAAAATGGCGGACACATTTATTTTAACCTATCGTCTGTTCTGATTAAAAGGCATTTTCGCACTACCTGGTCTCTAGGCATTTTTATGCATAATCTGACACAAGGGCACTAATTTGGCGCAAGAGGGCACAGAAGGAGTTGCGTAATATGAAAGGAGGAGGAGAATTGATTGATGCGTTTTTACGGCTTATCAACCTTTTGGGATTTGTTTAAAACTGAAATATTTCGGATTGCAGGAGGTTGCTTGCAGTATGCGATGTTCTCAATCAGATCCCATTTTAAGTACTGACAGGGCTTCATTGTGCTTTGTTGATAGAGTAAGTGGAGAATGTAACGGTTAGGAATATTGAAGGATAGATAACGATTGACCCTAGACTGGCAGAGGTTAAGATAGTAGCGATCAGGCAAACATCTTCTCAGGAAGCTGTTCCATGGGGTAGCGATTCTTGATAGCCCAACTTTGTGGAATGTCCTTCTTAAATACGAAGAGAACGAGGATGACTCGACACTGTTCTTTGAAAATTTTTACTTCTACCGGCGATGCCGGTCTCCTTTTAGGGAGAGTCCATCGATTATTCCGTAGGATGTATGGAATATTGCAATGAAAAAAAAAAGTCGGGGGGTCAGGTTGTCAATCGTTTTATCAGAAGTGAGTCTATATTCTTTGTTCCGAAAAAATGACGGGCAAATTCATTTTATTCTTTCATTTATGCCGATTAAAATCTTATTTCTACCGTTGATGCTGGTCTCCTTTTTGGAACAGTCCTTCGATTATTCCGTATGATGTATGAAATATTGAAAAAAAAAGTGGGGCAGGTTGTCAAATAGTATCTGTCTATATTTCTGAGATGAGGTATTATGTACACTATTTACATTACTCGAACTATTGTCCTCATCTTTGTCGCCATATTTATTACAACGTTTCGGAACTTCAGTATCTGTCTATATTTCTGAGATGAGGTATTATGTACACTATTTACATTATTCGGGCTATTGTTCTCATCTTTGTCGCCATATTTATTACAACGTTTCAGCCTTTCAATATGTCTATATTTCTGAGATGAGGTATTATGTACACTATTTACATTACTCGAACTATTGTCCTCATCTTTGTCGCTATATTTATTACAACGTTTCGGCACTTCAGTATCTGTCTATATTTCTGAGAGGAGGTATTATGTACACTATTTACATTACTCGAACTATTGTCCTCATCTTTGTCGCTATATTTATTACAACGTTTCGGCACTTCAGTATCTGTCTATATTTCTGAGATGAGGTATTATGTACACTATTTACATTACTCGAACTATTGTCCTCATCTTTGTCGCTATATTTATTACAACGTTTCGGCACTTCAGTATCTGTCTATATTTCTGAGATGAGGTATTATGTACACTATTTACATTACTCGAACTATTGTCCTCATCTTTGTCGCTATATTTATTACAACGTTTCGGCACTTCAGTATCTGTCTATATTTCTGAGATGAGGTATTATGTACACTATTTACATTATTCGAGCTATTGTCCTCATCTTTGTCGCCATATTTATTACAATAATAATATGACGAAAAAGATGAGGACAACAGTCTGAATAATGTAAATATGTTGTCAATCGTTTTAGCAGAAATGAGTCTATATTCCTTGTTCCGAAAAAATCACGGGCAAATTCCTTTTAATCTTGCATTCATGCCGATTAAAAGTTTTATTTCTACCGGCGATGCTGGTCTCCTTTTTGGGACAGTCGGTCGATTATTCCGTATGATGTATGGAATATTGAAAAAAAGGTGGGACAGGTTGTCAATTAGTATCTGTCTATATTTCTGAGATAAAGTATTATGCACACTATTTACATTATTCGGACTATTGTCCTCATCTTTGTCGCCATATTTATTACAATAATAATATGGCGACAAAGATGAGGACAATAGTCCGAATAATGTAAATAGGTTGTCAATCGTTTTATCAGAAGTGAGTCTATATTCCTTGTTCTGAAAAAATGACGGGAAAAATTCATTTTAATCTTGCATCTATGCCGATTAAAATTCATTTTGGCACAGCCTGGATTCTAGGCATTTTTTAATCTCAGACTGGCTCAAGGAACATAGCTTGGTGTCTTTTATTGTTTATTTTTGCTTTACTATTTTTCACAAACCGAGAGCCACTCAATGTCGGTTATCAAATGCGATTAGACGTAAGAGGAGAGTATGACGTGTAGCTTGCGAAGATATGTAGGATAGCAGTTAAGAGGTTAAGATCGTAGTCACCAGGGAAGCATCCTCTAGGAAGTCTGTTCCACAAAGCAACGGCTCTTGTGAAGAAGCTGTCCAAATGGAACTTCCTCCTTACCAATGGAATACAAAGCGATTGAAGATGATTCGATCCTGTGTATGAGGCATGGTGAATTTTAGCTGCAAAGGTTTGAACTAAGAAAGATAGAACATTTTCCCATGGAAATAGCAGTAAATTACGGAAAGATGTTGTAGAGTGGGAAACCCGAAAAGTTGTACGGACGCTTCTGGACTCTGTCAAGTCTGGAAGTATGACAGGAATATTCTATTTTGGTGTCTGATCTGATTCTTGTAAAGATAGATAGAACCTGGAAGGAGGCCAGGTTATTTTTTGTGTGTCGTATAGGGTGTAGACATCTTTAACGATGGATCATATCTATGAGTTCTACTTGAGGTCTGGAGTGGACTGGAGCCCCAAAAGACGCCCAAAGCAAGAAGAGTCATTAAGAGCGGTTATATTTATCGTGGTTGGTTGCTTTCATTGGTTTCGTTGATTTTGTTTAGCGGCATATCAACATCTATATGGGTTATTTAATACCGGAATCTAAATACGAAAATTCAAACTTTATAATTAATTCGGGAGAATGACATTATTTCTTGATTAAATTATAATTACTTTGTATTTTTTTCCAAATAATCTTACAAAATCAACTGAGGATTAAAAACGTGTTTCTCCTTGCAAGGAACGAGATTAATCATAGCATTATTTAAAACGTTTTGACAATTTATGCCAGGTATTCAATTTTACTCTAAAAATGTATTGCTCGTCATTTTACTATAAAAATGTATTGTTGGTCATTTTACAATAAAAATGTATTGTTGGTCATTGTACTATAAAAATTCATTGTTGGTCATTTTGCTATAAAATGTATTGCTGGTCATTTTACAATAAAAATGTATTGTTGGTCATTTTACAATAAAAATGTATTGTTGGTCATTTTTAATATAAAAATGTATTGTTGGTCATTTTACAATAAAAATGTATTGCTGGTATTTTTACTATAAAAATTTATTTTTATACTCTCATAGTGTTTTGAGCCCAGTCTGAGGATTCACTGTACATAATTGGGATCGTACAGGTGCTACAACCCCGGATCAGGGTGGACCTGGGAACAAAAGTAATTAAGAGGTGGTTCCATCTTCTTCAAAACTTTCAATCTCCCGATCAGAGGCCTTGCTGCCGGATGTAGTTTATCGTCATACCCAGAACTGATATACCAGGTGTGATAGCAAAATTGTCCAAATCCTGAAACAGCATAATTATCCATTCCAAAAAATGTCTATTATCTAAAAAAAAAAAAAAAGAAAAAAAAACTCTAATTGAGTTTCTATTTTTCCAGGTTTTCAGATAGGATGTTTAAACATCTTGATACCAGCTGTCGTAAGAGTCACTGAAAAACATTTTGAATTGTTAAAAGAGAACAGGTTATAATCGTTTTGTGTCAGATCCACGTTTTTCCTACTGAGCAATTCTGAGAGGGAAAAGATCATTCAGTAATAGTACCAGCATTCATACTCTGGCTTTTATCCTCAAATTCCATTCAAGAACCATCAAGGGAACGGTGAATAAGTTTAAAAATAAGGGGGCAGTAGATAGCTAAATTGAATCAGGAGATCACAACTGTAAGAGGGATCGTTATTTCAACTTAGAGCTAAAGAGATCAATTAGAAAAGATCCAACAATCCAGAAGACGTTTGGAGAAGTTTCAGCTATGACAGTTCAAAGAGAAATGTATCGATTTTTAACATATTTTAATATCCTAAAATAAATAAATTAAATGCTATGTACAGTATAATTATACTCTATTTATAAGATTTTTTTGGTCACGTCGTCATGGTTATTTTTGGTTTTAGCAATAAATTCCGTAATTATCCTTTTCAGCCCGGTTTTATCCTGAAGATCCGTTTAGGTGAAACCTAGGTAGGTTTCCCTGGCTCCTTAGGATTATCTTAGGTTTTGGTCTACTGAGTGTATTGAGCACTTTACGTTGTTGTCTTTTTACTCGTTGTCGTTTTTTTTTCTTTGGACTTGGCGCTGAAACACTTGACGATTGTTTTCGCCTTGTTTTAATGTTTCTTCTACTGCAAGTTGAGCTATCCGAGGTTTTTTCAAACGAGTACCACCATATATATATATATATATATATATATATATATATATATATTGTCATCCTCAGACAGACTGTTTCGCTGTATCACAGCTCTTCAGTGTGGCTAGACGTCCGGTTGCCTCTATCTAGTATCGAAACCCGGCTGAATTGGCGTCAGTCGGAGATTCTTCGACTAAGCCGTCGGCGCCCGGCAGTGGCGAAGGTGAATTTTAGCGTATTTTTTTCTTTTTTTTTTTTTTGATAAACACACAGTAACTGAGTGGACTCGATTCGCTTGCCGGAGAGTCTTGCTATAATAGCCGTAATAGTGACTGTTTCCAAACCGACACCTCCCCCAGAGAGCTCAAACGAAATAATTTTTTCAGGAGCCTAATATATTGTCATCCACAGACTGTTTCGCTATATCACAGCTCTTCAGTGTGGCTAGACGTCCGGTTGCCTCTGCTATGATCGAAACCCGGCTGAATTGGCGTCAGTCGGAGATTCTACCAAACATTATATATATATATATATATATATATATATATATATATATATATATATATATATATATATATATATATATAAATGTTTGTCTAATTTCGTTTGGAAGTGTACTAGCATCTGTTTCGTTCAGGTTCAACTTTAGGTTAGGCATTAAATTAGTCAGCCGCCGAATGTGACTGACCAATTGAAATGGTCGTTCATTTAACGGCTTTGGTCGTAATGTGGTCCTAGAGGTTTTATCATATTAAGGTTGATTAATAGTTTGGCTTCCCTTAATTCGGCGTCATAATTGAAAAGCAATCAATATTGAATGGAAACTCAGCAACATTTGACCCACGGACTATAACAGATCGAGTCTAGATAAACACAAGTTTGTTACCATATCGTTATAGCGTACGGAGGCTGATCAAGAAACAAGCTGCAAGAACGACCTCACACCTGTTCTGGGTATGACGATAAACTACATCCGACAGTAAAACCTCTGATCGGCAGACTGGAGAGCTGAGGAGGGTGAAGCAACCTCTTAATTGTTGTTGTTCCCGGGATGGTAGCACATGTTAGGGTCCCAACTACGGATAAATAGTTAACTGGTGTCAAAACAATATGAAAGTATAAAATATATTTTTATATTAAAAATACTAGCAATACATTTTTGAAAAATAAAATATTACCGGCAATATTTTTTTGTGAATGAAATTCCTAACGCTCCCATTCGCCCTTGCATGGAGTATTGCTGCCATATATGGTCTGGATCCCCTTCTGTTTGCCTCGAGGTTCTTGATAGGCTCCAGAGGCGGATATGCAATATAATTTGCCCTGTTCTGGCATCTCGTCTGCAGACACTCTCTCACAGACGCGCCGTCGCCTCTCTCTGACTTTTTACAGATACTTTCATGGCAACTGCTCCGAGGAGCTGCATTCGCTGTTTCCCAGACTTCATGAGTTCAAGCGCCCTACGTGGCTAGCATCCCGCTCTCACCCTTTCATGTCGTAACTCTTAAATGTAACCGTTTCTTCTACTCCAATAGCTTCATGTCTTGCACCTCTCGCCTGTGGAACTCCCTTTCCTATTCCAGTTTCCCTGAGAGCTATAATCGCCAACTATTCAAATGTAATGGCAATCGACATCTCCAGTTGCCTTGATCTATCCACTATCCTTCTACTCATCCTTTCTTCTATCACTCCTATCTGATCTTGCTCTAAATCTTCTGTAACCCCTTGTGTCCTAGTGGCTTCTCTCCTTGCTTGGGGTGAAACGCTTAAAAAAAATAACAAAAAAAAATTAACTTTTGGCATTAAATAACCCGTAGTTGATTCTAAACGAGGGGAGCATGCTCCACCGGTGGGGCATGGGAATATTTTGATGGGACATGCATAGGTTGTGCACCCTTCGGCTTACTATACCAACAGAATAAGGGGCCAATTCAAGAATGAGTTATTAACAGTGAATTGTTTTCTAGTGAGTCTGAGTGAGATAAGTTGTATCCATAAAAACAACGCATAAACACACACACACACACACACACATATATATAAATCTGTGTATTTAGGCAGCGAATTGTCTTTAAGGCATGTCTGATTAAATAAATTACAGACATAATGTCTGTATTAACATCAATACACGGAAAGTTATTCGTGAGTATGAACGGATTTTGTTAAAAATTAGAAGACATTATGTTTGTAACCTACACACACGGACACACACACACACACACATATATATTTTCTGTTTCTGTCTATATTTCTGAGATGAGGTATTATGTACATTATTTACATTATTCGGACTGTTGTCCTCATCTTTGTCGCCATATTTATTACAACGTTTCGGCCGTTGTACGCTCCGGCCTTCTTCACGTGGTTAGAATGTCGAACCCTTTATTTCGCTCAATGGGGTAGACTGTTCTAGTTTTCAGAGGGAAATTAACAGGATATAACTGATAACTGACATCCATTAATGATGACACAAATATTTAAACAAATGGTCTGTTACATTCAGGCAGGTAAATGTTGTTAGTACTGTTCATTATAAACAGAGCATTTACTTAAATATTTGTATCCATAAATATAGCGTATAAGCAGAATATATATATATATATATATATATATATATATATATATATATATATATATATATATATTAGGTTGGTGCAAAAATAATGTCGTTTTTGACTTCAAAAATTACGTCAAAAAACATTATTTTTGCACCAACCTAATATATATATATATATATATATATATATATATATATATAACTAAAATAAATTCTGAAGAGCCAGGAAAAACTACCTAGGTTTCATCTAAACAGATCATCAGGGTAATCTGATGTTTTGAGTTATTTCTTTTTTATTTCCAATTTGTTTCCCCTCGTGTTTGGAAAACAAGTTGAACAAGTTGAACTATCCGAGGTTTTTCCAAATGAGTATTACTATTATATTACTTGTATATCCTTGCTTGACCCAGGTAATGCTCTGCCATGGAACGGTTCGGGGGAAAGGAAAGTCGCGGCTCTTGGGGTACAATCCGTTGGGTTATGAATACTTGGATGAGTATCACTATGGAATTTGTGAGTAGCGGCGCTATATCGAGTTTAGTCATTTTCATCTTCGTCGCCGAAGCCCGTTGGTAAAGTTTGTACGACGCTTGCGTTGTATCGAAACGTACGGGTTCGAATCTCCGTAGTGTATGCGTCCCAGAATAGGACGACACGGCCGTCCAGATACTTTTAGACTCATTGAATTACTATAATGATTTGCCTAAATCCCCAAAATTATATATATATATATATATATATATATAAAAGTTAGTGGTGCATTGTGGGTATTCTATTATGGCGGTTATTTTACCGGAAGTCGTTTGTTTATTTATTTGGGTCAAATTATATTGCTTGTTTTTATTTTTTATTTTTTTGTTTATTTTATTTACTTATTTATTTATTAACGTAGTAAAAATTTGTTTATATCACTTATTTAACAGTTTTGGTTTGGTTTGCTGTTTGTTCAATATTGGTGTTGGTTGTTGTAGTTCATCCTAAGTATTATTTTGGCGGGAACAGATTTTAATTGATTATCTTTATTTGGGATTGGTTTGTTTATTTATTTACTTGGATGAATTTAGGTCAATTTATTTTACTTGTATATTTTCTCTTTTCAATCAATCCCACAATACACCAGTAACCCGTATATATATAAATAGCCGAGAAAAATAACAGCATATGTGGCCTGACGATTGCATATAGCATGAAACAGACTGTCGCCTCTAAGTGTTGACTTCTATGTTCACTTTTATATTTACACACGCGCTATCTCTGATATTGAGCATTTTATTCCATCAATATAGTACACCTTAAGACTATATTTCTTTATATATATATATATATATATATATATATATATATATATATATATATATATATATATGTGTGTGTGTGTGTGTGTGTGTATAAGGTAATCAACTGAAAGGCAAACAAACATCAATTAAACTGCTTATCTAAATATTGGGAGAAAATAGCTTCTCTGAAAATGGTTAAATCAATTAATTAAATGTTTGCACTGAGAAACTGCGAAAATAATATTCGCCATCGAAAATAGCCTTTATAAACGAGTTAAGATCAAAGTTGGTCTTAATTTGATCCTTCCGGGAACGACAAGAAAAGAAAAGGACCAGGTGTTTTTAAATTAAAATTCAATTCGTTTAATCAAAGCGAAACGCAAGTGGCAAAGGTTTGAACTTCCAAGGACAGATAATTCGACCAACAATTTGGGACTAAATAAAAAGCATTACCCAAAGTTGAAAGAGAATTAATATTTCTCAAAAAATTAAATATTTTAATTGAACGATCGAATATCTTTTAGTATTTTATTATAATTCTGATCGTACTTTCCTTAGTTACTTAGTCAGAAAGTACGCCCTTTCATTACCCCATGAATAATGGATTGAAAAGTTTTGATCTTGTGGAAAGATGAAAAAGACATATCAGTGACGTTACTTGGTTTAAAAGAAAGAAAGAAAGAAAGAAAGAAAGAAAGAAAGAAAGAAAGAAAGAAAGAAAAAGATACATCAGAGGCATTGTTTGTATTTAGGGGAAGGAAGGGTAAAGAAAGAAAGAATCAAATGGAAGATAAAGAATGCCATTTATTTAACGTCTGCTTTAGTGAATTGGAAAAACTTGTCAATTTTTAATCGTTTTTTCCAATCTTATTTCTTTAAACAATTACCTGAATTCAAATTTATGATTGTTATTGCCATATTTAATCGAAATTCTTAAGCGCAACTATTTAACGATACAACAGAAAATTTGGACCAATATGTTATAGTCGTGCAACTCGAAAGGAACTTATTCAACCATTAACTTCAGAATTAACATCCATCAGAAAATAAAAATAGGAAAACTGTGATATTTCACCGGATATTTATAGAATAGATTATTCGTCAGTGCTTATATCACAGGACCGTGAGTATTTGTTCTGTTCATACCTGAAAAATAATGGACGCTTCCGTTTTGATCGCGAGGAAAGACGGAAAAGAGATATCATTAAGGTAACTTGGTTTAAGTGAAAGAAAGAAAGAAAGAAAGAAAAAAGAAAGAAAGAAAGAAAAAAAAGAAAGGTAAAGAAAGAAAGAAAGAAAGAAAGAAAGAAAGAATTGTTCTGCCCATACATCATAAATAATGGACGGTTCCGTTTTAATTGCGAGGAAAGACGGAAAAGACATATCAGAGACGCTGTTTGTATTCAAACAGCCGTGAACAGTACGAGTAGTCATAATAACTTCCCGCTGTTTCCTTAGTTAATATATACGTAAATGCCCTGCCAGTATATCGTAATTAATTTGAATATTCCGTTGTGATCGTTAAGAAAGAAAGTAAAGACATAACAGAGGCGCTGTTTGACCTCATGTGTTTAAAGCGGGCTTCGGTAAAATGAAAAACCTATCAATTTTTAATCTTTTCTCTCTCTCTCTCACACACACACACACACACACACACACACACACACACACACATATATATATATATATATATATATATATATATATATATATATACAAATTTCAGATAGACTATGCCTGTAAAAGCACAATATGTATGAAGACAAAAAGAAAACTTATCTTCGCCAACACATGTCGTCCCCTGAGGGACTTTATCTTGGTAAAGTCCATCAGCAGACGAAACGCATCGGCTAAGACAAGTTTTCCTTCTGTCTTCATTCATACATATATATATATATATATATATATATATATATATATATATATATATATATATATATATATATATAGTAGTAGTAGTAATCTTATAAGTATAAGAAACTATACTCGTTCGGAAAATCTACAGTGTCTTGATTTGCAAATAATCAAACCAATACCAGAAGGGAAAAAAGGTATAAAAAAAAAGAAAGAACCAAGAACATGTAGGTTAGCCGAAAATAATCGTCTAACATGCAAGTCCAAAGCCCAAAGAAGAAAACCCCGATATGAGTAAGCAAAATATTAGGTTGGTGCAAAAATAATATCGTTCTCTCACATAGTAACATATGTGAGAAAACGATATTATTTTTACACCAACCTAATAACTAAATAAAGTGCTCAAGTGATCCACTTAGGTGAAACCTTGGTAGGCTTGTCTGGCTCTCTAGGTTTAACTATATATATATATATATATATATATATATATATATTTCAATTTCAATAAAGGTGCAATTAATTTACAAACTCATGAATTATTCATACATAAAACAAATACAAAGGTTAATGATTTAAATGGCGAGAAATCCGTCTTCGTGAACAATTCAAATAATATACAAAAACCCCGAACCTGTTTATGAATGAAAAGATCCTGTTTAATAAATTTCTGTTGCATTAGATCTTTTTATTTTACAAGCTTTCGTCTGTTCTTACGGACATCCTCAGGTATGAAATAGATCGTGTTCTTGCTTTTACTCTCAGTAATAAGTGTACAACAAAAATAGAGTTGTAATCCGAAAAATGCTATGAGAAATGTGTTATTGTTTTGAACATGCAGTCGCAACGCTGCATTGTATTTTTTTATGTATATATATATATATATATATATATGATAAAAATATTGCTTTAGGTCATGCTATGTTTGTGGAATAAATGCTCAATATCAGGTATACAGCATAAATATATATCAATTGCAATTTTCGATAGTCATAAGGGAAGATTGGTTAGTTTCGGAGATAAGGCATTTATATCTTGCTAAATATAAATGAAGCATCAGTTAATTTCGAAATGCAGATTCGAAAGCAAGTTCCTATCACACTATCTAAAACGACGTCATGACTAACAAAACTAAAGAAAAAACCATGACCTGTATCTGATAAACTTATTTCAAATACCAAATCCCAGAAGATAAATAGACAAATGCAAAATGCAAAAAACAAATAAATTCCATATATATATATATATATATATATATATATATATATATATATTATGAGATGGACAAAGTCCGACAATTATTTTAAGACATTTTGATGTTCATACATTCTTTTTATAGATACAAATATTTAATTAAATGCTCCGTTTATAATAAACAGTATTAAACAATATTTATCAGAATTTTCATAGAGGGGAACGAATATTTTCTATGAAAATTTTCTCGGACATTCAGTAAAATGATCGGCTCCCTGTACCGCTCCAGTAAGTAGCTGACCCCTCTTGATATTCTCAATCTTTACAAGATCCTGATCATGCCGAAAATTATATGTTGTCATATTTGGGAGGATTTACATTCTTTTTATAGATACAAATATTTAAGTAAATGCTCTGTTTATAGTAAACAGTAAAAACATAAAAATGTCTTGAAATAATTGTCGGACTTTGTCCATTTTATAATGTGTGACGTCATTTGTTTACATTTGGATACGCTTTGAGCAGATATGAATGTACGTGAGAGATTCGTGGAAGATGGAAGTTTAAAGATAGTAAAATCGACCTTGCTAACCGAACGCGAACGCTCCTCTGTGGCCAAATCGGTTAAAGGCACGTCAAGCTAAAGGACGGTTCCGTATAGGATACAGGTTCGAATCCTGTCGGAGGATGAATATTTTCTATGAAAATTTCTCGGACATTCAAGCCGGTAAATATTGTTTAATACCGTTTATTATAAACAGAGCATTTAATTAAATATTTGTATCTATAAAAAGAATGTAGAAACGTAAAAATGTCTTATAATATTAGGTTGGTGCAAAAATAATGACAGTTTTTGACGTTAAAAGATACGTCAAAAACCGTCATTATTTTTGCACCAACCATATATATATATATATATATATATATATATATATATATATATATATATATATATATATATATATATATATATATATATATATATATATATATATATATATATAAAGCAAATATATGGATATAGATCCGACAGTATGAAGAAAAATATACAGAAAAAACAAACAAAAATCCTTATATGCAATTATACTGTTTTAATGTTAATATAATGTCAACGTCGGACGTTTCGGTCTAATAAACCATCTTCAGGACATATTCATGTTGAATTGATAATGTTAATTATATTTTATGAATATGTCCTGAAGATGGTTTATTAGACCGAAACGTCCGACGTTGACATTATATTAATATTCAAACAGCATAATTGCATATAAGGATTTTTGTTTGTTTTTTCCGTATATTTTTCTTCATATATATATATATATATATATATATATATATATATACTTACATGCTAATATCATTGGGAAAGGTGTGAATCCTATTCTGCTCCCTCCATATTTGGGTAAATAGCAGGACAGAGTGGGTTCTATATCCTTGGATGGCAACTGGTCTAGGAGAAGGACAACTCTGAATTCAAAACCTGCGGATGGTCGTTTGGGGATCTTGTGGCACGTAGTGCACCAGGTCTCTGTATTCGGCCTTTCAAAAAGTGTGGCTGGTCCTGCACGAAACCTTCACCACTATAATCAAATCTCATGTGCTGTTGTCGGGCTGTCGGTTTCCTGGGAACTGATCTGCTTGACCCTCATACATTGATTTCGACGAGACAGAGACGACTATACATATTATATTTTTAAGGCATGCTATATTTATTGGTTAATGTTTTCAATAATTTTGCACAGCTAAAGACAGTGCCAAAATAAATTTTTATAAATTTTAATTTTGTTTCTTGCGACTTCTTGGGTTTATCTTAAAACTGGATAATATTAGGCTTGTTTTGGGGTAGCAATGTCTGGCGTAACCGAAAACATCACCCAAAATTCTCTATATTAATCTATTGTATTTTCAGCATCCTTCTGTAGAAACACATTTCTGCTACGTCATGATTCCTCTTCCTCTGTGACAAGATGTTCAGAATTCGCTGCCATTTACGAGGACTCATTGTGTTCAGTATTATTTTCTTTGTTTCTTTCCCGATACGTCTTCAAATTTCGGTGTCTCACATTCCGTTGTCTGTTAAAAGACTTCCAAGATATTTAAATTTTTCTGCTTGCTTGATTTTGCTATCTCCATTTTGTAAATTGCACGTTGGGTTATCACTTTTACGAGCAACCATGCCATTCTCCTGGTGGCTGAAAGAGCCGTAGACTTGCTACCATTTTTCCCTCCTAAGCGTCACATACGTCTCAAAGACATCAGCGTCTACTTAGATGCGCGCCCAGCCACCCACATGATCGGTTCCAAGGTTCACTGATAACAATCATTGGATGATTATCATCTGGTCGATCATCTGGTGCTGATCGATTTAATCAGGTTTGAATAACAAGGCGTAAAACATTACATCTGGGGTTCGTGTAGCGACGACGGTTGCTAAAATGAATGATAGGAAAAGCGTACGTGTGACAGCCATTAATCTGAGTCAATGAAGAGGAATTTAAGTAGGCGTGGCATCAAACATTATAATTACTCTGCGTTAGAAGAAGGGGTGAATAGGAGACAGCTTAGGTAGGAACAGAATAGTAAAATGAAGAAACGAAAAATTTCATCTCAAATATCTTCCAAAATTATTATAACAAAGAAAGGGATGTGAATGTAAACAAAGTATGTAATATCGTAGCAAAAATATTATATGAAAAATTGTTAATTAATCATCGATTTTTGACTAATATTTCTTTCATCTTATTTCTCTTGCTTTTCCACCAAGTAGTAATAGTCTTAAGTTGTCTGAATTTCTTAGATGAATCCTTGGCAATTATTATTCATTTTTGACTAGTATTTCTTTCATATTATTTCCCTTGCTTTTCCACCAAGTAGTAATAGTCTTAAGTTGTCTGAATTTCTTAGATGAATCATTGGCAATTATTATTCATTTTTGACTAGTATTTCTTTCATCTTATTTCCCTTGCTTTTCCACCAAGTAGTAATAGTCTTAAGTTGTCTGAATTTCTTAGATGAATCATTGGCAATTATTATTCATTTTTGACTAGTATTTCTTTCATCTTATTTCCCTTGCTTTTCCACCAAGTAGTAATAGTCTTAAGTTGTCTGAATTTCTTAGATGAATCATTGGCAATTATTATTCATTTTTGACTAGTATTTCTTTCATCTTATTTCCCTTGCTTTTCCACCAAGTAGTAATAGTCTTAAGTTGTCTGAATTTCTTAGATGAATCCTTGGCAATTATTATTCATTTTTGACTAGTATTTCTTTCATCTTATTTCCATTGCTTTTCCACCAAGTAGTAATAGTCTTAAGTTGTCTGAATTTCTTAGATGAATCATTGGCAATTATTATTCATTTTTGACTAGTATTTCTTTCATCTTATTTCTCTTGCTTTTCCACCAAGTAGTAATAGTCTTA
>OZ010609.1:62457020-62467020 GCA_963932145.1 Acanthosepion lycidas | reverse complement strand
TATTGAGTAGTGAATTCGGTTTTCATTGGCGGGGGCTCCCATACCAAATTAGACATTAAATAACCGTACAACGTCTATCATGCCGTAATACCTACTGATTTAACCTGAGCCATTACAGTCAATCCTACTCGTGTAAGAAATGTAAAATAATTACACGGTAGCATGTTTTTCGATGCTGCTAATTATTGTTTTTTTACCGGTTATCAACCCTTTATGGCTTATGTTATGCTAAAACATGTTTTGGATTGTAAGAATAATTCTATTTTTTTCCTTCATTAACAATCTTTTGAGAATAACGAGGATTTTCCAGGTAGAAGCCTTGCTATCTAATCAGGAGGGGAGCAGATGGGTTCATGCCTTTCTTCGTATTTCTGTGTAAGGGAATGTAACAAAACGGACTGGGAATCGAAATCGGCTCACCGATTTCTCCTTCCGAGCCACTATCCATTACACCATCCACACATCCACTGTCCTTTTATGAAGAGAAATATATGGGAACTTCTGTGGAAACAAAAGTTGGGGATCTGTTTATAATAGAGTCATAAAACAAAACCGACCCCTTACTTAATATTTTTCAATATTGATTTATTTGACAGATTATCAATCCTTTTTCTGGTTAACAATTTTTCGAGAATAACAATGATCTTTCCAGATACAAGTTCTACTATTTAACCCATAATTGGGGGGAGATAGATTTATTCCTTTTTTGGAAGATCTTTATGCGTAAATGAATGCAACTAACCAGACTTCGAATTCGGCTGGTCGAATTTTCAGATTGAGACGCTATCCATCCCCCCATGCCGCACATACGCCAAGCAGTTAATGAAGATGGCTAATTTGACTCGGGAACACTTCCGCTTGCAAAACGTCAACACAAAACAAAGATAAAGGGAGATAATCCAAGTTTCAATGGCGGTTTCAATGACTCTTATTTGATATTTTTATTTGGAAGTTGAATTTTTCGAAGTACTGCGTGTGCCTTGTGTTGCACCCAAATAAAGCTTTAGATAGATAGATAGATAGATAGATAGATAGATAGATAGATAGATAGATAGATAGATAGATAGATATGAACTATCTGGCATAGATAGATAGATTCTATTTATCTATTAGAAGGATATTAAAGTAGATATGAGATTTCTATCATAGATAGATAGATGAACAACCTTAGATAGATAGATAGATAGATAGATAGATAGATAGATAGATAGATAGATAGATAGATATGAACAGACTGAGATAGATAGATATGAACAGACTGAGATAGATAGATAGATAGATAGATAGATATGAACACACTGAGATAGATAGATAGATAGATAGATATGAACACACTGAGATAGATAGATAGATAGATAGATAGATAGATAGATATGAACACACTGAGATAGATAGATAGATAGATAGATAGATAGATAGATATGAACAGACTGAGATAGATAGATAGATAGATAGATAGATAGATAGATATGAATAAGCTATAGATAGATAGATAGATAGATAGATATGAATAAGCTATAGATAGATAGATAGATAGATAGATAGATAGATAGATAGATATTTTATTTATTCATTTATTTTTTGCTTTATGTTCTATGTATTATTTTCCCCAATAATCAGTTTCTTGTCATGGGAAATTGATATTTTCGTATTGACTGGTGAATGCTAGCTAACGGTGTACGGATGTCTTGAACACATCATCCGTGAAAGGGGTTCGTTCATTCAAGGCGCGCTGTTGATTTTCCCCTTCTTTTTCCCATTGGAAATTGTGTTGAATATTTTATTGAGTTCACTTTGTCCAACAGTGTTAGTAAATCTTCCTGACTGGGTCAGGATAGGATTGTATGGTCTATGTATTTAAGCTTAACATTTAGCTTAAGTTGTGACCTTTGTCAATGTCTCCTATGTATATGTTTGTTATGACTGTAGATAATGGTGATCCCATAGTGAGACCAAACTGAATAAACTGCTAGATATTGACTGATATGTAATATCCCCATAGCTTGGAAAGCAGAAATGTATAAAGTATTCAGTTTAAAATTTCTATACGAGTAATCAGAATGACGACAACAAACTGAAGAAGCTCAAAATGTTGCGAATATGGCAATCAAGATAAGCATGCAAGTCTGTCTGACAATGCAAATAATAATAATAATATTATTAACAATCAATAATAATTCCTGGTCCTATATAATAAAATAGTAACAATTACGCATCTAATATAATAAAAATAACAACAACAACAACAATAATAATTCCTCATCTTGTATAATAATAATAACAATAATAATCATAATAATAATAATAATTGCTCATCACGTAGAATAATAATAATAATTTCTCATCTTGTATAATAATAATAATAATAATAATAATAACAACAACAACAACAATAATAATGATTCTTCATCTCGTATAATAATAATAATAACAATAATAATATTAATTCCTCATCTCGTATAAAAATAATAATAATAATTCCTCATCTTGTATAATAATAATAACAATAATAATATTAATTCCTTATCTCGTATAATAATAATAATAATAATGATAATAATAATAATAATAATAATAGCAATAATAATAATAATTCTTCATCTCGCATAATAATAATAACAATGATAATATTAAATCCTCATCTTGCATAATAATAATAATATTAATAATAATAATAACAATAATAATAATAATTATTCCTCATTTCGTATAATAACAGCATTAATAATAATAATGATAATTCCTCATCTCGTATAATAATAATAATAATTCCTCATCTTGTATAATAATAATAACAATAATAATAATAATTTCTCATCTTATATAATAATAATAATAACAATAATAATAATTCCTCATGTTGTATAATAATAATATTAATAGTAATAATTCCTCATTACATAGGATAATATAATATTAACAATGATTTCTCAATAATAACCAAATAATAATAATTCCTAATCTCAAATGTTAACATAATAATTAATCATCGTCTATAATAATATAATCACTTATTTCATGTAATAATAATGATAATTCCTCATATAAAAATTCCGATATCAAATATCATATGTATTAACAACGGCTATTGCCATTTTTCTTTGAATCTTCAGTTCTGTCTGTGAAGGGCAAAGAGATGACTTCATCAATTTCACAACTGCGGTGTTTAATTCGGAAACTCGAAAAGCTTCGTTATTTCCAGAACGGTGCCACGCAGCGCCTATCTTTGAAGTTAACAGCGGAAGGATACTTTAGCTAAGGATTTTCGGAAATTTATAACTTTTCTTTTTGACGAAAATATAATTAAATTACTGGTGTGACAAGTGTCGTATTCACCTTCATTTTTTTTTTTTTGTTCCAGGTAAAGAGATGGTCGATTACATCGCCGAGTACCTATCAGATATTCGATCACGCCGGGTACTACCGGATGTGAAACCCGGGTACATGCGTCAGTTGGTGCCAGACACTGCTCCTCAGTCACCTGAGAAATGGGAAGATATATTTAATGATATCGAGAGGGTGATTATGCCTGGGGTAAGTAAAGTATAATTATTCGTGTTTTTTTGCAAAAGTTTTTTCGGTAGAACCGCGTCTTTGTAAGTAAGCCCTGTATCATATATATATATATATATATATATATATATATATATATATATATATATTGATACATGTTTCATTAAATAATATAGTCAAGTGTTTTCTATTTATTTTATGTAAATTCATTTCATAACGTCTGATAAGCTTAATAACATTATCATTAAACAAAGAGAGAAAATCACAATATTGATACATATTTTTTAATCCAATCTAAGCTTTCAGCTTACATAAGCTATTATCAAAGATGACAATTACTGTACAATATATTAAGCAATACATGGACAAGAACGTGATCTGTTTACATGGATGATTTCCAAGCAATGATAAACACGTGCATATAAGACACTGGAAGCGAAAATCGCACCGCAGCTCATGACGTCACACATGACGAGGCAAGAATGAATTTGAGAAGTATTAAATATGGGATGCCGTTGGTATAATTGGTAACATAAACCAGTGGTTTATACCAACGACTTCCCATACTTAATACTTCTCGAATTCACTCCCGAAAGGTGAAACGCGTAATCAAATGAATTCAATGAAACAGCTTTCCATTTGTCGTATTTCTTTAAAACTTTGTCGGGAATTTATATCCTATTTTACACACACATATACAGTTGTGGACAAACTTATTCAACTCCGCTTCAATAATTGCAAATAAAGCTTAATAATATTGCAAATTTTTAGGGAATCTTTATCCGCATTTTTCCCAAATGATGAACTAATGGATTTAAAAGTATGTGCAGAGATGCCCACAACAATTTTTTTTAATTTAATGTCAAATAATAATAAAAAGAACACACAAAGAAAATATTTAACAGGAAAAAAAATATTGGCCCTCTTGCCACAATAATCAATTTTTGATACTTCCTTACAAGATCACTACACACTTCTTTTTATGTGGCATGTCCTTTCAGGACGTAGGCGATCATGGCTCTCCACTTCCCTCTATCCCTTGCAGCTCTTCTTCCCCCAGACCACGTTCTGTTATCCACATGCTGAAGTCCTCCACGAATGTCATGCGTTCATTTCCCTTGTCTCTCTCTCCCTCAAATAGACCAGCAAGTATCAGATTCTCCAGGGCCTCATTGCTCATTATATGTCCTTTTATCCTTTTTATGTGCCATGTCCATTTAGGACATAGGCGATCATGGCTCTCCACTTCCCTCTGTCCCTTGCAGATCTAAACAAGTTACTTCGCTCTGCTTCCTCCCCCAGATCAAGTTCTGTCATCCACTTGCTCAAGCCCGCCAGGTATATCACGCGTTCTTTTCCCTTGTCTCCCTTTCCCTCTATTCGACCCGCGAGTATCAGATTCTCCAGGGACTCCTTCCTCATTATATGACCATTTATCCTTTTATGTGCCATGCCCATTCAGGACGTAGGCGATCATGGCTCTCCACTTCCCTCTATCCCTGGCGGCTGTCAAAAAGTTACTTCCCTCTGCTTCCTCTCCCAGATCAAGTTCTGTCATCCACATGCTCAAGCCCGCCAGGTATGTCACGCGTTCTTTTCCCTTGTCTTTCTTTCCCTCAATTCGACCCGCGAGTATCAGATTCTCCAGGGACTCCTTCCTCATTATATGTCCTTTTAACCTTTTATGTGCCATGCCCATTCACGACGTAGGTGATCATGACTCTCGACTTCCCTCTACCCCTTGAAGCTCTCAACAAGTTCCTTTCCTCTTCTTCCTCTCCCAGATCACGTTCTGTCATCCACTTGCTCAAGCCCACCAGGTATGTCACGCGTTCTTTTCCCTTGTCTCTCTTTCCCTCTATTCGACCCGCGAGTATCAGATTCTCCAGGGACTTCTTCCTCATTATATGTCCTTTTAACCTTTTTTGTGCCATGCCCATTCAGAACGTAGGCGATCATAGCTCTCGACTATCCTCTATCCCATGCAGCTCTCAACATGTTCCTTTCCTCTCCTTCCTCTTCCAGATCACGTTCTGTTATCGACTTGCTCAAGCCCACCAGGTATATCACGCGTTCTTTTCCCTTTTCTCTCTTTCCCTCTATTCTACCCGAGAGTATCAGATTCTCCAGGGACTTCTTTCTCATTATATGACCATTTATCCTTTTATGTGCCATGCCCATTCAGGTCGTAGGTGATCATGGCTCTCGACTTCCCTCTATCCCTTGCAGCTCTCAACAAGGTACGTCCATCTGCTTCCTCCCCCAGATCACGTTCTGTCATCCACATGCTCAAGCCCGCCAGGTATGTCACGCGTTCTTTTCCCTTGTCTCTCTTTCCCTCTATTCGACCCGCGAGTATCAGATTCTCCAGGGACTCCTTCCTCATTATATGTCCTTTTAACCTTTTATGTGCCATGCCCATTCACGACGTAGGTGATCATGACTCTCGACTTCCCTCTACCCCTTGAAGCTCTCAACAAGTTCCTTCCCTCTTCTTCCTCTCCCAGATCACGTTCTGTCATCCACTTGCTCAAGCCCACCAGGTATGTCACGCGTTCTTTTCCCTTGTCTCTCTTTCCCTCTATTCGACCCGCGAGTATCAGATTCTCCAGGGACTCCTTCCTCATTATATGTCCTTTTAACCTTTTATGTGCCATGCCCATTCACGACGTAGGTGATCATGACTCTCGACTTCCCTCTACCCCTTGAAGCTCTCAACAAGTTCCTTCCCTCTTCTTCCTCTCCCAGATCACGTTCTGTCATCCACTTGCTCAAGCCCACCAGGTATGTCACGCGTTCTTTTCCCTTGTCTCTCTTTCCCTCTATTCGACCCGCGAGTATCAGATTCTCCAGGGACTCCTTCCTCATTATATGTCCTTTTAACCTTTTATGTGCCATGCCCATTCACGACGTAGGTGATCATGACTCTCGACTTCCCTCTACCCCTTGAAGCTCTCAACAAGTTCCTTCCCTCTTCTTCCTCTCCCAGATCACGTTCTGTCATCCAGTTGCTCAAGCCCACCAGGTATGTCACGCGTTCTTTTCCCTTGTCTCTATTTCCCTCTATTCGACCCGCGAGTATCAGATTCTCCAGGGACTCCTTCCTCATTATATGTCCTTTTAACCTTTTATGTGCCATGCCCATTCACGACGTAGGTGATCATGACTCTCGACTTCCCTCTACCCCTTGAAGCTCTCAACAAGTTCCTTCCCTCTTCTTCCTCTCCCAGATCACGTTCTGTCATCCACTTGCTCAAGCCCACCAGGTATGTCACGCGTTCT
The DNA here is from genome assembly GCA_963932145.1 of Acanthosepion lycidas. Classification (NCBI taxonomy): domain Eukaryota; kingdom Metazoa; phylum Mollusca; class Cephalopoda; order Sepiida; family Sepiidae; genus Acanthosepion; species Acanthosepion lycidas. The sequence goes on along the minus strand of OZ010609.1, from coordinate 62,460,225 downwards.
TTTCCCTTGTCTCTCTTTCCCTCTATTCGACCCGCGAGTATCAGATTCTCCAGGGACTCCTTCCTCATTATATGTCCTTTTAACCTTTTTTGTGCCATGCCCATTCAGAACGTAGGCGATCATAGCTCTCGACTATCCTCTATCCCATGCAGCTCTCAACATGTTCCTTTCCTCTCCTTCCTCTTCCAGATCACGTTCTGTTATCGACTTGCTCAAGCCCACCAGGTATATCACGCGTTCTTTTCCCTTTTCTCTCTTTCCCTATATTCGACCCGAGAGTATCAGATTCTCCAGGGACTTCTTTCTCATTATATGACCATTTATCCTTTTATGTGCCATGCCCATTTAGGTCGTAGGCGATCATGACTCTCCACTTCCCTCTACCCCTTGCAGTTCTCAACAAGTTCCTTCCCTCTTCTTCCTCTCCCAGATCACGTTCTGTCATCCACTTGCTCAAGCCCGCCAGGTATGTCACGCGTCCTTTTCCCTTGTCTCTTTTTCCCTCTATTCGACCCGCGAGTATCAGATTCTCCAGGGACTTCTTTCTCATTTTATGTCCTTTTATCCTTTTATGTGCCATGCCCATTCAGGACATAGGCGATCATGGCTCTCCACTTCCCTCTATCCCTTGCAGAAGTACATTAAAAATATATTTACTATAAGAATAAATTACAAATAATTTTATTATAGTATTGCATTAACAATATTGTACTATGGAAGATAGAATGTAGAAGAAGACAGAATGCATGTTCATCAGTAAAAAGATGAGTCCGAAATGCGAAATGCAGGTCAGTTTGTTAGAAGGCTTTTTCTTTTTATGTGCCATGTCCTTTCAGGACTTAGACGATCATGGCTCTCCACCTTCCTCTATCCCTTGCAGCTCTCAACTATTTCCTTTCCTCTGCTACCTCCCCTAGACCATGTTCTGTCATCCACTTGCTTAAGGCCGTTAGGTATGTCATGCGCTGTTTTCCCTTGTCTTTCTTTCCTTCTATTCGATCCGTGAGTATCAGATTCACCAGGCCCTCTTTCCTCATTATGTGTCCCAGAAATTTCAACTGTATTTTCCTAATGTCAAGTATAAGCCTTTTCCTTGTTTGTATCCTCTCTAAGAACTCACCGCTGCTCACATGTTTGGTCCATGATATCCTTAGCATCCTTCTGTAGAACCACATCTCCGTCACCTCGAGTCTCTTCTTCATCTTTGAGGAAATCGTTCACCATTTGCTCCCGTAAAGAAAGACCGATATTACATAACATCTCAGTATGCTTCGCTAGGGCTCCGAGATCGCAGCTCACCGCGGCGTCTTATACGAAACACTGTTTCCATGTTTATCACTGTGTTTTAACAAGGGAGATAATTTGTCTCGCAAACTCTAGAAATTAAGATACACGTTTTACAGTAAACTTATTTTTAATTCATTTCTATAGAAAAGTTTTGTTTGTAAAGCAGTTTTATAGAAATTAATTGCAACAGATTCCTAGATAAAAAAATTATTTGTAACTCACTACTTTAGTAATATTACTTGTAATGCATTCCTATAGTAAATTTATTTGTAATATATACTATAGTTAAATTATTTGTAATGCAATTCTAAAGTAAATTTTTTTGTAATGCTCTTCTATCGTCTTTTTTTGATATGCCATATTCTTTCAAGACGTAGGCGATCATGGCTCTCCATCACCGTCTATTTTCTAGTCCCTCCTTCATCATAACGTGTCCCAAAATCTTCAGCTGGTCTCTTCCTGATGTTAAGTATAAGCCTCCTCCTTGTTTGCATCCTCTCTAAGACCTCATCATTGCTCACACGCTCGGTACATTATATCCTTAGCATCTTTCTGTGGAACCACATCTCCGTCCCCTTTAGTCTTTTCTTCATCCTTGAGGAAATCGTCCAACATCCGCTGCTGTAAATAGGGACAGATTTCACGTAACAGCTCAGTATTCTTTTCTTTGTTACCAAAGAAATATACAAGCCATTTTGCTCCATTCTTCCCTGGCAATAGCTTCAAGTTCCCCAAATTCAAAGGACTTCTTTCTCGTATTTTTTCTTCAAATATGCCCATAAATTTTCAATGGGGTTAAGTTAGGACTTTGTGCCAGGGTATGTCAGTACCTTAATTTTGCTGACATGTAAGTATTTTGTAACAATTCGGGCCGTATGTTTCGGACCATCGTCATGTTGAATTGCCCAGTGATACCTTGAAGACAACTTTCGTGTACTTTGTTGAAAAACGAAATGCTGCTCTTTATCCATGATACTCTGTTCTCTCACGAGTTCTCCTGGTCCGGAAGCAGCAAAAACATCCCCAGAGCAGAATGCTCCCACCACCGTGCTTAATTCTAGGAGGGGTAATTTTAATTTGTGAGTTTCATTCACTTACCTCCATGCATAACGGCAGTTTATATAACCAAATAATTCTAATTTGGTTTCATCTGACCATGAGACAGAGTTCCAATATTTACTCTTATGTTCTAGATGGCTTCTCGCATCACCTAATTTGCATTTTAGGTGTTTATCGTTAAGAAAGAGAATTTTCATTGGACGAAAATCTCAAATTCCTGCTCGATGAACGCATCTCATTATAGTCTTCGTTGATACATCCAATCTTGATGTTTTGACATCATTGATGTCCTTTTTCGTTAAATGAAGATTCTTCGAGACAACGCAAACAAATTTTCTTTCCATTTTCTTAGAAAATAGCCGTTTTCTGCCAGTGAGTCTCGTTGTACTTCTTGATAATGTCACAAAGTATCGATTTTTTGGGAATAATTTTGGATTGCATCCATTTTTAGAACAATCGATAACTATTAATATAACAGATCGAAACTTCTAGAAATTATTTTTCAAAACTAAATATGGAATCAACGATTTATGGTAAATTCAATAATACCTACAAGTATTCGCAATTCCTTAGAAATTCTGTAAATATTCATTGGGGACAAATAATTCTCTCTACAACTGCATATATATATATATATATATATATATATATATATATATATATATATATATATATATATATATATATATATATATCTTTCAAGTAAGCACTGTTGAATGACAAGCTAATTCTAAAAACAACAGCCACCTGCATTAATGCGAAGCTCTTTAGTAAAATGAATGGAGCACTTTGGCTGTTTGAAGTTTGTTTACATTTGTAAAAAGTGCCGGTTAGTTTGTCTAGTGAAGATAGCTCAGTG
>OZ010609.1:62394520-62452020 GCA_963932145.1 Acanthosepion lycidas | reverse complement strand
CTCTGTTCCATCTTCAAGCGAAATTTTTTTTGGAATAACTTATTTCTGAAATTTACGAGTTTTAATAGTATGGTCAGAATTGAAATCAAAATTTCCATGGTAACATCAAGGGCGGATTGTTTAGAATTGGCAGGGGTCGGGTGTTAATAATTTGTATCAGTATAGCGTTACTTTCATAGATGCCGGGTCAGGGTAAGGTGGGGGTGGCTAAATTTACGACGGAGGAAGTTTTCGCATAGTCTGGCTTGAGCGTCTATGGAGATTTATTTATTTTTATTTTATTCTTTTATTATATCTCTTTATGAAAGGGATTTGTGTGTATAAAAAAGCCGTAAAAAAACGTCAACAAACGACATTGTTACGTCATTATTTTTGCACCAACCTAATATATATATATATATATATATATATATATATATATATATATATATTATATAAGAGGAGGCATTTTTTTTTTTTTTGCTTGTGATCTCTAATAACGATGTCAGGGCGATTTAGCTTTGATTGTTCTGTCTGTGTGTATCGTGTAGGTGCCAATATTATTATTATTATTATTATTATTATTATTATTATTATTTCTTTGTTTGTTACCTGTATTTCATCCTGCGTGTTTGGGTTCACACTGCTGCTCTGTGTTTGTTTCATGACGATATCTCATTTATTTAATCTTTATTACTGGTTTTTAATTTTTCCGTTAGCGCCTTCCGTATGATTTCAGAGCCCCTGTCTTTCACCTCTTCCTCTGAACACGTACACCAAGAAGTTGTTTTCTACGTCTTAATGATGAGTAAAGTTCTTATCGGTGAATCGCTTCCGAAAATTCTTTCAACATATATGAATTTCAAATCTGATTTTTTTTTTTTTTTTACCAAGAAGCCCCCGACCTCCGTTTTTTTTTTTTTTTTTTAATTTGCTTTTCATGAATAGCTAAAAGATTTTGAGCCCTCCGGCCTACCATAAATAAGCTCATTAAACTTAAATCGATCGTCTGAATGTCAATCGAACATTAATTAAAAAAAAAAAAAATGTATCTTTTAAATGGTAGATTTTCTTTTTCTCTTTTCAAATGTCTTGATGTCTTTCTCGGCTTTTAATGAATAAAACGAAAGACAAAACAAAAAATACCGCACGAGACATTGAAACGTTCCAATTTTATTTCTTTTCGCGCGTTCAATCAACTTCGTATTTGGGAATTATAGAATTTGCGCCGATTTCTGAACATGTATATAGAATATATGAAGGTAATACACACGTAGAATTTAAGGTAGATAGGCAAAAGGTGATTCTTTAAAGAAATAAAGAAACTTAAATAGGTTTCCCATAAGAGGCAACTTCGTTTCAGAAATACTTTTAAATTAATTGAAATCAAGAAATCTATTGATGGGATTCTTTTCAGAGATAGGTTTCTTCAAATTTGCCTGCTTTTTTAATGACTTTGTAAAAAAAAATTGTACATAATATATATATATATATATATATATATATATATATATATATATATAGTGATTTTTCAAGCGTAGCTCAGATGTTGCACAAGGTCGAAGGTATGGAGCACCCAGTGTGAATCGAACTCACTACTCAGTAGTAATTGTTCTAGCGAGACAAGCTTGCTAACTATTACACCGCCTCGAGGTGCCTAATATATATTTTAAGATCTAAAAGGTCAGCCAATCTAACAGTGATCTCATCTCACAATCTTCACACTTGCTCCATATGTGGTCTCCTTTGTAAATCACTAACGGGTCTTAAATGCCACTAAAGATTTTTTCGCACAAAATTTCATAACTGAATCAAGTAAGCTGTCAGATCCCCATACGTCGAAACTGACGGGAGAGTCCATTATTCATATATATATATATATATTGAACAATATAGTTCATGCCACATTGACGGAAAACCTACCAGTAAAAAAGAATTCTCTTATTACTATATTTGTACAAAAACGCACAACCTTAAAATTTAAAATTCAAACTCAGCGTTGCGACCGCACGTTCCAAAACAATAACACATTTCTCACACCATTTTTTCGGGTTACGTCTCTATTTTCGTTGTCCTCTTATTACTGAGAAGTAAAAAACAAGAACAAATCTATTTTCATACCTGAGGATGTCTGTTGGAACAGAAGAAAGACCTTATGCACCTGGAATTTATAAACAGGGATCATATCATTCATATACAGGTTCGGGGTTAGTGTATCTTATTGAAATTGTTTGCGAAGATGTATTCTCGCCATTTAAATCATTAACCTCTATATTTCTTTTTGTATGAATGATTCATGTAATTATATATATATATATATATATATATATATATATATATATATATATATATATATATATGGGGAAAACGTATTATAAAGTGGAAAAAAGTTTTCTTGTGGTGTGTTTCATTCTTTAGGACTTCAACGGACTACATTTAGTGCTACACATGCGCACGAACGAGAGATACTGGGAATTTAAACCTTTTTTTTTATCAGCCGAATTCATTCGGAGTCTTTTTCTTTTTCTTTCCAACATTTTTTTGAGTAGGTATTCCACACTGTCATATTAGAAGATCTGCCAGCAGTGTTGAAATATTGTAAAAGGTAAGGCGCAAATTTACTGTAGATAACCTTGCGATCAAGGCATTTACATCGTAAGGAGTTATTTTCTCCTTTGATCAGAGCATCATTTTTATGTCAAAGTTGTAGTCAGTCTCGTTACAGTGGTCAACCAACGCATTTGATGTATTATTTTGTAAAATGTCCCTTTTATATTCATATAATCTTTTATTTAGATTTCTTCAGGTATCTCTTATGTATTTATTACGGTCGGTGGAGTAAATTCTTCCTTATTGTTTTGTTCTGTATTGACTATATATTTAAAGACAAAAAGGAAACTTATCTTAGACGACGCGTATCGTTCTCTGGGGAATATTATCAGCCACTAAGCGCAAGGTTTGACTCAGTTTTAGACAATTTGAGAAAAAAAAACTGAGATGAGTGAACCATAAAAGAACAGGAATGGGAAAATGAGAAATAACGATTTACGTTGCATTTATATTTTTCGAACATCAAAGTTGTCTGTGAAGACAGTTCCACAAGCGAGAAATGTCACAGAAGAAACTATTAGTATAGAACTTACGGTTACATCGATCCATTTGAACTGCAAAATGATGGGACCTTGCCGCCAATCTAGTGCTGCGTTGAAATTCATAAAGTGTCAGTACCATAGAAAAAATGTATAACAACAATATATCCACTAATCTGCCGTGCCTCCATATATATATATATAAAATGGACAAAGTCCGACAATAATTTTTTAAGACATTTTTATGTTTATACATTCTTTTTATAGATACAAATATTTAAGTAAATGCTCTGTTTTATAATAAACAGTGTTAAACAACATTTACCGGCCTGAATATCCAAGAAATTTTCCAGGAATCGAAACTGTATCCTATACGGATCTGTCATTTAGTTTGACCTGCTCTTAACCGATCGAGCCACAGAGGATCGTTCGAATACGACGGTCGAATTTACTGCCTTTAAACTTCAATCTTCCCTGAATCTCTCACGTATATACATATCTGCTCAAAGCGTATTCAAATTTAAACAAATGACGCCACACATTATGAAATGGACAAATCCGACAATTATTTTAAGACATTTTTATGTTTATACATTCTTTTTATAGATACAAATATTTAAGTAAATGCTCTGTTTTTATAATAAACAGTATTAATAACATTTACCAGCCTGAATGTCGGAGAAATTTTCATAGAAAATATTCGTTCTCCGACAGTAATCAAACCTGTATCCTATACGGAACCGTCATTTATTATAAAACAGAGTATTTACTTAAATATTTGTTTCTATAAAAAGAATGTGAATGTATATATATGTACACGTATATTCTACATTTTCGTATACATAAACAGAAATGAATCGTAAATGTTTTACGCTACTAAAGAAAGGTTAATACTATTAGGTTAGTGCAAAAATAATGTCGTTTTTTGATTTTTTTGATTATCGTTCAGCCATTTATCCAACTTTTTTGACTTCCCTATTTGCTTCAAATGGCGAACGACTGTTGAGTGGTCGACCTCGAGTTCAACAGCAACTTCTCGTGTGGTTTTGCGAGGATCGGCTTCAATTAAGGCTTTCAAATGTTCGTTATAAACCGCAGTCGGCCGGCCGCGACCGTCTTCATCTTCGAGGCTCTCGTCACCATTGCGAAATTTCTTGAACCACCGTTGTGCCACACGTTCGTTAGTGGTTCCTGGGCCAAACGCATCATTGATATCACGAGCTGTCTCGGCAGCTTTTCGGCCTAGTTTGAACTGGAACAAGAAAATCGTGCGGATTTGAATTTTGTCCATGCTGTCGAAAAGCCTGCAAAAAAATGAATGAAGAGATTGAGAACGGTAACGAATAACACGATTCGATAGAGCGAAAAACGCGCTTCAAAATGATATATAACATGGCTATATATATCAATGAATTAATTCAGAAATCATATATAAAAGTAACATATGTGAGAAAACGACATTATTTTTGCACCAACCTAATATTAAAATTTAAATGGATTGTACAGGATTTTACTATAAAATTGTACCCGTTCTATGTTATGGCTTTCATTAACAAGATATTTTTATGCTCCAACACAGTCCACATTATTATAGTTTAATTTGGTAATACTGCCATATGGATAATTTCATTTTTCTTTCTTTAAGATCATTCCAAACACTCTTGTAATAATGGGTATAAATGTCATCTTCATTTTCCACAATTTGTATAGGTAGAATTTTTATCACTTCCCACTGACTTTAACATGACAACTTTCCTTTAGTGAGCTTTTCAGTTAATAAACTAAATATTTATGGTGCGAGGTAAAAACATATTTGAAAAATAAACATCAATTCTTACATGTTTGCTCTTTTCTGTATAATATTAGGTTGGTGCAAAAATAATGACGTAATAATGTCGTTTTGACCTATTTTTTTAAACGTCAAAAAACGACATTATTACGTCATTATTTTTGCACCAACCTAATATTACTAGACAAACATAAATTTTAAGTTTTGCAAATATCAACTTACTGTCATTCATTTTATACCAGCAGGAAGTAAGTTTTTGCTTTGATATTTATTGTATATAGAATAAAAATTGCGACAGAAGACAAAAATGGGGAGGGGTTGAGGCTGGTCATCACTATCTTATACCTAACTAATCCGATTCATATATTACAATTCCCATATTCACCACAATAACTCGTCCGTCACCAATCAATCCTCCATACACCATAATACCACATCCTCACAAGGCGGACCTACAAAACGCGCCCCATTGACCTATTTGATAAGTCATCTGACAAGAAAAGAGACAAAGAAAAAAAAAGAAAAGATAAGATATAAGAAATCAAATGGAGAAGCAGGGATGGGAGGGAAAACTGGGGAAAGAAGAAAAGGAAGAATAAATTAACATATATAGGCATATTGCAGTTAATTTAAAAAAATACAGATTCATACTTTGCAATTAACGTTTGACATTAATTTAAAAATTATCAACAAATTAAAATAGGATAAAATAAAAAATAATACAATATATATATATATATATATATATATATATATATATATATATATATAAAAATTTTAAATAAAAACAGACCACTTTAAGGTTCCATGTAATAAATTATTTCACCACAGTCCTTTTAAAAGGACTGCGGATCATCAGACTTTACTTCCAAAACAAAAAATGAAAAGAAAATTTACACATTGTTGACGGGCCGTATTAAACATATGTAAATTAACGAAGTGAGGAAGTGAGGGGGGAGAGAGAGAAGACATGAGTGAGTTAGCAGATATTGACACATTTAAACAGTTAACTTAACGGAAGTTATATATTGATATCGAAAAGGGTAGAGAAGAAAAAACCCATAGAGAGAAAAAGAGAGAAGGAAGTTAAGAGAGATGTCGCTAATTTTCTTTGTAAAAAAAAAGGCTAGAAACAGACGCTGTTATTTTGCTTTACTTTGAAAGTGTTATTTTGGGGGTTCATAAAGATTATAATGTTTGATATAAATTTGAATGTCTCTAGACTGTCTACAAAGAATTTAATTTGATGTTTGTTAGTGATTTAAATTTTTTTTTTTTAATTTTGGGGATTTTCTATGAAATAGTCGATTAGAAAAATATTCATAGAAAGTACAACATTTTATTTTAAAATTTGAGTTTACTTCTAGTAGTCTTTTTTTAATCTCTTTAAAAAATTTTATAATTGATTATTAAGTTGACATCTCTATCCGTTTGAATTTTGTTCATGAATTTAAATCGTGACTGTTTCTAGATAGGTAATCTCTTTTACTTAAATTTTAGTTAAATTAATATGGGGTAATATTTGAAGGTAAATTTTCTTTTCATTTTTTGTTTGGAAGTAAAATCTGATGATCCGCAGTCCTTTTAAAAGTACTGTGGTGAAATAATTTATTACATGGAACCTTAAAGTGGTCTGTTTTTATTTAAATTATTTGCTCTGGATTTACATTGAGCTCCCTGGATTTTATTCTCCTTAGTTTTACCCATACGGATTACCTAGTTTTTCTTAAACTATATATATATATGTATGTAAGTTTGCGTGTATAAATAATGGATTATTTGTTTATAAAAGCGATGTATTTTTATCACGTTAAATGTTATTTTTAGTGGATATCCATATTAGAGTAAACACTCCATTTATTTTATACTGTATTTTTTTCATCTACCGTCCTGAATATTCGCAAAATCTTATTAAAAAAAATACCCCACTGGCAGGACTCAAGCCTGGGTCACACTTTGCAGGAGAAACCGACCTTAGATCCGACACTCTTCTTTGATTAACATAAGGGCGTTGAGGATGCATGCCACGGGCCATATCTAAAAATAAAATAACATAAATAAATAAATTCGGAGAGAAGCTTTTTAATCATGTGAGGAATTATTTTCAACTTGAATTTTTCACTTCATCCAAAAGTGTTCTAATATTTATCAAATATTTACAATTATCTACAAAATGATCGGCTTACCATAGGATGTAATATAACTCAATAATATATTTCAAAGACTCAACAAAGTAAAAAGGAAAAAAATTCAACCATTTCGTCTTAACAAGACAACAAAAGCAATTATTCGAGAAGTTAGAAAGCCATTAACACCGGAGTCCATTGAAAGATCCAGCACAATTACGATGAGAAGCTTGAGGAAAGAGTATAAAATTTAAACTCATTAAGGATGTACGATACTTTTCTTTTTTCGCCAGTTATATATCTACAATAACGAGAATATTTGTTCTTCAAATTGTTCGAGAATTATGGCGGCCCGGCTCGTCTTTAGCAAAAGGAAATTTTTAAAAGCACTTATTTTTTTTTTAAATTGAGTACGCTTCTTTAAGTAGTCTTCAAATTTTCGGAGACAACTGAAATCCTTTCCTATTGTACACAACTAAAATATTCCATCTCGTCAAGTGCATATATATATTCCATTTAAAAAGGTTGAGAGAATGGGATACTATTCGTCATATTCGACATTGAAGATCCGTTTCGTTTTGAAAATAGATACACACACAAACATATCCAGTGCTGAGGGGATGCAAATATACGTAAATATACACATTTTTGATTTGTTGTATTTCCAAATAATGAATAAACAATTTAAAAGCTTTAAAAACTGAAATTTGCATTTTACGGATAAATTTTCAAATATTAAAATGGATATATATATATATATATATATATATATATATATATATATATATATATATATATATATATATATATATATTGGTTGGGTTATGTTGCTTAATTTTCCCAGAGCAACTGACAAGAAATTCAGCCAAGACTATTACTACTTGGTGGAAAAGCAAGAGAAATAAGATGAAAGAAATACTAGTGAAAAATGAATAATAATTGCCAAGGCTTCATCTAAGAAATTCAGACAACTTAAGACTATTACTACTTGGTTGAAAAGCAAGAGAAATAAGATGAAAGAAATACTAGTGAAAAATGAATAATAATTGCCAAGACTTCATCTAAGAAATTCAGACAACTTAAGACTATTACTACTTGGTGGAAAAGCAAGAGAAATAAGATGAAAGAAATACTAGTCAAAAATGAATAATAATTGCCAAGACTTCATCTAAGAAATTCAGACAACTTAAGACTATTACTACTTGGTGGAAAAGCAAGAGAAATAAGATGAAAGAAATACTAGTGAAAAATGAATAATAATTGCCAAGGCTTCATCTAAGAAATTCAGACAACTTAAGACTATTACTACTTGGTGGAAAAGCAAGAGAAATAAGATGAAAGAAATACTAGTGAAAAATGAATAATAATTGCCAAGGCTTCATCTAAGAAATTCAGACAACTTAAGACTATTACTACTTGGTGGAAAAGCAAGAGAAATAAGATGAAAGAAATACTAGTGAAAAATGAATAATAATTGCCAAGGCTTCATCTAAGAAATTCAGACAATTTAAGACTATTACTACTTGTTAGAAAAGGAAGAGAAATAAGATGAAAGAAATACTAGTGAAAAATGAATAATAATTGCCAAGACTTCATCTAAGAAATTCAGACAACTTAAGACTATTACTACTTGGTGGAAAATCAATTGTGGACATTGTGGAAGGGGACGCAACTCCTGGTGTTTACAGCACCTCATACAACCAACTGCCTGTATTTTATCGGGCTAACCCGATTCTCTGTTGCAATACCTTTAACAAGGCTACTGGAGCGTAAGTGAATGCAACAAACCCGACTGGAATTCGAACAGGGCTCTCCGATTTCTCATACAGAGCCGTTATCAATTACGCCGCAACGAAAATTATTTATATCACACAACTTATTATTCATAACTGTTTTAACAGTAACATTCTCCTTTGGGTGGCTTTCCTGCCTTATATTGGTGTTGTAGTGTGCTCTCTCTCTCTCTCTCTAATGAGGCTATTGTGTACTCTTCCACTTACTATAAAGTAGTAGGAAAGTAAGTGCTTCAAACTGTTCAACTGCCGAACTCTGTCTTTGACAGAGAGGAACCCGGACGAGGCTTTGCCGAAGGGCAATATTTCCTTCGGGGAGGTATACAGGTCCTGAACTCGTTTCTAAGGGAATATTATTGGCTGAGCCTACGGACAGGGGAGAACACACTGTAAACTCGGCCTTGTGCCACATACATCTCTCGTGTGGAGGCTGTTAAATATTAACAGTGCTCTAAACTGTTCAACTGTCGAACTCTCTGCCTTGAGCAGAGATGAATCCGGACGAGGCTTTGCCGAAGGGCAAAGTTTCGTCCGGAGAGTTAGACAGGCCCGGACCCACTTATGCGGGTTCTACGGGAATATTTTTGGTCGAGCCTACGGGTTCCTAGAACCCACGGTAAACTCGGCCTTGTGCCACATACATCCCTTTTTGGGGGTGGGGCTGTTAAATATTAACAATGATCTAAACTGTTCTACTGAGGCTATTCGCAGCTCCTGTCGAACTCTCTGTCTTGGGCAGAGAGGAACGCGGACGAGGCTTTGCTGAAGGGCAGAGTTTCGTCCGGGGAGGTAGACAAACCCGAACCCGTTTCTGCGGGTTCTGCCAGGATTTTTTGGCCGAGCCTACGTCTATGGATGACCCACGTTAAACTCGTGGGGTGGGGGCTGTTAAATATTAATAGTGACATAGACTGAACGCTGGTCAACCGACACAAACCCCCAAGTTGTGTAACATACTTCTGCTGTATTTACTGTTCAATATACTATTCATTTGCAACCTCTTGTTTGTTGTTTCTTAACCAATTACTTGGTCACAACAATTGGGTGTAAATTGTTAGAAAAAGTAATGAATCCAAGGTATAAAAAATATGATGCGAAACATTAATTTGTAAAGATGCGGGTAGATGTATAAGTTAATTGATTTTGACATTCTTTTTTTTACACTATTTTTATTCGGACTATTCGCCCCCCCACCACCACCATCGTTGTTGTTATCACACTCAGTGGAAACAGGTGAGCAATAACTAAACAGTTCTTAAAAAATAAGAACCAGACATGATATCCCTAGACATGAGCAGTAGAACAAGAACCGTCTAATCCTAGATCGGCAATCACCTGATGACGGTCGGAGGGCAGAACTGCCGAAACGTTGTGATAACAACAAAGGTGTGTACTTGCAATCAGTGGAAACAGGTGATCAATAACTGAACAGTACTAAATAAAAATAAGAACTAGGCTATATCCCTAGACATGGGTAGTTCAACGAGAACAGTCTTCTCCCGGATCGACAATCACTTGATGAAGGCCGAAACGTTGTGATAACAACAAAAGTGTGTACTTGCAATCAGTGGAAACAAGTGAGCCATAAGTCCTAAATAAAAATAATAACTAGACGAGATATCCCTAGAGATGTGCAATGGAACGAGAACAGTCTATCTTCTAGATTTAATAAAGGGTTCACTTCAGAATTCCCTGTAGGTTATCAAGATCGTCATATGCCTGAGGAAGGCCGGAGGGCACAACGCCCGAAATGTTGTGATAACAACAATAATGATGAGGTCGATAGTCCGAATATAAACAGTGTAAATAATGATAACTCCTTATCCCAGAAATTTTTTTAAAAAAATCATTAGTTTGCATTTTGAAACATTGAAGCAGGATGGTCTGGATTTCACACCATTGAAAACATTAGTTAGTTTTTTGAACCTTTGAATAAAATCATGCCGACCATGTTCTGAATATAAATGAAATAAATAATGATAAATCCTCATTCCAGAAATTTAGACCGAAATTGACAGATTTAGACGTAAAATTCCAGAGATAATTTTATATTGCATTTCATTCAAAAGACATTGATCACATGTTTTTTTATCTTCCTAATTTATATAAATGAACTGAGTATCAAAATAAATGACTTATTCATATCTGTGTTCAGATACATTTTGAAAATCCGAAAACTCCGATATTCAAAACATCCACTGATAATGTATTTTAAGATCCGAAATCGTTGAAGAGAAACAGAATAGGCACGTCTAAAAATTTTGCGCCTTTTTTGGATTCATTAAAAGCCGAGCAAGAATCGAGAAATTCGAAAAGAAAAAAAAATCCGCCATCAGTTACGCCTTGATTAACTTCCGATTGCCAAAAAATAAAAATAAATAAAAAATACGTTTGCACATATTCAGAATGTAACAGCAAAATTGTCCAAATCGTGTAACAGCAAAATTGTCTAATCGTTAGATTAAGCTTTGAACTGTTATATCTTAGAAATGATTAAAGATATCTTACTGGAATTCTCCGAGCTTTTTATAACAATACTGGACTCCACTTTGAACAATAAAAATATATTTAGCTCTAAGTTGAAATAATGATTTCTGTTGTGACCTCCTGATCCAGTTTTCTTCTCTACGTTTCCCACTTTTTTAAACTTATTCACCATTCTCTTGATGGTTCTTGAATGAACTTTGAAGATGGAAGCCATATTATGAATGTTGGTACCATTACTGAAGGCCTAAATGATCTTTTTCCTCTCACTATTGCTCAGTTGGGAAGACACAAAAGAATTTTAACCTGTTCTCTTTTTAGCTGAATAACTCAAAGTGTTTTTCAGTGATTCTTACGACAAATGGTGCCAAGAGGTCTAAACGTCTTATCTGAAAACCTGGAAAAAAGAAACTGAATTAGTTTAGTGGTTTTCAGATATTAAACGTTTTGTTGATGGACAATTACGCTGTTACACGATTTACAGGGTGAGTGAAAGTAACTCTCTATTTTATGCATGAGTGGTCAGCCAAGAGTTCTGTCACATTTTTCCTTGGGGTTAGTTAAAGGAGCAAGTCTACTATAACAAAGGTGGGCGAAGAGAAAGAGGAAAACCGAAGACATTAGGTTTATAATACCCAGAAATTCATACACAAGGACACATGGCACAGTGGATAAAGGCGTTAGTTAGATCTAGTGACAGGACCCAAATAGTGTGAGTTCAATACTTGGTTAAGGCAGTGGAGAACTTGGTTATTAACAGATAAGGGGAATTAACAGATAACTGATAACTGACATTCATGGAACTAGAGTGAAATAAAGGGTTCAGTTCGACATTCCAACCAGAGCATACAACAGCCGACATGTTGTAAAAAATATAGCGACAAAGATGAGGACAATAGTCATGTAAATAGTGTACTGAAGAGAAGGACGTGGATCAGATTTTTAAAAAATGAGCATAAACGACGTAAAAGAAAAAGGAATATGTGTAGTAGGTGGAAGAAGAAGAATGAAAAGCATGAGGAAGAAAAGAAAAAAAGGCAAATGAGAATAAGGAGGAAGAGGAGAAGGAAGAAGAAGAAAAAGAAGGAGGAAGAGAAGAAAAATGGAAGAGGAGGTGAAAAAAGAAAAAGGAGGAAAAGAAGAAGAAAAGAAGAGAAGGAAGAAGAACAAAAAGAAAAATGACAATAGAAAAATGGAGGAGGAAGAGAAGGAAGAAGAACAAAAAGGAGAATAAGAAAGAAGAGAAGAAAAATGGAAGAGGAGGTGGAAGAAGAAAAAGTAGTAGAGAATAAAAAAATAAACTTAGTGACACAGAAGGAGAAAAAACAGGAGGAGGAGAGGTGCTTCGAAAGATAACAGATGAAAGAAGCGGGTAGTTGTCGCCATAGTGTCACTGGTGCTTACGTTGAACTAAAGGAACAAATAAAAAGTTCAGAAAATAAAATAAAAGATCAATTTTAATTTTATCCATTTCTGAAGTATTTGGTTACTACTCGTCTTTGTCTCAATGTCGTCTTCCATTCAGTAATAAATCCGATTCGCTGCCATATTAATGTGCAATGTGATTCGGCTCGGAACGGACGCATCACCAACTCACATCAAAGACACTTATCGACGCCACCGAATTTAGAACTACTTTTTCTTCTTCTTTTTCAACTGATAAATTAAAGTTGACGAAATGGAATTTCACGACCTGCAAAACAAAAACAAAAAGTTTCGATTGTGACAGCGAAGAATGGAACAGGAAGAGAAATATTTTTTCTTGTTGTAAGTCGTTGAGAATTTCTTTTATCTTGTATTTTTTTTTAATCTCCACTTAAGTTTCACTTCCCCCTAAAACTGACAGCAACACCCCCGCGAATATTAACTACCGCCATTAAATTTAAAGTTGGTTTTAACATATCTACGGATTTCTTACTTAAAAAGAATAAAGTTAAAAAAAAAAAAAAAAAAAAAAAAAAAAAAAACAACGAAAGACACTCAAAATGAAATTCTATTTCCGAAATCGAGATTTTTAATAGCTCATAAACTGCACTAGAGAATTCTATACTCTGCGCTGGTGGTAGTTTTGCACAAAACATCCACTTGCTACATAACCAAAACCTTAACTTTAAAACTAGAGTCATTTTATTAAATAGCCTTGTCAGATCGTTATTTTTATATGAATATCATGAATAGTGTCAAACTCTTTCAGAAATATTTAAACTATCAATTTTGTTTATAGTAAGTGTCACCCTGTACAAGGGCCAAGGACACCTCGGTGTAGACGGTTACGTTAGTAGGCATAGAAGGGGAGGATAATGGTTGACACTAGAAGAGGTTATGATTTTAGTGATCGGGGAAACATCCTCTTGGGAGTCGTTTCCACAGAGCAGTGCTTCGTGAGAAGAAACTGTTCGAGTGGAACTTACTTCTCGCCTATGAAATACTGAGGGAATGTGGATGGTTTGCTACTCTGTAAGTGGCATGGTGGTTCCTGGCCTTGACGATTAAACCTGGCGGAATCAAAGAATGTTGTTCGTCCGAGCACTTTCCATTGAAGTAGCCACAGAACAGTTAGAGACTCGCCAAGCCCCGCCTGTGAGAGAGAGGATGGAGGGTCGAAAATAATTCTTCTCGGGGACCCGGAGACTCTATCAAGATTGAAAGACGAAGACTGGGCAGGTCCCGCCCAAATATGACAACAGTAATCCATTTTCGGTCTTGTAATGATCACTTACATGTGCCACACCTCCGCTTTCTTTAATGTCATTGGTTCATAAATATATGATACTTATTATATGACAATTTTGCCATCGCACATCATTTGAATTTTTCTCTAAAATCACGGATTGGTCCATTTCCTGACCAATCGTGTATTTTAGTATCTTTCTATATTTTTGGCGCCAAGCTCACTGGAGCCTATGCATAACTATATAAACTCTTTCGCTGTTAGCCAACAGCAGTAGCAGTCCAATTCTTGGAAATTACGGCACGGCGCTATATTGACATTTTAATTCTTAGTTATTACTCATTCGAGTAATCGTACTAATTCCCATTGATATCACTCATGAACATTACATCTTTCTACACTGATAAAACACTGTGGAACTATTCTTTATTTAGCTAAGGTCTCAATTGAACTTTGTAGTTAAATAACATTCAATATTGTACTCAACATTAATTAGCTAAATTTACCCTTTTTATTACGGAAAAAGGGAAGCAACTTTCTTTATACTTATTGTTGAAATTTGTATATCATTGTTAATATAATATTTTATTAATGTTCACTGAGCTTGATTATTTTTCTCTCGTGTTTGTTGTACATTATTCATGTGGGGTGTTGTTTTACAAGAACACAGCTTTCCTTCTTGATTATATTCACAGTGACCCTAGCCAACAATTCTTACAGTACCACAACAGTCTGATCTGTCTTTTATAAAGACAGAGAATAGAATGTAAGCCAGATCTATGTCTTCCTTTTCGACACCCGTGTAAACCAGATCTATATCTTCCTTTATGACATCCATGTAAACTAGATCTTTCTTCCTTTACGACACTTGTGTAAACTAGATCTATGTCTTCCTTTTCGACACCCGTGTAAACCAGATTTATATCTTCCTTTACGACATCCATGTAAACTAGATCTTTCTTTCTTTACGACACTTGTGTAAACTAGATCTATGTCTTCCTTTTCGACACCCGTTTAAACCAGATTTATATCTTCCTTTACGACATCCATGTAAACTAGATCTTTCTTCCTTTACGACACTCGTGTAAACCAGATCTATGTCTTCCTTTACGACATCCGTGTAAACTAGATCCGTCTTCCTTTACGACACTTGTGTAAACCAGATCTATATCTTCTTTTACGACATCCATGTAAACTAGATCTGTCTTCCTTTACGACACTTGTGTAAACCAGATCAATGTCTTCCTTTACGTCATCCATGTAAACCAGATCTATGTCTTCCTTTACGACATACGTGTATAAACAGTACTAGCCTCTACCTTTTTTTACTTAAGTTTAAACCGAACTTGTGTCAACTTTTTAGATACTCGTATAAACGGGATCGATATTTATCTTTTTGAATCAAGTAAAAACCGATGGTGGGTCTGCGTATTTGACTCCGGTGTAAGCCTGGTCTCTATCTACCTATTTTTATTCAATTGCAAGCCGCACCTCTATCGTTCCATTAATTTTGTATTCTTCTACTCTAAGACTTATATTCAACATTAAATAACCCAACAACTGTTGCATTTCATTAAATAAACCAACCTAAACAAATTATCAGTTTAATATTTTTTTATTTTGACATATCAGACGAATGATACGATTGTGAAAAGTAAATACGATAAATTTGAAATTATTGATAGGCGCAAAGACATAATCAAAATGAACGTGTTTAGTGTTGCACAGACTTTTTCTTACAATTAATTTATATAAATATTGACAAATATAAGTACGAAGCATATTCATTCATATAAGTAGATTTTTTAAAACTGTATTTGTTTTCGGAATGACATCGTGCACGCATATGGCAAGAATTTCCCAGATATTGACTAATGGTATTTTAAAAGATGAATGTGAAAAATGAAGAAGAAGAAGAAGAAGAAGAAGAATGAATGAACGAATGAATGAAAGCAGGAATAGGAAAAAAGATGGAGGACAAAGAAAATACGAATGAAGAAGAAGAGGAGTAGGAAGAGGAAATGGAGGAAAATAGAATAAGAATATGGAAAAAAAGAAGAAAAATCGCTCCCTATATATGAGCGTTTGGACTGCAATGTTGTCTTTAAAACAACATGACTTCATTCGGCTGCAGGAGATTTCTTCCACCGAAAGGCGGCCATCTTAATTTCTACCAGCCACACATTTCGCTAACAGCAAAAACATTCACCAACGGAGCAGCCAGTCAACTGGCAGTTGAAACTTATAAAATCTTCCTATTAAAAGAGTTTTTTGTTTTTTTTCAGGAAAATAGGTTTCTAAAGTCAGTCCAGTAACTGTTATCACGCTTTCTAATATTGATGGTCCTTTCTTTCCTAACATTTCCTTTGAAGTTGTGTGGCACCCTAACAAATAGATTATGGCATTATCTTCTAATATAGGTGCCATAACTGCTTTCAGTCTTATTCTAAATCCTCGGTTTCTGTTTTAGAAAGGTTTATCTTGAGTCTTATTTCTTGGTACACTTGGAAGAGAATGTTGATTTTTTTGTTCAAGAGTATTCTTATCCCAACTATCAATACCTAAGTCATCAGCATAGCCTATTTTCATTAAACTGACTTAATGATTGTTTTAATTATATTTGCCGTATTTAATCTAGTCCTGCGCTTAAAATCAAAAGCTCTAGGTACCATAGTGAAGAGCGATATTTATTCTGTTTAACTACAGAAATGTGGCACAAGGCCGAAAAGGGTATTGGGGAAAGGACGGTCTTCTTCTGTCTTAACTATAACTTAGCTAGCCGCAAGCACTGACCCAATCGTACAAAACAATATTCCTGACACCAAAACAACACATTCATACGTACCTTTCTTACTACAACCACCATAATGCCTCTTTGTCTCTATGAAAATACTAACTAGTCCCCATATTTACAATTCGTTGTCTGTGGGGGGGGAATAACAAATCTAAAAATTAACCCCAATGAATACTTACAATATGAATACAAAAGGCTATTTACAAGAAACTAAAGAAAATAAGATTAGTAATAACCCCCCCCCCACAATCACTAAATGTGGCAGAAACATCACTTCACTGGCCGAAATCAATGCGGGACTATAATAGTATAAAACATTCATTCATCCCATGTACTCACACTGACATGCACTCATTCAGACACGACAACAAATACGAAACCACTCACGCGAAACGAAAGGCGCCCCGCATCCACCAGCGAACTGACATCACTGACCACCTAACGAGGGAGGGGATGGGGAATTAAAAACTTAAAAGTAGGGACAGAAATAAAAGGGGCCAATGAACATACATACCCTAGCTAAGTTAACTTGAAAAAAAAGAAAACTAAAGCATCAAAAAACAGAAACCTAAGCTAGCCTAATTTCGGGATGGGTTGCACACGTTCAACCCAGTAAGAGCAATAACCGGCATCAATGTGCCACTCAAGGTCAGCCCCTTTCACACGACACAAGCGCGCAAGATTCACCCACCTTTTGCTGAATTCTGATGAAGTGAGCCGCCGCCTTTCCGTCCTGATCTTGACTTTAAGCTGATGCTTAAAGTACAAGATCAGTTGGGAAGAGGTGAACTTCTCGCCTCCATAGAATCCCTTCTGACGTGTCGTCCAAATCACGACTCTCATAACGCCTAGCAAGCAGTGGAACACATACTGTTCAGCCTTTGTCAGCGGCGGTGCAACATTGCTACAAACGGAAACGGACTGAAGGACAAAGGACTTTCCCTGCAGCATGCGGACCATGAGGCCTTCAACAAACTTGACCAACGGCGCTACCTGGCTGCAATGAAAGAAGGCGTGACCCAAGGTCTCGACCTCCCCACTACAACGTCGGCAGTTTGGAGAATTCTCCAAGCCAGCTGAGCAGAGTCTCTTGGCAAACCCAGAGGGCCCTACGAATCACCAGCCAGGTGAGTGATGCCTCATCGTTATTGAGGCATTTCAACCCGGGCGCCCAATGCCATATTGAGCGAGCCTTCTGCTTCGTCAGACCGAGCTCGTCAATCAGATCATCATGCACGGCCCCACTGACTAAAACTTGATATAATGCCCTACGAGACAACGCCTGGACGTTGGAGAGGCCATCCGATGCCCGTAAGAGGCGCTTCAGAGCAATACGACATTCACGATAGAAGGAGCATTCGCCTCGGGGTAAACGGCGGGCCTCCTCCTCGCACGAATGCACACTTCTCAGGGATGGGAAATTCTTTCGGGCGTCTTCCTTCCAGAAGGCGCCGTCCTCATCCGAATCGCGGCACATTCGGTCCAGAAAGCTAATGCGAAGCATATGTTGACGAATCTCAATGCTCGGCATGTACCATAGTGAAGAGCTCATTCGAACAATTACCATGAAAGTATTTATAGAAAAGACACAGAGAGGCAACCTTAGGACGGTGGGAAAGTGACTGAAGCCGAATAGCCAGATCAGGACAAATAATATTGCTGCTTCTTCTTTGGGTTTTATCAAGGAGCTTCAGGTAAATATCAAGCACACCGGGTCATATGTGGCAGCAATATTCAAAGCATGGAAGAATGATAGACTTATAGATATATAAGATAGATTCTAGAGAGAAAAATTGTCTCGGACGATACACTGAACTAACTTTCTTAAAAGTTTACCTAGCAATGGATTCAATATAGTCTTTCCACTTCATATCAGATGAGAACGTTAGCTCGAGATGGCGCAACGAGTGACTTTTCTGGAGGTTAGCATCAGTCGTGCTGATGGAAGGCAGAAAAAGATCTCTCAGATGATTAACGGATCTCCTATTTTGAATTTATTCTAACATCCATATACCGAGTTATTTTAAGTGTTTAGTATTTACTAAATCCACATTGTGAATGTTTATGATAGATTCAGATTATCTGCCATCACGGCTTTTATTCAAATTCCAGATCATAATTTCTGTTTTGGAAATGTTTATCTTGAGTATTATTTCTGGAAATACCTGGTAGAGGATATAGTTTTTTGTTTGTTTTTTGTTTGTTTGTTTGTTCAAGATCATTCTTATCCCAACTTTGAATACCTATGTCATCAGCATACCCCCCCAACCCTACCGTAATTATTACCAGTACATTGGCCTCGGGAGGGTAAGTAGGATCGTTGTCTTTTATTGGTAGACTCGTTTGGGATGTAGTGTGGAATGCTTAGATGATTTACGGAAATACATAACAACAGCTGGCAGTTTAGATATTTCTGAACAGGTTTCGTGCCATGCAGGACATCCATATGAAAATTTCGATCTTACCAGGCTATTTAAGAATACGGCTCGAGTTTTAAGGTTAAATTATTGTTTTTGTTGCAATTTATGCTGTTGCACGAAACTTCTTTAGCATAGCCTCTTCTATGTTCAATTTCCTTCTACTAAATTTCTTATAACTGATCCATACACCGAGGTATTTGAAGTGTTTAGTATTTCCTAATTCTAGATCCTGAATTTTTTGGTTTGGAAAGGTTTATCATGAGTCCTACTTCTTGAAAAACTTGATAGAGGATTCTGCTTTTCTGTTCGATCATTCTAATCCCAATTATAAATATCTATCTTATCAGCATAGTCTCCACTCAATGAATTGACTTAATCATTGTTTTAACTATATTTGCCGTATTTACAGCCATTTTTTTCATAAAACTAGCACCATTTTTGTATGCAACCGAGTTAATGTTTGGTCTTTGAAGCAACTGGTGGTATTGTGCGAAACTATCCTAGGCGCAGCCTATTCTATGTTCAATTTCTTTATCCCTTGTACCAAATTTATAGTACGTATGTATGTATGTATTATTTCCTTTCTATACACATTTCATTCCGGGTCCCATCCAGAGACCTAAGGTCAGAAATGGCTTCATGACATTTTCCACTGATCATTTTTTACAACCCCCCCCCCAAAAAAAAACAGCTTAGCTCTTCAAGCTTTTCGTAATGTGTGAGCTGTATTTCTGAGTACAATCATTTGTATTTCTTTAAGGCATAGACTTACAGGAATCTCTTCAGTGAATCTATCGGAACCTTTTCCAATCAATCCAAGTGCTCCAACTGCAACTGGAATTACTGATATCCTCATGTGCTTCATTTTTTGAGAATTTCACTTCAAGATCCTTGTATTTTGATAGTTTTTTGAAGAACTTCAAAGATCTGCATGGACGGCCATATCAATAAGGAGGCACATTTTGTCTTTGAGATCTCTAATCACGATGTCAGGGGGATTAGATTTGATTGTTCTATTTGTGTGTATTTTAAAGTCCCATACAGGTCGTATTTCTGTAATCGGGCCTGGGTGATGTTCATACAAATTTTTTTCAGTTTCCTTTCCGTAAAAGTTCAGATTTTCCGATGCAGATATTGGCCCACTCTATCATGCCGGGTTTTATATTCGGTGGGTGCCAATACCGTGAAACCTAATACAAGATGGTCAATTGTTTCTGGACGTTTACCACAGAATCCTCATTTCGGGTTAACACAATTTTTTAGTATGTGTACTTGGTAATTTTTAGTTAGCAAGCAGTGGTCCTTCATTTTCACTACGTAGCTACTTATGGGGTTTGCCTACATCAACTTCTTTGGGACGGGCAGAGCATTGACCATGGAGAAGCAAGCCATTGGGATAATTATTATTATTTTTATATAACAAAAATATATTTTATATAATGTTGTACTATATACATATATATATATATGTGTGTGTGTGTGTGTGTGTGTGTTAATATCCGTGTGTCAATGTCTTTATGTGTGTATAGAACTCCCTGAATGCCAAGTTAGTTACTGTTAATTGTTCTAACGACGTAATAATCTTTCCCAAAATTCTTTGTAGCACGCAACTCTCTAAGCTTGGTGAAGATTGTCTGGTACGCATGCGTAAATAGACGAAAGCTGCAGTGTTCCTGATTGGCTCACGGAAGCGTCTGGCCAGCTCGACGCCACTATTAGGGAGATACTCTCCGACGAGCCATGAAAGGCTCGCACGAAGCTGTTTCAACCGAATAAATATGGCCGCCTTCAAAGAAGCAAAAAAGAAAGAAAGAAAAAGAAACAAACAAATAACGAAAGAAAAAACAAAAGAAAAAAGAAACAACAGAGATAGAATGAAAAACGAAGAAAAAAAAGAGAAAATAAAGAAAGAAAGATAAAGAAATGAACAAAAAAGAAACAAAGAAAAAATGAAAGAAACAAAGAAAGACACAGACAACGAAAGAAAAAAGAAAAGAAAGAAAGAAAAAAGAAAGAAAAAGAAATGAACAAAAAAGAAACAAAGAAAAAATGAAAGAAACAAAGAAAGACACAAGCAACAAAAGAAAAAAAAACGAAAAAGAAAGAAAAAAAGAAAGAAAAAAGAAAGAAAGAAAAAGAAATGAACAAAAAAGAAACAAAGAAAAAAATGAAAGAAACAAAGAAAGACACAGACAAAGAAAGAAAAAACAAAGAAAAAAGAAATAAACAAAAAAAGAAAAAAAAAATGACGAAATAAAGAAAGAAGAAAGAAAAAGGAAAAATAAAAAGAAACAAACAAGAAAGAAAGAAACAAAAAAAGAAAGAATGAAAGAAACAAAGAGAGAAACAAACAACGAAAGAACAAAAAAGCAAAGAAACAAAGAGAAAGAAAGAAAGAAAGAAAAAGAAATGAACAAAAAAGAAACAAAGAAAAAATGAAAGAAACAAAGAAAGACACAGACAAAGAAAGAAAAAACAAAGAAAAAAGAAATAAACAGAAAAAAGAAAGAAAAAATGACGAAATAAAGAAAGAAGAAAGAAAAAGGAAAAATAAAAAGAAACAAACAAGAAAGAAAGAAAGAAAGAATGAAAGAAACAAAGAGAGAAACAAACAACGAAAGAACAAAAAAGCAAAGAAACAAAGAAAAAGAAAGAAAGAAACAATCAAAGAAACAGCGAGAAAACCAACGAATTTAATCGATATGTTAACAGCCATTTTTTTTTCTATTTCTTTTGTTTCTTTTCTGATTGAGGATATCAAATTTAGAAAACATTGGTCTACGTAAATAATCATTCTTCTTTTCATTTAAGAGAGAAAGAGAATCTCCATTTATAATGGACTGAAACAGGTGGATTATATGTTAGCTTAGTATGTTTAACGACATTTCAACTTTTGTCGGGTTGCTTAACGTCGATTATAAGTTTAACGGGATGTGGCTACAGCAAGGTATTTATCGGCGCGGTGTCGAGT
Source organism: Acanthosepion lycidas (assembly GCA_963932145.1). NCBI lineage: Eukaryota > Metazoa > Mollusca > Cephalopoda > Sepiida > Sepiidae > Acanthosepion > Acanthosepion lycidas. The sequence goes on along the minus strand of OZ010609.1, from coordinate 62,429,904 downwards.
TCAAATTCCAGCTGAGGCATATGTTTTCGTTTTCATACAAAAATCCTTGGGAAAGGTATGAAAACTATCTCTTTCCTCCCAACTAGGGATTGACAGCAAGTTAGACTGGGCTCTATGAGCCTTGGTTGGCAATCGTTCCGGGAGAAGGACATCTCTTAATAGAAAGCATGTTGGACGCGGTGCAAGATACACTAACCCGAACGGCAACCAAAGAAGACCGGCATTGCGTGAAGAGATGCCCCTGCTGAACTCCACGGGTGGTGCTACATTAGTTATTGTAATTCTGCTTCTTCCTTAGACCCTTATTGAGTGCGTTACGCTCTGGCAATACCACATAAATAATGCACAGTTCTGTTTCGATCGTGAGGAAAGACAGAAAAGAAATATCAGAATCGAAGTTTAGTTTCAAAGAAAGAAAGAAAGAAAGAAAGAAAGAAATAAAGAAAGAAAGAAATAAAGAAAGAAAGAAAGAAAGAAAGAAAGAAAGAAATAAAGAAAGAAAGAAAGAAATAAAGAAAGAAAGAAATAAAGAAAGAAATAAAGAAAGAAAGAAAGAAAGAAATAAAGAAAGAAAGAAAGAAATAAAGAAATAAAGAAAGAAAGAAAGAAAGAAATAAAGAAAGAAAGAAAGAAATAAAGAAAGAAATAAAGAAATAAAGAAAGAAAGAAAGAAAGAAATAAAGAAAGAAATAAAGAAAGAAAGAAAAGAGAAGAAAGAAAAGAGAAGAAAGAAAAGTTCTGCTAATACTTCATAAATCGTGTAGAATTCTGTTTTGATCTTGAGGAGAGACGGAAATCACATCTCAAAGGCGCTGATTCTTTAGTGAAAGAAAGAAAGAAATGTCCTGCCATTACCCCATAAATAATGAACTATTCCGATTTAATCGCGAGGAAAGACAGCAAAGACATATCAGAGACACGTTTGGCTTTAGTGAAAGAAAGAAAGAAATGTCCTGTCCTGTCAGAAGCCCATAAATAACGAAATATTCCGATTTGATCATGGTGAAAAGACTGAAAAGACATATCAGAATCGATGTTTGGTTTCAGGGAAGAAAGAAAGAAAGAAAGAAAGAAATGTCTTGTCCTGTCCTGTCAGAAGCCCATAAATAATGAAATATTCCGATTTGATCATGGTGAAAAGACTGAAAAGTCATATCAGAGTCGATGTTTGGTTACTGGAAAGAAAGAAAGAAAGAAAGAAAGAAAGAAAGAAAGAAAGAAAAATTCTGCTAATATTTCATAGTGTAGAATTCAATTTTGATTGTGAGGAAAGACGGAAAAGACATATCAGGGACACGTTTGGCTTTAGTGAAAGAAAGAAAGAAAGAAAGAAAGAAATGTCTTGCCAGTACATCATAAATACTGAACTATTCCGACTTGAATGTGAGTAAAAACGGAAAAGACATATCAGAGACGCGGTTTGGTTTCAGTGATAAAAACAAAGAGAAATGAAGAAGAAAAAAAACAAAGGAATGAAATGTTCTGACAATATCTTATAAATAATGATCGAGAAGAAAACCTGCAAAGGCATAGTAGAGAAGCAAAGAAGCACACAATTAAACAGAGAAAAAAGAAAGACACGAACAAAGAGAGAAAAACAAAGACAAAAGAAAGAGAAAAGAAAGAAAGAAAGAAAGAAAGAAAGAAAGATAAAGAAATGAACAAAAAAGAAACAAAGAAAAAATGAAAGAAACAAAGAAAGACACAGACAACGAAAGAAAAAAGAAAAGAAAGAAAGAAAAGAAAGAAAGAAAGAAAAAGAAATGAACAAAAAAGAAAGAAAGAAAAAATGAAAGAAACAAAGAAAGACACAAACAACAAAAGAAAAAAATCAAAGAAAAACAAAGAAAAAAAGAAAGAAAGAAAAAAAGAAACAAACAAAAAAGAAACAAACAACGAAGGAAAAAAAACAAAAAAGAAAGAAACAAACGAAGAAAGAAAGAAAGAAAAAACAAAGGAGAAAGAAAGAAAGAAAAAGAAATAAACAAAAAAGAAAGAGAAATGAAGGAAACAAAAAAAGATACAAACAACGAAAGAAAAACAAATTAAATAAACAAAGAAAGAAAGAAAGAAAGAAAAAGAAAGAAACAATGTAAGAAACAAAGAAACAAATAGAGAAAGAAAAAAGAAAAAAAGAAAGTAATAACGCTCTCAAGTGGTTAACGGCTTCTTTAGTGAAATTTTCAGATATTTTCATTTGTACCCTCTTACTTCTTCTTTTTTTAAATAATGAACTGTGTTCAATATTATGATTGTTACAACAACACTTGGTCAAAGTAATTAAGTTCACATATTTAAAGTTGTACCAGGAGCATTTCTACAGGTATATGTTATATAGTTGGTTGCCGAAAAGAGTTTTTTTTTATTATATTTATTCAATATCATGATACAGTATCATATTAAAATGAATTTTTTATGGGTAGTACTTGTTATCGTTATTAATATTATTATTGAATCACAGACGAAAGGTTTCTGCTGTTTACAAATATACGAAACCCAATGTACTTATCATAACACCAAGTCTTGTAAAGGTATACCGGACACATGCAGCGCAGTCAAATTTGCGAGATATGGCGACAGCTTTTGCGAAAAACACTGCATAGATTTGCCAGTTAGATGTACTTGCGGTCCGGGTAACCACGCCCATTCAAACATTTTTTCAATTTAGGGCGAGCACAAGTATCTCGATGCGCACTCGAGAAAACTTGATTGATTAATTTTTTACGGTTTATCAACCCTTTGCAGCCAGGAAACGAACAAAGAAAAACAGACAAAGAAAAAAAGAAAGAAAGAAAGAAATGTCCTGCCAGTACATCATAAATAATGAACTATGAAAACCAGACAAAGAAAGAAAGAAAGAAAAGAAGAAACAAACAAACAAACAAAAAAGAAACAAACAAAAAAGAAACAAACAACGGAAGAAAAAAAGAAAATAAAGCCAGGAAATATTTTTAGATTGTAAGATATTAGGTTGGTGCAAAAATAATGTCGTTTTCTCACATGTGAGAAAACGACATTATTTTTGCACCAACCTAATATTTTGAATTGAATTTAAAACAACTTCTTTCAATTCACACAGGTTTTTGTTACTTTTTAAAGTAACACAAAAACCTGTGTCAATATAAATTAAAAACTTTTATAATCAGTAAAAAATTTTTTTCGGTCATTTTAAAATTTGAATTTTCAACTGTTCCTGATACAAATCACAATGCTGGATGAAGGAAGATTTTCAGAATCCTGGGATCATCCTGATTCCAAAAAGTTTTACTATGTTCGCAAGTCTGTCCCGAGTTAAAAGGTTTTCAGACACACGGACACACAGACAGACAGAATTTGACGTTTATTTATTTAGATGGATAAAAGATATGAGAAAATTGGAATTTTTAACTCTTCTCTACTCATCCAGACACAAATCCCAATGCTGAATGTTCAAACACCAAATGAAGGGCAGAATTTAAATCCCGGGATCATCCTGATTCTAAAATGTTTTAATATGTCTATATAGAACAAGTGTGGTTCAAGTTAAAAGGGTTCCAGACACACAGACAGGCTGAATTTGAAATTTATTTATTTAGATGGATAAAAGATATGAGAAAATTTGAATTTTAAACTGTTCCCTCCTCATCCAAACACAAGTCCCAATACTGGATGTTCAAACACCAGATAAAGGGCAGATTTTCAATCCCGGGATTGCGTCCTAGATAAGATGTTAAACTACGTCCAGCAGCAAGGGCTCTGACCAGGAGGTTTTGAGGAGAGTGGAACCACCTCTTAATTGCTGGTGTTCCCAGCTCCACCCTGATCCGGGATCGTAGCACCTGTTAGGGTCTCAACTATGGGCAAACAGTTAACTATTACCAGCAATACTTTTCTGAAAAAAATTATTACCAGCAATCCAATTTTGAAGGAAAAATATTACCAGAAACAAATTTTTGAAAAAAAATATTACCAGCAATAAAAATTTTATCCCTGATCGGGGGATTGGAGGTTTTGAGAAGCGTTGAGCCACCTTTTAATTGCTGTTATTTCTAGGTTCACCTGAGCTGGGGTGGTAGCACATATTAGGGTTCAGGCAATGGGCAAATAAGCTCCCTAAAAAGAATACAGTGCATTTTATGCTAAAATTACCAACAAAACACTTTATAGTAAAATTATCAACAATATATATTTTTATAACAAAATGACAATCAAGGCAACACTAAAAAAGTATGAAAATACAATTTTATTAAAAAATTACCAGCAATAAAAATTGATGAAGAAATTACCAACAATATTATTTTTATAGTAAAATTACTAGCAACACTTTTTATAGTAAAATTACTAGCAACACTTTTTATAGTAAAATTATCAACAATACATTTTTATGGTAAAATTACTAGCAACAATTTTTATAGTAAAATTATCAACAATATATTTTCATAGTAAATTACTAGCAAAACATTTTTATAGTAAAATTACTAGCACCACTTTTTATAGTAAAATTATCAACAATACATTTTTAGTAAAATTACTAGCAACACATTTTTATAGTAAAAGTACCAACAATACATTTTTATAGTAAAATTACTAGCAACACATTTTTTAGTAAAATTACTAGCAACACATTCATATAGTAAAATTACCAACAATATATTTTTATAGTAAAATTACTAGCAACACTTTTTATAGTAAAATAACTAGCAACACTTTTTATAGTAAAATTATCAACAATATATTTTTATAGTAAAATTACTAGCAACACATTTTTATGGTAAAATTACTAGCAACACATTTTATAGTAAAATTACCAACAATACATTTTTATAGTAAAATTACTAGCAACATATTTTTATAGTAAAATTGCTAGCAACACTTTTTATAGTAAAATTAACAAAAATACATTTTTATAGTAAAATTATTAGCAAAAATTTTATAGTAAAATTACCAACAATACATTTTTATAGTAAAATTACTAGCAACACTTTTTATATTAAAATTATCAACAATACATTTTTATACTAAAATTACTAGCAACACATCTTTATAGCAAAATTACTAGCAACAATTTTTATAGTATAATTACCAACAATACATTTTTATAGTAAAATTACTAGCAACACTTTTTATATTAAAATTATCAACAATACATTTTTATACTAAAATTACTAGCAACACTTTTTATAGTAAAATTATCAACAATACATTTTTATAGTAAAATTACTAGCAACACTTTTTATAGTAAAATTATCAGCAATACATTTTTATAGTAAAATTACTAGCACCACTTTTTATTGTAAAATTACCAACAATACATTTTTATAGTAAAATTACTAGCAACACTTTTTATTGTAAAATTACCAACAATACATTTTTATTGTAAAATTACTAGCAACACTTTTTATAGTAAAATTATCAACAATACATTTTTATAGTAAAATTACTAGCAACATGTTTTTATAGTAAAATTACTCGCAACACTTTTTATAGTAAAATTACTAGCAACAATATTTATAGTTTAATTACCAACAATACATTTTTATAGTAAATTTACTAGCAACACTTTTTATAGTAAAATTACCAACAATACATTTTTATAGTAAAATTACTAGCACCACTTTTTATTGTAAAATTACCAACAATACATTTTTATTGTAAAATTACTAGCAACATTTTTCATAGTAAAATTACCAACAATACATTTTTATAGTAAAATTACTAGCAACATTTTTCATAGTAAAATTACCAACAATACATTTTTATAGTAAAATTACTAGCAACTCTTTTTATAGTAAAATTACCAACAATACATTCTTAATTAAAATTACCAGCAATACATATTATGATCTACAAATCATATATCTAAAAAATATACTGTTATTCCGAAAATATAAAAACAAAATATCTGTAGTTGAAGGCATAATATTACTTTCAAAATATTTAAATTTAGCCATTAAATAACCCATAGAGATGTTGATTTGCCGCTTAATGAAAATCAAGTAACCGACATTGAATATTCTCTTTCTTCAGCTTCTTTCTTTCTTCTTGTACTGTCCTCGTTATCGTTTACCTTTTGAAAAGCAAAAAAAAAAAAAACTCCCAAGGCAATATGTAACAAGAACATATACAGGGTGACTGAAAAGTAACTGTATATTTATGTCTCAATCGCCAGGCAAGAGACATGACTTTAACACCCAGCGACATTTTTCTTTGAGATTAGTTAAAGGAGCAAGTCTACTATACCAAACCAAAACTTTGGAAGAACCGGAGGGCCGAATACAAGAAGTTATGTCTTCGATGCTACAAGAGTTCCTGGTGAAATCAGTTGACGCGATTCCTGGCTGGCTCGAGAAGCTGGTAGCGAAACCAGGTGCACATATTGAATTTTAAATAAAAACACTTTCCTCCCATAACAATTTCTTTTAAAAATTATAGTTAATAAAAAAATTATAAGTATTTTAAAATATGGAATTACTTTTCAATCACCCTGTAGAAGTTTTTGAAAACCCCAAGCTATTAATTCTGTGTCAATGTAGCGTAGTACTAAATTAGGGTTAAATATTTTGCTGCTTTCCATGTCGATAGGGGACAATATATTATGAGAAACCTTTTTGTATCTTATAATAACCAGAAAACATGGAAGCATCTATACAGTGTCGCAAACAATTTGACTTTATTTTAAAAGCAATTATCTTGAAAACTACTAAGTCTAGCTCAATGAAATTGAACAGTTTGGGTGTTGAACATCATAAGTTTGTTATGGGACTAATTTTATAAGTGTTCAATATGTGAACCGCCTGTGAGACGGCACACGTCAAGGCGGTACCTAAGCTCTTGCTAAACACGCTGTAGCATGTCAGCGGCAACATTATCCAGTGCGGAAGTGATTCTCTGCTTGAGTTCATCAATGCTAGCAGGAAGAGTGGGGACATAAACCACTCCCTTCACATATCCCCATAAAATTTTCCATTGAGGGCACGCTGCACAGTCTTGGGTGACTGTGTGAGTATATACCAAAACGCAAAATGACTTCCCTTAGGGAATGAACGTCATGGCTCTACCTTAAAAAGAACAAAAATAAGACATTAAATATAAAATCTTGATCTGTTTCTGTACATTCCGTGAAAATTTGACGTTATTTCAACAAGAACTGCCAAAATTATTGGCATGCGAAATGTTTTGGGACACCCTGTATGAAAAGAAAATTAAGAACTAAATATTTAGATTTTGGCATTAAATAACCCATAGAGATGTTGATATACAGTTAACCAAAATCAGCCAGACTAAACCAAAACATTATATATCACTCTCTTAAAGGAAAGACAAAATGCTCGATGCTATAATTATACCAACGAAAAAATCTCTTTAAATACAAAATGTATATAAATATTTAGATTTCGGTATTAAATAACACATAGAGATATTGATATACAGTTAACCAAAATCAGCCAGACTAAGCCAAAACATTATATATCACTCTCTTAAAGGAAAGACAAAATGCTCGACGCTATAATTATACCAACGAAAAAATCCCTTTAAATACAAAATGTATATAAATATTTAGATTTCGGTATTAAATAACCCATAGAGATATTGATATACAGTTAACCAAAATCAGCCAGACTAAGCCAAAACATTATATATCACTCTCTTAAAGGAAAGACAAAATGCTCGACGCTATAATTATACCAACGAAAAAATCCCTTTAAATAAAAAATGTATATATTTAGATTTCGGTATTAAATAACCCATAGAGATGTTGATATACAGTTAACCAAAATCAGCCAGACTAAGCCAAAACATTATATATGACTCTCTTAAAAGAAAGACAAAATGCTCGATGCTATAATTATACCAATCAAAAAATCCCTTTAAATACAAAATGTATATAAATATTTAGATTTTGGTATTAAATAACACATAGAGATGTTGATATACAGTTAACCAAAATCAGCCAGACTAAGCCAAAACATTATATATCACTCTCTTAAAGGAAAGACAAAATGCTCGAAGCTATAATTATACCAACGAAAAAATCTCTTTAAATAAAAAATGTATATAAACAGATTTTAGTATTAAATAACCCAGAGTTGTTGATATACATTTAACCAAAATCAGCCAGACTAAGCCAAGACATTATATATCACTCTCTTAAAGGAAAGACAAAATGCTCGAAGCTATAATTATACCAACGAAAAAATCCCTTTAAATAAAAAATGTATATATTTAGATTTCGGTATTAAATAACGCAAAGAGATGTTGATATACAGTTAACCAAAAAGCCAGACTTTGCCAAAACATTATATATCACTCTCTTAAAGGAAAGACAAAATGCTCGAAGCTATAATTATACCAACGAAAAAATCTCTTTAAATACAAAATGTATATAAATATTTAGATTTCGGTATTAAATAACACATGGAGATGTTGATATACAGTTAACCAAAATCAGCCAGACTAAGCCAAAACATTATATATCACTCTCATAAAGGAAAGACAAAATGATCGAAGCTATAATTATACCAACGAAAAAATCCCTTTAAATAAAAAAATGTATATAAATATTTAGATTTATATAGTTTCCTTGTATTGGGGCACATACGCATTTATATGGTTGCATTATTTTCATATATACATTTATATAGTTACTATATATTCATACGTACATTTATACTGTTACTTCCTAGTGAGACACACATACATTTATATGGTTATCAGAACAATTACCATGAAATTATGTATAGAAAAGGGTGCCACGTTACAGCGGTGAATAAGTGACTGAAGCCGAGATGCCAGGTCAGGACCAATAAAACACAACATTTCACTCTCCTGGAGGTTAGCATCAGCCATAATGAATTAAATTTTTTTTTACTTTAAACGTTATTTTTAGCGGCAATGCGTATTTCTCTTGCAAAGGGAGACGCAAGTTCGAATCCTGTCGGAGGGTGCATGTTATTAAAGTTTTCTCGAATGTGCAAGTCGGTAGAAAATTTTTTAAAAAATGATTAGAATAAACGGTGCGTCTACTCAAATACGGGTAGCCACTAAAAATAACGTTTAATGTCCTAGTCACTCGAAAAAGAAAGCTTATCAGAACAATTAGCATGAAAAAAAATTGTCTATATTTCTGAGATAAGGCACTGTAATTATTTACAGTATTTACATTGTTCGGACTGTTGTTTTCATGTTTGTTGTCATAATCACGACGTTTCGGTCGTTGTACGCGCTGACCTTCTTCAGGATCTGACTATACTTTTGAGATGAGGTTTTGTAATTATTTATAGTATTTACATTGTTCGGACTGTTTTCCACATTTTTTTGTCATATTCACGAGGTTTCGGTCGTTGTACGCGCTGGCCTTCTTCAGGATCTGACTATACTTTTGAGATGAGGTTTTGTAATTATTTACATCGTTCGGACTGTTGTTCTCATGTTTGTTGTCATAATCACGACGTTTCGGTCGTTGTACGCGCCGGCCTTCTTCAGGATCTGACTATACTTTTGAGATGAGGTTTTGTAATTATTTATAGTATTTACATTGTTCGGACTGTTTTCCTCAGCTTGTCATATTCACGACGTTTCGGCCTTTGTACGCGCCGGTCTTCTTCAGGAACTGTCTATACTTTTGAGATGAGGTTTTGTAATTATTTATAGTATTTACAATGTTCGGACTGTTGTCCACATCTTTCTTGTCATATTTACGACGTTTCGGTCGTTGTACGCGCTGGCCTTCTTTAGGATTTGTCTATACTTTTGAAATGAGGTTTTGTAATTATTTACAGTATTTACATTGTTCGGACTGTTTTCCTCATCTTTCTTGTCATATTCACGACGTTTCGGCCTTTGTACGCGCTGCCCTTCTTCAGGAACTGTCTATACTTTTGAGATGAGGTTTTGTAATTATTTACATTCTTCGGATTGTTATCTTCATCTTCGTTGTCATATTCACGACGTTTCGACCGTTGTACGCTCCGGCCTTCTTCTGGTGATTGGAATTTCGAACCGAACCTTTTATTTTGTCCACCATGGTAGATTATTCTAGTTCCACGTGCCATGTCTCTGCTGGATATCTCAGTTTCAGTTATCTACCCTTTAACTCAGCTCTCTGAGTATTGTTCACCTCTACTGTGGCCAGGTATTGAACTCCCAATTCTTTGACACAAATCACTGCATTACTTCAACCAACGCTTTTATCCACTAGGCCATCAATTATTTATCAGTGTATAATAGCGTTGGTTGAAGTAAAAAGAGTCAGATATATTGTATAGATTGGTTAACTGGTTTCGCTACCAATGAAATGGAATTTAAACTTGAGTTACCTTAAAACTGGAAAAATCTGTAAATAAATTCAGTCTGGAGAGGAATAATGCCAAATTATCAACCTTGTCAGCAATAACATGAAGAATTTTGGCATTGTTAAGAGAATACGGAGAATGGACAGAGAATGGTTAGAACTTAGAAGGGAATAATAATAATAATAATAATAATAATAATAATAATGATAATAATAATAATAATAATAATAATAATAATAATAATAAATGAAAAAGAAAAATGGACAGGAAGCGAGCAATGACGCAAAAACAAGATTCCGCAGGCATTTCCGTTAAAAACGTGTTGAACGTATTAGCATTTATTTATTTCTTCTTTTTTGTCTTCTTCTTCTTCTATTGTTATTATTATTATTATTATTATTATTATTATTATTATTATTATTATTATTATTATTATTATTATTCCTTGTTTTATTCATTCTTTCTGTTTGCTACCTTTGGTTTTTATTTTCTCAATCTGTCTTCATTGTCCTTTTCTATCTCTTCACCCCTCCTATCTTCTTCTTCTTCTTCTTCTTCCTCGTCTTCTCACACAATTCATTGTTCTCCTTTAACACTTCCATCCTCCCATTCTATTTCCTTTTCTTTTTCCTCCTCCATGTCTTCCTTCTTCTTCTTCTTCTTCTTCATTGTTGTCCTCTGACTTCCACACTCTCAATCTACCTCCTTTTTTATTTCTTTATTCCTCCTCTTCCTTTCTTTATTTTCTTCTTCTTCTTCTTCTTCTTCTTCTTCTTCTTCTTCTTCTTATTATTATTATTATTATTATTATTATTATTATTATTATTATTATTATTATTATTATTTCTCTCTTTATACCCCGCTCTCATTCTCTTGACTTCCTTTACTTCTACACTCTCAAATCTTTTGCTTCTTTCTTTTAATCCGCCTTCTTCTCCCTTTCGCCTTCTCACTTCCGCCTATTTTTCTATTCTTCTCACTTCCGCTTTCTTTTCCCTTCCGCCTTCGTATCTCTTTTACCTTCTTCTCCCTTTCGCCTTCTTCTCCCTTTCGCCTTCTTCTCCCTTTCGCCTTCTTCTCACTTTCGCCATCTCACTTAGGCCTTTTTTCCATTTCGCCTTCATCTTCCTTCCCCTTTCTTTTCCATTTCGCCTTCTTCTCACTTCCGCTTTCTTTTCCATTTCGCCTTCTTTTCCATTTCGCCTTCTTCTTCCTTTCGCCTTCTATTTTCTCCTTCTTCTTTATCATTGCTGACTGATAAAAAATTTTTAATAAATTTCATTGTAATGACATGAACATTAGCATGAGAAAAATAAACTCCGACTTAATCTTCAACGACCCCCCACTACCGGAAGCAACCACAGGATTTGACCCTTCCCATCAATACCTTTCAAAGTTACCATGAATCGCAACTCATATCCAAATTTCTAAAAAAATAAGCGGTAAAGGTTCCAGAATTAGGTTCTAGCAGATCACGCCATTATCTGACGTTTACTTTTTAAATTTGACACATTGCAAAAAAAAGCTTCCAGGTTGGAATAAAGAAAGTTTTTTGTTTTTTGTTTTTTTTTTTATTTCCGAAGAAAAGCAATATAAAATATTATAGCCGTTAAAACAGAGTAAGGAGAATAATAAAAAAAAAAAAAAGAAAGATGCACAAATTAGTGATAATTACTGTTATGGATTCCGGGATGAACTCCGAAATCCAATGAATGACAAACGCAGGAATGAAATATAGCAAATAAATGTATTGACGTAATAATACAATTGGTAATACGGTTAGTAGATCCAGAAATGCGGTTAGTAGCAATAATAATATATATACAGTCTGGGAAATTCAGCATCGAAGTATGACTTCCTTCTGAGACTACGTGCTCGCAACTGTGACTCCTACAAAGCGGTTACCTCACACTCTCACTCTCTCACTCCCGGGTATTCACCGGCAGTAGTACAAGTACACACTGGGCGAGTCCACTTGTATAAAAAAGGGGTAGACCCCTTAACAATTACCATAGAGGGAAAATCGCAAAGAAAGAACAAAAAAATCTCAAAATTTCGTTCCTTCTGAGCGCGGCCGAGTGGAGAGCGAAAGTTGGCTACAAAAAAATTTTGTAACCCAAGAAAATATTTAACTCATTACTCAAACAGGTCGGCTCCGAAAAGCTAAATGATAAACCGTCCAGTTGACACAAGAAAATACCGAGTTTTCTTTTTGTTTGTTTGTTTGTTTTTTGTTTTGTTTTATTACGCTGCTAGCATCGAACACGTAACAATTTATGAGAGAACTATATATTCGAATTAATCTCTGTCGCGTTTCTGCTTTAGGAAAGTCCAGAAGGAGGAATGTCTGGTCAGGGAACATCCAAATGGTATCTGTCTTTAATCCATTTGCCAAAGTATGGGAATCTCTCTCTCTCGGAATCTCTCTCTCTCTCTCTCTCGGAATCTCTCTCGGAATATCTCTCTCTCTCTCTCTCTCTCTCTCTCTCTCTAGGTGCCACTGTTTAACTTAGGATTCCCATACTTGGGCAAATGGATCAAAGTTAAAAAGCGGCGCCTAGGAGTGGGTGAGTGAGAGAGAGAGAATGTGTGTGTGTGTGTGTGTGTGTGTGTGTGTGTGTGTGTGATATAGATAGATAGATAGATAGATAGATAGATAGATAGAAAGAAACAAAGAAAGAAATGGAGGGATAGAAAAGAAAGAAAGAAATAGATAGAAAAGAAAGAAAGAAATAGAGAGAGATAGAAAAGAAAGAAGGAAATAGAGATATAGATAGAAAAGAAAGAAAGAAACAGAGATAGACAAGAAAAAAAGAAAGAAAGAAAGAAATAGAGGGATAGAAAGAAAGAAAGAAATAGATAGAAGAGAAAGAAATAGAGAGATAGAAAAGAAAAAAGAAATAGATAGATAGATAGATAGATAGATAGATAGATAGATATCAACGAACTGAGATAGATAGATAGATAGATAGATAGAAAGAAAGAAAGAAATAGAGGGATAGAAAAGAAAGAAAGAGATAGATAGAAAAGAAAGAAAGAAATAGAGAGAGATAGAAAAGAAAGAAGGAAATAGAGATATAGATAGAAAAGAAAGAAAGAAAGAAACAGAGATATACAAGAAAAAAGAAAGAATTAGAAAGAAAGAAAGAAAGAAAGAAAGAAAGAAAGGCAGAAAAAAAGAAATAGAACGATAGAAAGAAAGAAAGAAAGAAATAGATAGAAAAGAAAGAAATAGAGAGATAGAAAAGAAAAAAGAAATAGATAGATAGATAGATAGATAGATAGATAGATAGATAGATAGATAGATAGATAATGGTTAATTCTCTCTTTTAAATGCCCAATCATTTAGTTTTCCTTCTTAATCAAAGAGACAGTAATAAAAAAAAAATGATGAAATTCAGTTTTTGCTGAATCATCTTCTGCTAAAAAAATAAACAAACCTTAAAAAACAATCATTTATCCTTCGGCCGAAAAATAAATTAAAAAAAATAGAACGAACAATCATTAAATGCAAAACTTTCCAAATGAAAGCAACACGTAAACCGGAATGAAATAAAAAAGAAAAAAAGAAAAAGTCATCACAACTCGTTAACTTGTTTAATTGATAATATTTTCAAGAAAGGCATCTCATTCCTTCAGACTTTCCCGGCACTCAGTGCTTCTCCCTGAAAAGCCACGCAGGCGCTCGTTCCAAGCTGTGATTTATTCCTCGTTGTAATTCTTCCATTTTGTCTCTATTCGAAAACAGACAGACAAAGAGAACAGATCGTTACAATTTCTGCTTCCGTCATCGCAACGCTTTTTTATTCTCCAAAGATACCTGAGAACAGAATGTTGCAGTTTGCAAATTCGACTAAAAAATGGACGCCATTAATCATTCTATGGCTAGCTATGGCACGCTCACTTCGCATGTTAAAATCGAAACATTGCGGCTCTTCTACGCACCAGATTTAAGAAGCAAGATAGAGACACAATTAATACAGCTTCTGAGTACTTCATTCAATGTGCACAGTTGCCTCCCTTGTCTGTTCAAACCTCGTACGTGGCATTCTTTGATTTTTTTTTGTTTTCCATTTCGTCGAGTAACAGTCATTATTCATTAATTTATAAAGAGTTATGTTCTTCACATGACAGAATTGCAGTAAAATTTATAGTAAAATTATTTCCATCTTAAAATTATTTTTGTTTTTAATCCATTTTCATAGTAAAAATCATTTCCAATGTTTTTTCATAGAAAAAATCATTGGCCACTGTATTTTCATAGTAAAAATGATTTCCAATGCATTTTCATAGTAAAAATGATTTCCAATGCATTTTCATAGTAAAAATGATTTCCAATGCATTTTCATAGTAAAAATCATTGGCCAATGCATTTTTATAGTAAAAATCATTTCCAATGCATTTTCATAGTAAAAATCATTTGCAATGCATTTTCATAGTAAAAATCATTTCCAATGCATTTCATAGTAAAAATCATTGGCCAATGCATTTTTATAGTAAAAATCATTTCCAATGCATTTTCATAGTAAAAATAATTTCCAATGCATTTTCATAGTAAAAATCATTTGCAATGCATTTTCATAGTAAAAATCATTTCCAATGCATTTTCATAGTAAAAATCATTGGCCAATGCATTTTCATAGTAAAAATCATTTCCAATGCATTTTCATAGTAAAAATCATTTCCAATGCATTTTCATACCGAAAATCATTGGCCAATATATTTTCATAATAGCAACCATTCGCAATTATCTTGATGATAAACTCATTGACGATATCATTAAAATAAATTACTAATGCATTTTTAAAGTTCAACTGAATTTTCTTTATTTTGCAATCAAATTGAACTGGAAAGTTTTCAGTTTTGTTCCAATTTTAATGTTGCGCTTTTATTTTCAATTTATTGCAGGTTACTCACTGGCAGAGTCCACATATGCACGCTTACTTCCCGGCACTCAACTCTTTTCCTTCGTTGCTAGGAGACATGTTGGCAAATGGCATTGGGTGCCTTGGATTCACATGGGTGAGTTTCACATTTCAAATCTCATCTAAAGAGTCGCATAGAAAAAGAAATTTAAACAATTATTAAATCGTATCATCCATGAGATAGAAAATTAGCATATGTACTGCTGACCTTGGCTATGCCGTTGACCAAATTATATATCCACTAGCAGCATGGCCCGGCGTTGCCCGTGCTTGATTCAAAAATCGTACGACTCATACAGCAATCGCTATCACTTGACTTAAAATATTTTTGACCTTCCTTGCTTTTAAAGGAGTGCCCTTTGCCGTGCTGATGTTGCTACATGCCTTACTTCTTACCTATCTCACACTGCAAATGTTTTCTAAGCTCTATACTAAACATTAAATCTGTTACGAAAAAAGAACTAAACAAAATGAACACAAAACGATCAGCTTTAAAAAAGGACTCGTAACTGGAAAAAACGAATGAAAAAAGAATGTTAACAACAAATACATTTTCACACCCAACCTAGTTCTGCGGAATCAGAATCAACGTTGAGTTTAAGCAAGCGAATGAACCAATTGGAGTAAAGTGCCATGCAGATTTAAATTTTTCCCACTTGTGACGAATGCAGCTATCGATTTTTTGCATTCTAGCATGCTAGTTAATATTCGTGTCAGTCAGCTGTTGGCTCTCACGCTGGCCAATAGAATCTTCCTGCCTATTCGTGGCAGCCAGCTATTGGCTCTTACTCTGGCCAGTACAAAATGGCCGCAAACTACATGAAAACTGCCGTAGAAGCATGAAAAAATCGATTATTTCCACTATCGATGGGAGTTGGGAGATGCAATGTCGGTCTTGGCCTTCCCGTTAACTTGGAGCATGTGCATGTAAATTTTGGTGCAAATCCGTCGAAAATTGCGGCCGTGCATTCGTTACACACACACACGCACATCCTGCCTTTTATAGATAGAGACTTACTTTAATTAAAAAATACAGCTGTATTTAAAATAAACATGATTTTCATAAAACTGATATTATAATTAATTGTATCCAATAATAATTCATGTAATATTCACATATTAGTATCGTCTTGTAAAATACAAACATAGTGAATATGCACACCTTTTGCATTGTTTACAAGATGTTTACCTGTTTCTCATTTGGTTGTTTATGACTGTACATGTTTACGCAACAAGTATAGTGTTACTAACGATACTTTTCTTTTTCTCTTTTACTTTTTTAACTAGAAGATGGGATAAAGAGATAGAGGAAAAGAGGTTAGTCTATTGTAATTTCGTCTCTCAAAAGAGGAACTCGCGTGATACACGAGATACATGATAAAATCATTTTGTATAAGCGAAACCGTGTGTGTTGCACGACACACGAGATCTCGCGTTACATTGTAGTGAACCAAACAAGATCTAGATTTAAAATTCAAATGCTAAGCACTGACTCATTGATTTTGTTAGAAATTAAAAAGACTCGAATTTACAAACTTTACTTAACACACACGCAAAAGCGAATCCAAAACAAAACTCATGAAATTTCAGAGGCTTTGCTCCTGGGCGTAGTTTATCGTCTTACCCAGGACGCGGAAGTAGTTTATTGTCATAACTAGGACGCGATAGACATTGGATGATAAACCATAAAATACACATTGAACAATGGCATTAAATGAACTACCGTTAAAATTCCATCATTCCCCGTTAGTTTTGAAGAGCTTAGAAGACCTGCTACAATTTTGTGAGTTTGCAGGGAGGTTTCGAGAGGATCGATGAGAGATATTTCTAAAGTTGCTGAAAATGCGAAATGATTTGCTGTTTGCCTTTAAGTTGATGTTACTTCTTTTTTTTAAGCATTTCACCCCAAGTAAGGCTATTTCAACTCTATCCTCTATTACTATACGGATCACCATTTCTATTCTATCCTCTATTACTATACGGATCACTATTTCTATTCTATCCTCTATTACTATTCGGATCACTATTTCTATTCTATCCACTATTACTATACGGATCACTATTTCTATTCTATCCTCTATTACTATACGGATCACCATTTCTATTCTATCCTCTATTAGTATTCGGATCACTATTTCTATTCTATCCTCTATTACTATTCGGATCACTATTTCTGTTCTATCCTCTATTAATATACGGATCACCATTTCTATTCTATCCTCTATTACTATACGGATCACTATTTCTATTCTATCCTCTATTACTATACGGATCACCATTTCTATTCTATCCTCTATTACTATTCGGATCACTATTTCTATTCTATCCTCTATTACTATTCGGATCACTATTTCTGTTCTATCCTCTATTACTATTCGGATCACTATTTCTATTCTATCCTCTATTACTATACGGATCACAATTTCTATTCTATCCTCTATTACTATACGGATTACTATTTCTATTCTATCCTCTATTACTATTCAGATCACTATTTCTATTTATCCTCTATTACTATACGGATCACTATTTCTATTCTATCCTCTATTACTATACGGATCACCATTTGTATTCTATCCTCTATTACTATTCGGATCACTATTTCTATTCTATCCTCTATTAGTATACGGATCACCATTTCTATTCTATACTCTATTACTATTCGGATTACTATTTCTATTCTATCCTCTCTTACTATACGGATCACTATTTCTATTCTATCCTCTATTACTATACGGATCACCATTTTTATTCTATCCTCTATTACTATTCGGATCACTATTTCTATTCTATCCTCTATTACTATACGGATCACCATTTCTATTCTATCCTATATTACTATACGGATCACTATTTCTATTCTATCCTCTATTACTATTCGGTTCACCATTTCTATTCTATCCTCTATTACTATACGGATCTCCATTTCTATTCTATCTTCTATTACTATTGGGATCACTATTTCTATTCTATCCTCTATTACTATACGGATCACCATTTCTATTCTATCCTCTATCACTATACGGATCACCATTTGTATTCTATCCTCTATTACTATTCGGATCACTATTTCTATTCTACCCTCTATTACTATGCGGATCACTATTTCTATTCTATCCTCTATTACTATTCGGATCACTATTTCTATTCTATCCTCTATTACTATACGGATCACTATTTCTATTCTATCCTCTATTACTATTCGGATCACTATTTCTATTCTATCCTCTATTACTATACGGATCACAATTTCTATTCTATCCTCTATTACTATACGGATCACCATTTCTATTCTATCCTCTATTACTATTCGGATCTCTATTTCTATTCTATCCTCTATTACTATTCGGATCACTATTTATATTCTATGCTCTATTACTATACGGATCACAATTTCTATTCTAACATCTATTACTATACGGATCACCATTTCTATTCTATCCTCTATTACTATTCGGATCACTATTTCTATTCTATCCTCTATTACTATTCGGATCACTATTTCTATTCTATACTCTATTACTATACGGATCACCATTTCTATTCTATCCTCTATTACTATTCGGATCACTATTTCTCTTCTATCCTCTATTACTATACATATCACTATTTCTATTCTCTCCTCTATTACTATACGGATCTCCATTTCTATTCCATCCTCTATTACTATACGGATCACCATTTCTATTCTATCCTCTATTACTATTCGGATCACTATTTCTATTCTATCCTCTATTACCATACGGATCACCATTTCTATTCTATCCTCTATTACTATTCGGATCAACATTTCTATCCTATCCTCTATTACTATTCGGATCACTATTTCTATTCTATGCTCTATTACTATACGGATCCCTATTTCTATTCTATCCTCTATTACTATACGGATCACCATTTCTAATCTATTCTCTATTACTATTCGGATCACCATTTCTATTCTATCCTTTATTACTATACACATCAGCATTTCTATTCTATCCTCTATTACTATACCGATCACTATTCTCTGCTCTATTCACTATACTATTTCTCTATGAGATCACTATACGGTGGTTACTATTCGAGCAAGTACTATTAGTGCGTGTGTTATTCGAAGCCGTCTAACACCAGCATTGTTCAACAGCGTTACTATAGTTGTATCTGCGATTACAAAGTCTCTACTACAACGAACATTACGATTGTTCGTTGACATCACAAAAGTCGCAGCCGAGTGTTCGTTGACATCACTAATTTTGTTTGTCAATAAAAATATTCTGTAAGAAATATCGCTATTTTGCTATTTATTGGGAACCAAATTAGAACATATATATATATATATATATATATATATATATATATATATATATATATATATATATATATAATAAAAAGGCTTAAACACTAATATTCCATGGTCATAATTTATTCCATTGGAATTGTAAATACGATCCAATTCATCAGACCTACAAATTCAAAAAGAAAACAGAAAAGAACAACTCCAGAAATAAAAATAGAATTTAGAGAAAGTGTAAGTATGAGAGTGTGGGACGAATGTTAGTGCTAAAGAGAGGGGCAACATACGAGGGAAGGTGGGATATATATATATATATATATATATATATATATATATATATATTAAGCTTTTCACCCCAAGCAAGGCAGGAGTGCCACCAGCACGCATGATTTTGCAGAGAGTGGGAGCAAGAGTAAAAAGGCATGAAAGAGGAAAGGATGAAGAGGAGGAGTGGGAATTATATCAAAGCATCTGAAGACGTCGATTGACATTGCATTTGAATAATTGAAGATTACAGCTATCAGGGAAGCAATTAAGAGGAAGGGAGTTCCACAGACAGGAAGTGCGAGACATGAAGCTATTGGAGTAGAAGAGACGGCTACATTTAACCGTTTCGACAGTAAAAGGGGAGGACTGAGATGCCGACCTAGTGGCACGCTTAAATTCATGCAGTTTTTGAACCAGTGAAAGTAGCTCGTTGGAACAGTTACCGTGAAAGTATTAGTGGCTTTATTGCCTTGCTTTAAGTGAAATGATTTTAAAAAAATGACCTATCCCCAAACGAAATAAATTATTCTGGACTCAAATCAAATTTTAAAAGAAAACTCATTTTGACATTAAATAACATGAACAAGTTTTGAAATGTCGCTCAGTCAACCAACTCAACCCTAAGTTCAAAACATTATTAGTACTTATCCTCGTCTGCTTCTCCTCTAACAAATGATCTCTCTCATTGGAATGCAGCTCCATAGTAATTTCATATCCAAATATTATCTCATTGCAAGTGTCCGCATCCCACCGTCCGTGACGATTAGATTAACAGCTAATCTTATCTTCAATTACTTTCGATAGATCCTTTGTTTCTCATGCATCATGATTTCTATCAGACCCTACAGCAGCGCTTCTCAAAGTCGAATCCATTATATTCACTTACGAAGATGAAGATGATGAGATTAAGTGGAAATTTATAAACGACGCGTTTCGCTTAGAGCGGCTGCTCTCTTTGGCTCCCTCTGATTAGAATGAAAGAAAAACAAAACTGTAAAAAAGAAATGCGTTGGGAATTCTGATAAGTGGCGGCCATAAATCAATTTAAATTATTAGGTTGGTGCAAAAATAATGACGTAATAATGTCGTTTTTTGACGTATTTTTTAACGTCAAAAAACGACATTATTACGTCATTATTTTTGCACCAACCTAATAGATTGTTTTATCACATGCAATGTACAGACACAAGAGAATGTCTTTCAACTTGTTTATATATATATATATATATATATATATATATATATATATATATGTGTGTGTGTATGTATATATAACATAATGTAAAGGCTCAAACACTAATATTCTATTTCTGCTATTTAAACCTATTTTTACACTTTCATAGTGTCTTGATCTCAGTTTGATCAGAGGCCTTGCTGTCGGATGTAGTTTATCGTCATATCCAGGACGGGATGAATGAGGTGGGTGATATGAATGAAAGAGTAGGTTATAAGAAGTGGAGATTATGAAGATAATGAGGATAGATAATGATTAATCTTTGACTTGAAGAGGTTAAGCTTGTAATCTAGAGAGTTACTGCCAAAACGGTTATCAGGAATGAGGTGTGCGATATCTTGATACTTTGCTTAGCTTTTAGAAGGCATCTTTCTTTCAAAATGTTATTTCGTTGTTTCTTTTGTATCCTTAACAGGCGTCAAGCCCGGCGTGCACTGAACTTGAAACCATTGTCATGGATTGGTTGGGCAAGATGATCGGACTCCCCTCCGACTTTCTCCACCGGAAACAAACAAATAACGGTGGTGGGGTCATCCAGGTATACTACATAAACTTCTTTGTTTCAAAGTAGTCTTTTGAAACCCGTAATTTCTATTCTTTTTTTCTCGTACATTTACGCGTTCTTCTCTCGATCAATTCTCGTGAGATATGTCTTTATTTTCTCGTACACTTTTTCGTACGCTTTCTCGTTCGTTTCTCCTACGCATTCTCGTTTTTTCTTGTACATTTTCTCGTCTTTATCTCGCACGCTTTCCCGTTTGTTTCTCGTACGCTTTCTCGTTCTTTTCTTGTACGCATTCTCGTTCTTTCTTGTGCTATTTCTCGCTTTTTCTCGTACAGTTTCTCTTTCTTTTTCAGGCATCGTTTTTAAATCATGTTCCTGAAACTTTTCATCTTTAGAGATTATTTTCTTTTTAATTTTTTCATCTTTAGAGATTATTTTCTTTTTAATTTCCATCATTTTTCGTATATCTCGACATTTCTGACTTTCTCCTTCTATCTCTCTCTCTCTTTCTCTTTCTTTTCTTCTCTTTCTTAATGGCCTTCTTCTTTATCCCTCATTCTCTCTCCCTTTCTCTTTTTCTTTCCCTATTTCCTTTTCTTTATATATATATATATATATATATATATATATATATATATATATATTAAGTTGTTTTTTTAGTTAAACAGACAATATAAAGTATAGGGAGGGGTTAATTTTATATCTCTCTTAAGTATGTTTTATATTGGAGTAGGAGGAGTGACAGAACCTTGACCTCTTTAGATGGTTAATAAAACGGAAATGAATTGTAGAAAATGTATACAAGTGAGTCTTATGGTAAAGAGAGAGATAGGGGGAGGGGGAAAGAGAGATGGAGTTGTTATAATTTTGTTTTAACACAATTATGTAAAAGATAGTTTACAATGTTTGATAGAAAATTCGATGTCTGAAAAAAATTTTGTTATTAACTTAAATGTTTAATTTTTTAAGTAAATATTTAGTCCTGAAACTATTTAACTACCACTCTCAACCCCCTCTATTAAATTTCAAAAATTACACTACCCACCAATTTCTAATCCCATTTTTTTTCTCAATTCGTTGTTGGAAGTTTTACCTGATGATCCTGAATCCTTAAAAAAGGATTTAGGTGAAATAAATTATCGTAATGGTACATTAAAGTGGTTTGTTTTTCATTGCATATATATATATATATATATATATATATATATATATATATATATATATATATATATATATATATATATATATATTAGGTTGGTGCAAAAATAATTTCGTTTTCTCACATAGTAACATATGTTAGAAAACGAAATTATTTTTGCACCAACCTAATAGATAGATAGATAGATAGATGTTCTCAAAGTACAGTATAGGGGAATATGGTTCCTTGAACCTCCGCCGAGTACAATGCCAAAATTCAATACAACGGGTTCTTTAGCTAGGGCCGTTTTCTGTTTTTACAGCATAGAAAATTCAGTATTTGTTTGCGATACACATTCTTATATAAATCCGTGCATATAAACACACACTTGCGTATTATATTCTAACTATTATGTATGTAAACAATAATAAACATTCATAATAAATTATAGCAATATTATTAAATAATTTCACATATACATAACAAAACATATAGTTATACAATTCACTACACTACACAAAACTACAACTGTTTGTATAAACAATTACTTCGGATGTTTGCGAACTATTTGATAGAGGAAGAGGCTATGTGGGTGTGCCATTGTAAAACGTAATCTACATGGCTGGAAAATTGTGTCACGTGACTTGATGGTAAATAAATAAATAGATGCATGCTGGTTTGCCGACGTTACGTATTTTGAAATAAATGCGAGCAAGAAACAAGTAGATCTAATAAAAAATATAATTATTAATGTTAAAAAAGTACCAAGAAAAAAATAAGACTTAGTGCACAAAAAGGAGGCATCCATATTTTTTTGTTATTTCAATAAATATGAATCCCTCCAAGCAGACGATTGCTGTTTGTTTGATTTCTTTGGAGGGGGATGCATGACCTTGACCTTTGAAAATTATGTGGTTCTCAGCAGGGCAAGAAATAAAAATAGTCTTTTAATCAAAAATGTGGTCATGAACACGTTGACTCCCGAGCTTCATTTCCCTTGTATATAAAGGCTCCCAACACTATATCTTAATTTATTTTGTTACAAGTGACTTTATTTTTTAACATTGTTTCATATATGAGCCAAGAATATCATAGGTATTATTTATTAGCCACGACCAACCTGAGACCTTTTTACAACCCAGTGTCCCACACGACCTACCCATGGTTCGTTGGAAAATTCCCACTATGCACGTATTGCATTGACGATAACCCTCATTTCTATATTCAAAATATTTAAATTATTTTGGGAAAAATGTGGTTCTGGTGTACGATGATCTTATTAGTAATCAATCATAACATCCCACTCCTAATAATCCTCATAGAAAAGAAATTGGAAAAGGATCCAGTGGAGGTGGGTGGTGGTCGTGTGGGCTTTGCAGACTGTTCGGTGGGTCGTATGAGAGCAGCGTGTTAAACTTGTAATCTTTTAAAAGTGCGTATCCTATAAACTATAGAATATTATATCGAAAACAAACTAATAAACATACATCACTACAGTTCAAAAGTTTGAAGCCACTTCCAGAATTATCATCGAATGAATTTGACAGGAGAGTGAAAAAAAATAAAAAAGAACCCTTAGAGACAATGAAAAAAAAAAATGGAATCAGTTATCAAACTTATATTTTGAGACATTTTTACAACGAATACCAAAAATTTGTGCTGCAGTAATGGTGGCTAAAAGAGGATATTTTGACGGGAGTAAAATTTAATCATAAAATGTGTTTTTTTTTTTCTTTTTGTCATAATAGAATTCCTAATAAAAAAAAAATCATATCTACTTTTTTTTAACCATGTATAATATTGTTTTCTTATTTAAAGTACAAAACCACTACTGTATTTGACGGCATATAAGGCGCACTTTTTTTTACTAAAAATATCCTTTAAAATTCCCCTGCATCTTATATGCCATATGTTGGTTTAAGTGCGACGCGTTTAAGTACGAAACAGCCCTTTAGGAAAAAAATAATAAAATAAATAAATAAAAGGATAAATAAATAAATAAAATAAAACAAAATTCTCTTAACGACATATTATGGTGTCAAAAGTAACCTTTCGCTTTGACTGACCAGACGATGTAAACGAGAGCCGTAAACCTCAATATAATTATTAAAATTAAATTGAGTTAAAGTATCAAGCCCCGTTTCATCCTCAAGCGAAAATTTAGGAATAACCAATTTTGAATTTTACGCATCTTTAAAACATGTTCATTCATTACTATGGAAACAGCTGGGGCGACCATTTTGGTAAGGGGCCTAAGAGATAATTTTTATCCATATATCAGTCCCCTCCAGAAAGAGGTCAAGCTGAGATAGGGTAGGGGCATCCATTTCAAAGCGAATGATGGCATTCATGTGTGTACATCGTCTGGTCAGTTAAAGCGAAAGATTATTTTTGGCAACCTAATATGTCGTTAGGAGAATTTTGTTTTATTTTATTTATTTATTTATCCATTTATTTCTTTTTCCTAAAGGGCTGTTTCGTACTTAAACGCGTCGCACTGAACTACAATTTGTTTTTTGATGACTTCATAAAGGGTTTTTCTATCTTTTGATTGGGTTCAGGTTTTAAACCTTTTATTAGACTATGAAATTTAATATTATATATATATATATATATATATATATATATATATATATATATATATATATATATATATTAAAAAAAAGAAAAGGAAAAAGCCAGTGTGAAACATATCCGATCGGATATGTTTCACACTAGCTTTTTCCTTTTTTAATATATATATATATCTAAACTATTATTCATAACTATACTTTTGGCAATATGAAATTAAAAAATAGACTAGAAAAATTCCAAGTTCTTATCTGAAATCAAGAAAAATTTAAAGCAAAATGGTTACAATATAATTTATACAATAAAACGCCATTTCAACTGTATCCGGTTGGCGTTAGTTTCAACCGACAACTCGAATTTTGGAAATATAAAATGTCACTGAGGAATCTGTCTATATTTCTGAGATGAGGTATTATGTACACTATTTACATTGTTCGTACTATCATCCTCATCTTTCTTGCCATATTTATCACAACGTTTCGGCCGTTGTACGCTCCGGCCTTCTTCAGGTGGTTGAAATATCAAACTGAACTGAACCCTTTATTTCGCTCACTGGGGTAGACTGTTCTAGTTCCACGTGCCATGTGTCGTCAAGGACACATGGCACAGTGGATAAAGGTGTTAGTTAGATCCAGTGACATGACCCAAAGAGTGTGAGTTCAATACCCGGTTAAGACAGAGAACTTTCAGAGGGGAATTAACTGGTGATTACTGATAACTGACATCCATTAGACATGACACGTGGAACTAGAACAGTCTACCCCAGCAAGCGAAATAAAGGGTTCAGTTTGACATTCCAACCACCTGAAGAAGACCGGAGCATACAACAGCCGAAACGTTGTGATAAATATGGCAACAAAGATGAGAATGATAGTCCGAACAATGTAAATAGTGTTCACTGAGGCCTGTTAATATTTAACAGTGCCCCCCGCGAGGAATGTATGTGGCACAAGGCCAAGTTTACCGTGGGTTCTTTGAGCCCGTAGGCTTCGCCAAAAATATTCTTGCATAAATGGTTCCGGGCCTGTCTATCTCTCCGGACGAAACTTTGCCCGTCAATTCCTCTCTGCTCAAGCCAGAGACTTCGACAGTACAAACAGGCTATAGCACTGTTCCCCGAGGTCTGTTAAAAAATGCCCAAGTTTGCATCTGAAAGCAAGAAAATACTACCTTTAAACAAAATGGTTATAATATATGGAAAAAAAAAGAAAATGGAGAAAATGGTTAAAATATATGCGGAAAATGAATATGAGTTTCAACTCTATTCATTGAGAACTGACAATAACTTCTGTTTTTTAAAGTATTTTTTTTATTATTAATTTAAGATTATACTGCTGAAGAAGAAAAGAAAAGGTCGCGTTCAAATTTCCAACTAAATAGATCTTTTTCTTTTTTTTTTTTTTTCTTTCAAAGGCATTGGATTTAAGATTATCGTCTCTTCGGATATATGTTACGTCCAACACTTCAAAGTGCATCTTGGCCAACAGCAAAGAAAATTGAATCATATGTCGATGCTAACAAGGTTTTCCGTTTTATTGGTTTTTTTTTTTTTTTTCACAGTTCAGGCAGCCGATGTCATAGCCAACTTCTGGCGAAGATGGACAATGCTTCAAAGACAAACGGCATCAAGCCAAATATTCTCAAACACTAAAGGTTTTTTTTTTCGACTTGAGAACGAAATCAAATTAATATCCTGAACGCATTTAAAAATGACCAGCAAACTAGTTTCGCTGGTCACCACAACTGCAGCAAACTCGATTCTCACTAGGTGTCCCAAACTGCGTTTAGACTAAACTAAGTTGAATAATATATTTGGTGCGTGACGCCATAAACAATTTTTTAAGACAATTCAATTGGTTTCCCGGTTACTTCAAATCTGTACTTCTAAAGTTCTCGGCCAAAATTCTGAAATTTTAATTCCTATTGATTTACTCAATAAGAGCAGATAGCTTTGCTTATCGTCCGGTTCACACTCCTCCCAGGTCTTTTGGACAGAAGTAGAGGTTTCCTGTTTCCTGTTTTTGGGTTGCCGCTTCATTCTAAAATCTATTTTAATTGTATATTTCTAATGTCTCTGCCTTTACTCCGGAGGTTTAGTTACTTTTTTCTTTCTTCAATAGGTGGAAATAGGATTTCTTATCGTCCGGATCACACTTCTCCCCTGTCATTTGAACAGAAGTAGAGGTTCCTTGTTTCATGTTTAGGATTGGGTTACAGATTCCTTCTCGAATTTGATCCTCACCAGGTGTTCCATAGTTTTGGCCTTGTGCCACATCTAAGCTGTGCTTAGAAAAACACCATTGAAAAGGAATTGTTACGTTTTGAAACAATACGTCATGATTTGTTTCTAATATTTTTTCTTTAATTGTTGTGGACGAATGTAGATGGCGTGCCTATGGCAAATATGTAGTTGATTCACATCAGATTTTGAAAGCTACGTTTTTATTTTCCCACACAGGAGTGACAATAATGATTGCAATGAAGGCATGTGAAGACACTCTCCCCCGATGTCACCTTCTGCCAGACGGCAAATCTTTGTTTCTCCTCTCCTCGTCTCTGCCTAAACTCTGGAGTTTTGTTTATTATTTTTCGTTTCAATAATAGTTTATAGGTTTGCCTATCGTTCGGTTCACCCTCTTCCCCTGTGTTTTGAACAGGAGTAGAGGCTTATCTCTTGTTTCCTGTTTAGGATTGGGTTTCCGCTTAATTCTGAAATGTACTTCAGCTGTGTTTTCTTAATGTATCTGCCTAAACTCCAGAGGTTTATTTTTTTTTCTTTCCTTAAAAAGGGCAGATATCTTTGCTTTTCGCCCGGTTCACACTCCTCCCGATCTTTTGAACGGAAGTAGAGGTTCCCTGCTTCCTGTTTAGGATTAGGTTTCCGCTTCCTTCTTAAATCTACTTCAGTTGTATAATTCTAATGTCCCTTTCTGAACACCATAGGTTAAAAATTTATAATTTATTTGCTTGCTTTGTAAGAAATAGGTTTGCTTATCGTCCGGATCACACTTCTACCTGGTCTTTTAAAGTGAAGTAGAGGTTCCCTTTTTACTGTTTAGGATTACGTTTCGGGTGCCTTCTAAAATCTACTTCAGCTGTAAACTTGTAACGTCTCTGCCTAAACTCTGAAGAGCTATTTATTATTTTTCTCTTCAATAGGAACTGATAGGTTTACCTATCGCCCAGTTCACACTCCTCCCCGGTATTTTGAAAAGGTGTAGATTTGTATCCCTTGTTTCCGGTTTATGATTGGTTTCCGTTTCATTCTAAAATCTAGTTCAACTGTATATTCATAATGTCTCTGCCTAAGCTCCAGAGGTTTCTTTTCTTTCCTTAAAAAGGAGCAGATACTTTTGCTTATCGTCTGGTTCTCACTCCTCGCCGGTCTTTTGAACAGAAGTAGAGGTTCCCTGTTTCCTGTTTAGGATTGGGTTTCCGCTTCCTTCTTAAATCTACTTCAGTTGTATAATTCTAATGTCTCTGAACAGCAGAGGTTTATTTATAATTTTTTTGCTTGCTTTGGAGGAAATAGGTTTGCTTATCGTCCGGTTCACTCTCCTCCCCGGTCTTTTGAACAGAAGTAGAGGTTCTCTGTTTCCTGTTCAGGATTGGGTTTCCGATTCGTTCAAAAATCTACTTCGGCTGTATTTTCTTAATGTCTCTGCCTAAACTCCGGACGTTTATTTATTATTTTCTTGCTTCAATAGGAGGAAATAGGTTTGCCTATTGTCCGGTCCGCACTCTTCACTGTTCTTTTGAATAAGCGTAGAGGTTTATCGCTTGTTTGCTGCTTTAGATTTGGCTTCCAGTTGCTTCTAAAGCCTTTTAATTCTTTCACTCACAGTAGCCCTAACATAACATTCTGCCATAACATCTGTGGTGGACAATTACGTAGAAGCAAGTGAGTCAGATTGGCTTGCATATGGTGCAAATGTAAATAAGTTCCTTACCTCAACACACAACACGTAGCCACGGTATTCTGTTCCTTGAAAAATGGTATGATTCTCCCCTCTTCACGTTGTCTTGTTCCGACAGTATCTGCTGTAACAGTTGTTTTTGCTTGGTTCGACCAATAGCAAATCGTTTGCTGATTGTTCGGACTGGAGGAGGCCATTTGCTTGGGTAACAGAGGACAAAATCGAAGAGCGCTAATTGGTTAGTCGGACGTGGTAATGAAAAAAAATGGCTGAAGCAGTGAGAAGGTAGAATTGTTTATTTTACGTTAGTGAAGTGTGCGAAGCTCAAGAACAGCGGATTGAACAAGAGGTATTTTCTATTGTACAAACGACGTAGGGGGAATAGAGACTCATTTAAAAACGCCATTACTAATCTTGTTGTTATAATGATCAAATTTTGTAGCCGTAGATATTCTACGTACACTAACTCAAAGTTGCCAGTGAGCTAGAGTTATAGTTCTCTTTATGCTAATTAATTTAATTAGGTAAACCAATCCCATTACACTTGTAAAAATAATTTATCCAGTACTCGATGATGCTGTATGAATGATGGCCAACTTGTACTTTCACTACTAGGTCAGATATACAGGGTGCCCAGTAAAAGAATTTTCAGGAAATTGACCTTGAATAACCTTGAATAAATTTCTTGAATATTCATGACCTTGAATAAATTTCTTGAATATTCATGACCTTGAATAATCATTCGACCCTCGCGTATTTGCTTAACTCTGATTGGTTTTTTTATGATTGATTAATTGCTGCTCGATCCTGTCATTTAAAGGTTATTTGCAGCCATCTTTCTTCTTTCGTTCTGTCCTTCTCGTATGGCTAAACAACTCACTGATTTTAAGCTTCAAGTTATCGTACTTTTCAAAGAATATACGATGTGGGGATTGACGAAATGGGAAGAAATTCTTCCTGAAATTTTCAGTCACATCTGTCGTCACCGGTTTTCAAAGGTTGCCTCACGTCTTTCTCAATTTACATCTTTTTTTACTGGGTACTCTCTATGCCGAACTCCCAGAAATTATAATTAAGCTTTGCTTAACCTCTCAATTATTAAAATGAAAACAAAATATTGTTTCTAAAAAAACGTTTTCTACAAAAAGTTTTATCTTTTAGAAATAAATGACCTTGAATAAATTTCTTGAATATTCATGACCTTGAATAATCATTCGACTCTTGCATAATTATTTAACTCTGATTGGTTCTTTTATGATTGATTAATTCCTGCTGGATCTTGTGGCTCGTCATTTAAAGGTTATTTGCTGGCAACTTTCGTCTTTAGTTCTGTCTTTCTCGTATGGCTAAACAACTCACTGAGTTTGAGCGTCATGTTATCGTACTTTTCGAAGAAGAACATCCGACGTGGTCATTGACGAAATGTGCAGATATTCTTTCTGAACTTTTCGAATCATATCTGTAGTCACCAGTTTTCAACGGTTGTCTCATGTCTTTCTGAATTTACCGCCTTTTTAGCTGGGTATAGTATAACAGTTTTTCTTAATGAAAATTGGTGAGACAAAGTGGAATGTTTTTAACGAAAGATACGTTTCGCCAGAGAAAAGCTTATGTTCCCATTGGCTTCATCAGTTCAACTAAAAGAAGACAAAAGAAGAGAGTTTGGGAATCTCTGAGAAGTTATTTGTCGTAAATCACATTAATTACTCTGACTTTTCATGTGCAATTCTGGCTTGACATTTGGAGAGAGTCTATGCCTTGTTTGTTTTATCTATCTACCTATATATCTATTTATATATATATATATATATATATATATATATATATATATATATATATATATATATATATATATATATATATATAATAAAAAGGCTTAAACACTAATATTCCATGCTCATAATTTATTCCATTGGAATTGTAAATACGATCCAATTCATCAGACTTACAAATTCAAAAAGAAAACAGAAAAAACAACGGGAATAAAAAATAAAATTTAGTGAGAGTGTATGTATGAGAGTGTGGGACAAATGTTAGAGTAAATGAAAGCTATAGGGAGGGGTAACAGACGAGAGAAGAACAGGAAGACTAAAGATGAAGGTAGGGGGGAATTAAAATTTAACAGAGAGAAGTTTTAAAGAGGGGAGTCAAAGACGGTTTAAGTGAGAGAAATATGAATGTTGTCGGATGTCTAATACATTAAAGATACACCGGAAAAGAGTAGACATTTTGTGGTGACATACACACACAATAGACGATATAATCTTAAAGATCAGAAGATGAGAGAGGGAGAGGAAAAGAAAAGAAAAGAAAAAGGGGTGGCGGAGAGAGATGGGGTGGGGTGGAACTAAAACCGAAAGGCATTTATAAAAGGGCCGCTGTGTAATCAAGAAAATTTGACAAAATTAATATCGACTACAGGTTACAAATTAAATATAAACATATAAAAAAACAAATATGACGATTATCTAATCTAGCAAGGACCTATATTTTTATGTTCAAAAACACATGCGTATACACACATACACAACAACATATTTATATTTACATGTACATACATACATATAGGCGTGTACACACATACATATACACATACCCATGGATACATATATATATATATATTCATATACATATATATATACATACACATACATATACATACACATACATATATATACATACATAAACACAGACACACATACATACATATACACTTACATCCATAAACATCCACTCCTACATATATATACATTTACACACATATATACATACGGACATACGTGCACATAAACATATATACATGAAACCTTACATCTCTATACGTATGTGTATATTTACCACTAATATATATATATGTATATATATATATACATATATATATATATATATATATATACTGTTCCCGCCAAAATAATACTTAGAATGAACTACAACAATCAACCCCAAAATTGAACAAATAGCTTTAATTAAATTCTCAAACCAAAACAAAACTGTTAAATAAGTGATATAAACAAATTTTTACTACTTTAATAAATAAATAAAATAAGAAACAAAAAAATAAAAAATAAAAAATAAAAACAAGCAATATAATTTGACCCAAATAAATAAACAAACGACTTCCGGTAAAATAAAAGCCATAATAGCTTACCCACAATGCACCAGTAACCCGTATATATATAAATAGCCGAGAAAAATAACAGCATATGTGGCCTGACGATTGCATATAGCATGAAACAGACTGTCGCCTCTAAGTGTTGACTTCTATGTTCACTTATATATATATATATATATATATATATATATATATATATATATATATATATATATGTTCTCATTTTACCAGGACATATATATATATATATATATATATATATGTCCTGGTAAAATGAGAACAAATTGAGTATGATTCCACCGTACGTAACATTTAATTTAAAAGAGGGCTCAATGTATTCTGCTTTCTTATATCTTCTTTTTTTTCTCTCTTTATCTCGTTTTCTGTGAGATGACTGGTCCTTACCCACTCCCTTACTCTCAAAATATCTTAATAACAATAGATTTAAAATTATTTCTATCTCTCCTTTCCCTCTCTATTTTCTACCATGTCTGTCATACTCCTCCTCCCCCTCTCTCTATATCACGTTACATCAACTTAAAACTACCCCTCAAAAGTGGATAAAAATATATGTAAATTTAAAATATTTTTTCACCTTTCGAAGTGCGATCAGATAAACCAGGTAAAAACGACATACCTGGGGAAATAAATTATAACCAATGGACCCTTGAGGTTGTCTATTTTCTATTTAAATTGAATATATATATATATATATATATATATATATATATATATATATATATATATATATATATAACTCACTCATGTCTTCTCTCCCCCCTCACTTCGTTAATTTACATATGCTTAATACGGCCCGTCAAAAATGTGTAAATTTCTTTTCATTTTTTGTTTCAACCTTTTGAAGTAAAGTCTGATGATCCGCAGTCCTTTAAAAGGGCTGTGGTGAAATAATTTATTACATGGAACCTTAAAGTGGTCTGTTCTGTTTTTATTTAAATTATTTGCTCTGGATTTACATTGAGCACTCTGGATTTTATCCTTCTTGGGCTACCTATACGGATTACCTATTTTTTCATAAACTATATATATATATATATATATATATATATATATATATATATATATATATAATTAGAAGAAAGAGTCCACGTGTGATTCTTATAGTGTGTAAAATAGGTTGGTTAATAAAACAAAGGCAATCGAAAGGCTACCATTGTAATCAGTACGAAAAACATTTATTAAATATTAATTATTAACCACGTGACAGAAATGAAGGACCGAAATAAAGGTTTTAAGTACGAAAGTTTCGGGAACACCTGTGTCCTTCATCAGCGGCTCGAGAAATAAACAGAGAAATGAGGATTACTCATCGACAGTTGTTTTTGTGGACGATGTAATGGTGTTATTAGCAAAAACCAAATCTCTGTCTGATTCCTCACTGTGCGAAACTTCTTATGAAAGTAGTGAATGAGTGAGATTGTGAACATAGTGGAAGAGGGTCATAGGATGATGGGTAAGGAAGACGTCGCGTGTTGGTTATCAGTGCCGAACATTGTTCGTCCAAGACATTTGGCGAGACAGGAAAAGAGTTGGGGAAGCAAAGGAAAAAAGGCAATAAAAATAAAATGAAAGGAAAAATAAAAAGACATTTTGATAAAATTTTTGGAAAACATTGTCAGAAAATGGGGGAGGGGTACAGAAAAAATAAAATAATAATAAAGCAACGAAGAGGGGGGAAAGCGCATACAAATATAGATGCCCTGTATACATCAGTCAGTTATGTTCTATGCGTGATACGCTTAGGCGATCATGTATCTTTCGATACATGATTGATGAGGCAGATTTCTTCCCGCAGTAGGTTGCCATTTCTTTCTGCGGTAGACCAGTTGCCATCCATGGTTAAAGAACCCGGTCTGTCCTGCTATTTATACATAGCTGGTGGTGGTGGAGAGAAGATGATGATTCATACCTTTTCCAAGGGTAATAGCACGTAAGTGAATGTAATGGATTCGACTGGAATTCGAACTCGTCTTGTCCATCTTACTTTCTTTCTTTTTTCTTTTCATTTCTTTCTTTCTTTTTTCTTTTCCTTTCCTTTTCATATTTTCCTTTTCTTCCTTCTTCCTTTCTTTTTTTATCTCTTTTATTCACTTTTCTTTTCCTTCTGTCTTCCTTCCTCCCTCATTCATGTGCCATGCATGATTCCGATTCCTCAATCCTTTTTCCCGCAGTAGGTTGCCATTTCTTTCTACTGTAGACCAGTTGCCATCCAAGGTTATAGAACCCAGTCTGTTCTGTATTTACCCATAGCTGGAGAGAGAAGAAGAGGATTCACACCTTTCCCAAGGGTATTAGCACGTAAGTGAATGTAATGGATCCGATTGGAATTCGAACTCGGCTCCCCGATTCCTCAATCCGAGCTGCTATCTATTACTCCTTTTTCCCGCAGTAGGTAGACCAGAACCGGGTCTGTCTTACTATTTACTGGGGAGAAGAAGATGATTCATACGTTTCCCGTAAGTGAATATAATTGATTTAACTGGAATTCGATTCCTCAATCCAAGCCGCTATCCATTACTCCACCGTGCCGAAGTGTACATAACAGTGTAAATATACACTAACTATATGGCCGTTAAAATTTGGATTTAAAATGTCGGTGGAGGGCCTAGAACTTATTCCGTATTATTAATGGTTGACCGATAATTTTTTTTTTCGATATAACTGAACAGTTTACCATTTTGCTGCCTTGAGTGGTCTGTCATAGAACTTTACCGTGTTTAATTCTTGCATCACATTTGCAGGGAAAGAAGTGTTCTCATCCCAGCAATGGATAATCTGTGGATTCATACTGATGGGAGACCAATTACGAGTGATTTAAATTGCAAACTTTTGTTTCACGATTCACACATCATGAATAATAAATTCACACTGCTGAGAGACCGCCATTAGTCGGCTAATAACGCCTGTGGCTAGCAGATGGCGCCTAACTTGTTAATCACCACCGAATTATTTTAACTTAAGGCCGGAGTTGAACTCCCAAAGGGCCGCTGTTTTATACGGTTAGCGTCGAGTTCATTTTCATTATCGAACTCTCATCACTGGGCGCCCGAATTCGAAATTTCATCGTTAAATGTTTAGAATCGACTTGATTGCGACTTTCTCTTGTATGTAATAAATCGATTGTCATTTCGTTCAGTAAAAACAGAA
>OZ010609.1:62379520-62389520 GCA_963932145.1 Acanthosepion lycidas | reverse complement strand
GACAAAGATGAGGACAATAGTCCGAATAATGTAAATAATGTACATAATACCTCATCTCAGAGATATAAACAGATAATATTTCTTCTTCTTTTTTGTTTTTTTAAACATTTCAAAACAAGCAAGGCAACAAAGTCACTAAGCCGCAATAGGTTACTGAGTGTGAGGGAATATGAGAAAAACATTATAAATGGGCGAGAATGACAGAATTTAAGTGGACCGAAAAATAACGATTGCCTTTAGGTTTAAATTTTTGAAGATCAAACTTGACTGGAAAGCAAGAAGTCCGGAGAGAGTCCCAGAAGCGAGAAGTGCTAGAAAAGAAACTGTTAATATAGATCTTACATTTAAATCAAATCATTTCAACCGTAAAATGATAAGACCTGGCTGCCAATCTAGTACTGCGTTTAAATTTAGAGTTTAGATACCATAGAGGAAATTTCGCTAGAATATTTACCATTAAGTCACAGGGAAGTTATATTATGGGGCTTGAAAAGTGACTGAAGCTGAGATGCCAGACTGGGATCATAAACATTGCAGATTCTTCGAGTTTCATCAAGAATCTCTCATTATATAGCCGGAGCACTAAACCAACAGATATAGCAAAAATATTCTAACCATGGTAGACTTATAGATATATAACACACACACATATATATATATATATATATTATGAAATGGATTAAGTTTGACATTTATTTAATATATTTTCTGTTTATAATTTAAGTAAATCTCTGTTTTTAATTAAACAGTATTAATTACATTTACCAGCCTGAATGTTCAAGAAATGTCGTAGAAAATATGAGTTCTCCGATAGGAATCGAAACTGTAACCCTTATGGGAAACAGTCATTTAACCTGACGTGCTGTACCATTCAGCTATAGAGAAGCGTCTGGTTAGCAAAGTCCGAATTACAGTTTATAAACTCAATCAATCATTTCTGCTCACGAAATTTATCTTAACGTAAACAATGACAACATAGTATGAAATGAATTAAATGGATTTTGTGAGCAGAAACT
The DNA here is from genome assembly GCA_963932145.1 of Acanthosepion lycidas. Taxonomy (NCBI): domain Eukaryota; kingdom Metazoa; phylum Mollusca; class Cephalopoda; order Sepiida; family Sepiidae; genus Acanthosepion; species Acanthosepion lycidas. Next base: position 62,388,504 of record OZ010609.1, on the reverse strand, counting down.
TCTTGCACACATAATAAGCAGGGCTTGGAGAATTTGACACTCACAGGGCAAGATCGATAGAGGTAGATAGATGACAAGCATGTTAATGGATGGTGGACTAGAGGGGTGGGAAGCTTGGCAAAGAAAGAAACTGTTAGGAGGCCACAGAGGAAAGAAAGTTGTGAAGAGCCATGATCGTCCTCGTCCTGAAAGAACAAATCACATAGAGGAAGAATCTCTAATCGGGCACTAATTATTGAACTTGTTTTCTGACCTTTGTAATATTTTTCAAATAGACAAATTAGAATTGTAAAATTCAGTTGGTGTTGTTGCTTTATAGTCAGCATAGATTTAGAGACTAAGATATCAGAAAGACAGAAAGTATGATTGTTGAACTAGAGGAAAAAAAAAACCCAAGATGCAAAATGTAAATTGGATATGTCAACAGGTACATGATTTTAAATGTCTGGGAATTGTTTTAATAGCGAATAGAAAATGTGACACTTAAATCCAAACACTCATCAGATTAGCAAAAGATGCCTTTCAAAAGCTAAGCAAAATACTAAGAAAGAGGAAAATTTAATTCGAAAAAACAAAAACAAAGAGTGCTGAATTGATCCACAATATCAATCCTCTTGTATGGCACTGAATGCTGGACAACCTCCTCACAGATGAAGAGAAAACTGGGGGCAACAAGTCTGTGGTACAACAGAAGGATGATAAGAATTCTATAGAGTGAGCAAGTAAGCCAGAAAGAAAATGGTAACAAAAAGAATACTCATTATACTTGGAATTAGAAAGACAGTTGAAAATTCTTGGACACATAATAAGGAGGGCTTGGAGAATTTGACACTCACAGATAGATACTGAAAGGCCGAAACGTTGTAATAAATATGGCGACAAAGAGAGATAAAGGAAGGCAACAGATCACCTGCCTGACAAGCAAGTGAATGGATGATAGAACAAAGGAGTGGAAGGCTTGACAAAGAAAGAAACTGTTAGGGGGCCACAGGGGATAGGAAGTTGTGGAGAACCATAATGGTCCACGTCCTGAAAGGACAAGTCGTATAGAGGAAAAAGAAGAAAGTATATTGAAAGCTCATGATAAAACAACCAAATCATACATTTGACCTGAACACACTTCATGATGAACAGCAAACCACCATGAAAAAAAAACACAAAAGAAATCTCGTGGCGAATACCAATATATAAACCCAGACTTTGGGCACCTTGAGGCAGTGTAATGGTTAGCAAGCTTGTCTCGCTAAACCAATTATGACTATGTAATGAGTTCGATCCTCACAGTGTGCACCATATTTTCGGCCTTGTGCCATATCTCGAGGCAGTCTAATGGTAAGCAAGCTTGTCTCGTTAAAACAATTATTAGTGAGTTCGATCCTCACAGGATGCGCCATATTTTCGGCCTTGTGCCACATCTAAGCTACGCTTGGAAAATCACTATAAACCCAGACTTAACACTTTCTTAACATTTATTTCTTATTTTGTAATTTTTCTTTTTAAGAGGAGATGAAGAAATAAAAAATGGCAGATCACTGAAGGTGCCCTCATAACAAATTCATAGATGTTGAAACTGTCAATGTTTTTTTTTTAATACACTGAATTATATTTTTAATATCTTCAATTATTTTATATTTTAAATAATCTAAGTTGAAGATATAGATTAAACCCGACAGAATGATTAAATAATGAACAAGTAGGAATTTTTTTATAATGAACCTCTCCAACCTGGCACTAATTGTTGAACTTGTTTTCTGAGCTTGCGTAATAATTTTTCAAATAGACAAAAACTGAATTAGAATTCTAAAATTCACTTTATGCTGTTGCTTTATAATCGGCATAGGTTTGGAGTCTAAAAGCTCAAAATGGCAGAAGTTATGGTCGCCAAGCTAAAGATAAAAAAAAAATGCAATCACAGGGCAAGAGAGATAGAGAAATGCAGCAGACGAGTCAACACCAAGCAAGTATAGAAGTGCAATTATCAAGGAATTGTTTTAACAGCGAGTGGAAAATGTAACACCGTTGAACGGAAGTCGAGGCTTATTCCTTGTTTCCTGTTTAGGAATGGGTTTCCGTTACCTTCCAACGATTACAGTTTGCCGGCCACTGCCACTGGGCGAACAAGGAAATTGTCTCATCCTTACTCCTATGGCATCCTTCTGGAAGTGTCTTCTCATGAAAATTGACTTTCCCCAGACACCATAGCTCGGGACTCAGGGTTGGATATTGGGGATCTGGGGATAGCAATGCAGGACCGAACAGTGTGGAATGGGATTCTGAATGGAGTTCCTACCAACGATAGGGAGGTCGAAAGATGTTGATAATGATGATGAGGATGATGATGATATTTACCTGGCCATTTAAAAAAAGATTACAGTTTTCCAGCTCGGGACTCATTGGGGATCTGGGGACAGTAATGCCGGAACCAACAGTTTGGAAAGGGATTATCAATGGAGTTCCGACCAACGATAGGGAGGTCGAAAGATGTTGATGATGATGAAATTCCACTTCAAATATATATATATATATATATATATATATATATATATATATATATATATATATATATATATATATATACGTCTAACGCTTCCACCGAGACACTGAAATACTATTTAGTATTGATTTACTTTTGTTTCCCCTATATGTGTAGATACGTTTGCCTATTGTCTGGTTCACTCGCCTACCCAGTCTTTTGAACAGGTGTAGAAGTTTATCTCTTGTTTCCTGTTTAGCATTGAGTTTCCGGTTCATTCTCTTTCACTCTCAGTAGTCCATTGTGTCTTAGTAGTTTTATCGCCGTCCTTGAGGTAAATTGATTTTTAAGATAATTAGATTAGCGAGAGATGCATTCATAAAGCTAAGCAAAGTATTAAGAAACAGGAAATTTTCGCTAGAAACAAAAAAAAAACAAAGAATTCTGAATAGCTATCCGATATCAGTCCTTCCGTATAGCATCGAATGTTGCACAATCTCAGCCTCGGTACCTGGAGGCAGCAGAAACGTGGTACTTGAGAATGCCATGGGCCGAACAATTGAGAAATGGGGAAGTCTTAAATAAATGCTATAAAAATAAGCACTTATATTCAGAATCAAGAAAAGGGAGCTGAAGTCTCTTGCACATATAATGAGGAAGGATGGCTTGGTAAACTTAATCCTCACAGGGCAACAGAGAAGAGGGAAGGCAACGGGCCAACTACCTGCCGAGCTTGCGTGGACGAATAGCACAACAAGGGTGGGGAGTTACAAAGGGAGTAACGCTAGCAAATGTCACGAGGAAGAGGGTGCTTTTGAAGAGCTATGATCGACCAAGGGACACTGCACATAGAAGAAGAAGAAGAAGAAGAAGAAGAAGAAGAAGAAGAAGAAGAAGAAAGAGGAGGTAGTGGTGCTAAAAGAGATAGAAGGAATAAAAGCAAATGGCTGAAGAAGAAGAAGAAGAAGAAGAAGAAGAAGGAGAGGAAGAAAGAGTGCTGAAATGTGGATTTGATCATCATGACCTTTTCTTTTTCCATCCCTTCCTTTCAGTTTTTGTCTCTCTCTCTTTTTCTCCATCCCTCTCTCTCCCCCCACCGCTCTCTCTCTCCACATAAATTTTTTTGTTGATGACCTTTTTTTTTCCATTTGTAAAGTGGCTTAAATGGCATTATTCTATTGATTTGAACCCAGATATTTATGAATCATCGATGATATATGCCAGGACGCACCGAAGGACATTTCTGTTACACAGATTCTGGTAATAAGTTGCGTATGTAATTAATTTGACTTCTTGATGTAAATATGTGTTCACAAGGCTTAAGGGACAGCGTTCGTCGGTCAGTAAATATTAAGTTCGTGCCAAAATCTCTTGTGTTTTTATTCTTTAAATTTTTTTGTTTTAGTAAAAAAGAAAAAAATAATTCAAAAGCCAGTCTGTGCAGAATCATTTCCAATATGATTACGGGTAAAAACTTGTTACATTAAGGCGTGTTTTCGATTTGTTACGTATGTGTTTTGGCCACACAGTTGGTCCAACGAGATTTCAGACATTGTCAATTTGCCCGGATGATCAAAGGATGTAAGGAAGTCCGTTTGATATTAGGATGACATCAGGTTTTCCATTACAGTTTTTTCTGTTACGTTTTCGTTTCTGTTTTTTTTTTAATTTATAATTAAAATGCCTATTTTTAACTGAGGCTGCAAGAAAATAACATTATGGCATTTTTTGTTAGTATAAAAAAATTATTCAAAGTAAGTATTTCCCCCAAAATGTTTCTTAAATGCCATAAGATTAGAAAGAAAACAGTACTTAACTGTTATTTATCCTTTTCTACGCGTCTTAAATACCGTTATAAACTTTTTCTACATTCTTAAAAGCTCTTATAAACCTTTTCTACACTCTTAAACACTCTTATAATCCTTTTCTACAATTTTATAAACCTTTTCTACACTCTTAAACACTTTTTAGACATTTTTGAATCCTTCTTGATGTAGCGATCGTAACGGCGGCCAACAACTGCACAGCTTCTCCCTTCCTCCAGCATCTCGAGGAGTCTCACCTTCTCCATTATAAGAATCTTCCTCTGGCGCTTGGATTCACTGCCAGAAGGCTTATAAAGGCAGAACGTTTGAGCGACATCGTAGGGCTTTAAATACCTGAGCGCTTAGGATGACGAAAGCTGAGACTGCGGTCACTAAGCTAATCAGCGCCCAGGATACTGAACAGCATGCTCTCATTGGTCGTGTCCCCTCTATCGGCCAATAGTATGGCATGTACGAAATCATCAGGGAAGACTTAGCCATATTTCAATCGACCCACGATGTACGGAAGGAACCGCGATATTAATTTACATTGAATATTTTTGAAACATCCGCGATATACTGGGACCGTATATCTATTTAAAAGAAAACAAATTTCAGTTTTAAAATTTCATCTCCTCTTCTTCGGGTGCATGTGTAGTCGCATCAACGGAACTCGAAAAAAAAATTCCACTTTGTCATACATTTCCCTAACATATATATATATATATATATATATATATATATATATATATATATATATGTGTGTGTGTGTCTGTATGTCTGTGTGTGTCTCTGTGTGTGTGTGTGTGTGTGTGTGTGTGTGTGTGTGTGTGTGTGTGTGTGAAAATAAATAGAAAACAGGAAAGAACTGGTTAGGTAAATAATCCAAAGTTCTTTAGTATTTTTGTTATTATTTTTTTAAAATAATGCTCGATACAAAAGTAGAGCATAAATATAATTATTTATTTAAATGCGTGTTGGAATCATATTTTTAAATAGATAATTATATATATATATATATATATATATATATATATATATATATATATGTGTGTGTGTGTGTGTGTGTGCATATATATATATATATATATATATATATATGTGCATATATATATGTGTGTGTGTGTATGTGTGTGTGTGTGTGTGTGTGTGAGAGAGAGAGAGATAGATAACGATATATATTTTTATACATTAAGAACAATATTAGGGAATTGTACGACAAAGTGGCAAAGTTTATTCGTGACGCGTTTCGTTCGTTAGGACTTCATCAGACTAAATTTGTTATGATGGTGCAACTACACACACGTACGAACGAGGGATGCTGGATATTTTAGAATATTTTTTTTTTATAATTTTTTTTTTTTTTTATGTCTAGCCGAATTCATTTAGAGTCATTTTCTTTTTCTTTCCATTTTTGTTAGTAGTAATAATAAAATAATATAATGTAAAAATAGATCTGCTAGAAATGGTTAAATGTTTTAAGGTCCACAGCTTAAATGATATTACGATCAAGGCATTCTATAGACATTTACGTAAATTGTTTTCTTCTCTGATCAGAGTAGCATTTTTCATGTCAAAATTGTGATCAGTCTCGTTACGTTGGGCTCCCAAAGTATTTGACATACTATTTTGTGTTCATATTATTAGATTCTCCTCCTCCTAATTGTTTGGTTTACTATTTACTATTTACTACTGTCCTCATCTTTGTCGCCTTATTTGGGTTGTGGAATGTCGAACTGAACCCTTTATTTCGCTCACCGTTCTAGTTCCACGTTTAATGGATTTCAGTTATCAGTTACCTCCTGTTAATTCCCCTCTCCAAGTTCTCCACTGCCTTAACCGGGTATTGAACTCACACTCTTTGGGTCCTGTCACTGGGTCTAACTAACGTATTATCCACTGTGCCATGTGTCCTTGAGGACATCTGTGTATGAACTTCTGGTTATTATAAAACTAATGTCTTCAGAAACTATTTTTACCGGTTCTCATATTGCAATTTTTGCTGTTAGCATTTCATGTTTTTACCAAAGCTCATATTGCAATTTTTTGTTGTTATTATCGCTTTTCTCAGACACTCCTTATTATTGGTTCCCATATTGTATTCATTTCTATGCTTGGTCGGCTCAGGAGATTTTTTGTATGTGCTGATTCCTTAAGTTTACGAATTTTCCAATGGTGTTCTTTGTCCATGATCTCAACCTGATACCACAGAGGGCAGTGTTTTGTTTAGTATTGACTAAGCCTTTTATTGTTTTGGATGTAGTCGTAACAACTTTTAAGTTGAGATTAGATAGCTTCTTTTCAATTATAGATGTGATAAAATTAGTAGTAGGATAATATATTTTTTGCCTTATTTAATTTTTTAGCGGGGACCGTTTTTTGTTTAGGAATATTTTATGGGCCTTTTCTTTCGCATTAAATATATAAAAAATAAAATATATAACATATATAAAAAAAAAAGAAAAAATTCTAAAAAAACAAAAAAATTTACGTGCCATCTTTAATGGATGTCAATCCCCCTTTTCAATGTCTTCACTGCCTTAACCAGGTATTGAACTCACACTCACAGTGGATAAAGGCGTTGGTTAGATCCAGTGACAGGACCCAAAGAGTGTGAGTTCAATACCTGCTTAAGGCGTTGGAAAACTTGGAGAGGGAAATTAACAGGAGATAACTGACATCCATGAGACATGGCACGTGGAACTAGAAAAGTCCATTCCAGTAAGCGAAATGAAGGGTTCAGTTCGACATTCCAACCACCTGAAGAAAACCGGAACGTACAACAGCCGAAACGTTGTAATAAATATGGCGACAAAGATGAGGACAATAGTCTGAATAATGTAAATAGTCTACATAACACCTCATCTCAGAAATATAGACAGATACTGAAGGGTAGAAATGTTGTAATAAATATGGCGACAAAGATATGGACAATAGTCTGAATAATGTAAATAGTGCACATAATACCTCATCTCAGAAAAATAGACAGATACTGAAATAATTATTAAAAGCAGAAAATATTAATCTAAAAAAAAGTGATCAGGAAATTGACCCTGAATTATTCCAGTGTTCCTAACTGACAAATTGTTAATTGCTATATTTTAATCGAACCTGAAGCAAATTCTTTTTTCTTTTTACTTTTCAATCCGAGCTCAAAACGATAACAGGCTTGAAAGATAAAACAAACCTTTCTTAGTGGCTTCTTTTATTTAATTTGCTACGCTAATTTTGTCTACCCTACTGCTGTGTTTATCTTCTTCGTTCGTCTTCCAATAAAAACCGGGTGATCAGTAATATGACAAATGATAATATCAAACATCATGGCGGAAATGATCATGGCTGAAAGGGAAAAATGCAAATGGCGCCGATAAGTGAAATAATATGAAAAACTAAGATAATCAGCACCAAATAATGAGAATTTCACGAACAGATACAATGAAAAATAAAAAAAAATTCAATTATTTTTCTATTTACTTGTGACTTTCACGTTTTTCCCTCTTTTCATTGTCGCAGTTGTTTTTCGTATCACTCACTCTTTACTTCTCTTCTACATGTGTTCTCTCTTTTCTCTTCACTGTTTTTTTTCTTTCCTCTCTCCTTTCTCCTCTTTCCATTTGAGATTCTTTCTTTTTTTATTTTCTTCGCCCTTGCCTTTCTCTTCCCTCTCTCCTTTTATCCTCTACACTTTTCTCTCTTTTCATTCTCCTTGCTTTTCTCTTTGCTCTCTCTATCTCACTCTTTTCACTCTATAATCTGTACTTTTTTTTCACTGTTCTTTTCTCTTTCCTATCTCCCTTCTCCTTTTCACGTTTTTAGTCTTTCTTTTCTCACTATTCTCTCCACATTTTTCTCTTTCCTCTCTCTCTTCTTCTTTTCCCCACCCTCTATTCTCTTTCTCTCTCTCTATTTTGCCCAATGCTTTTATCTTACCTCTTTCTATTTTCGCTTTTCTCCTCTATAATCTTGGTTCTCTCTTTTCTCACTATTCTCTCCACTGCTCTACTTTTTCCTCTCTATATTCTCCTTTTCACGTTTTCACTCTTTCTTCTTTTTTTTCTCTCTCTATTCTGCTCAGTGGTTCTCTGTTTCCTCTGATTCTTTTCTTCATCTCCCTTGTATATTATTTCTCCTCTCTTTTCTTACTATTATCTCTTCGCTGTGCAGATTTCAACTTCATCCACCGCGACGCGAACGAGTCCGGACTTTTATTGTCAATAACTCCAAAACGGCAGATTTTATCAAAATTTCTTTGTTATTTTCGAATGAAGTATGTACATTTACACCTAAATGGAACTATTCGGGACATTTTTATTAGAAACCGAGCGCGGGACTTGAACTGCAAATTACTCTTTTGAAGTTCCAACTTGTAATTAGTTCTCTCACCCATCTCGTCTGGTTTACTCTCTCTCTCTCTCTCTCTCTCTCTCTCTCTTTCTCTCTCTCTTCCCTTCCTCGTTTTTTTCTTTTTGTGTCTTTTTCTTTTTTTCTCTCTTTTCTCTTCCGTCGTTTGCCTTTTTCCTCTCTCCTTTCATAATCTATACTCTTTCTCTTATCTGTTCTCACTTTTCATTTCCCCCCCCGCTATTCTCTTTCCTTTTTCTTTTCTTTCCTTTCTCGCCACTTTTATATCATTCATCTTGCATTCCTCCTCCTCCTTCCACTCTATATTAATTGATCTCTCTTTTCCCTCTTTCATCTTGGTGTGT
>OZ010609.1:62342020-62377020 GCA_963932145.1 Acanthosepion lycidas | reverse complement strand
CCCAATGCTGTTATGGCTACAGTACATGTGGTACTGTTATTACACTAGCGGGTAATGATGCGTGTTGATGGTGTTTTTGGTGACGGTGATGGATCAATCCCTTGCTATATTTCTGTTCGTTAATGAAGGAACACCAGTAATGTTAATTGTGTGTTGATGAACATCCTATTTGCACTTCAGGATCAACAACCTTTGGCTTCCGACAAAATTAGGGGTTGCCTGCAGGTGAGTAAAAATCTGAAGTCATATGAACCTCCATTTTGAACAAACCTGCTGACATGCGCATTACTGTCTTTTCTCAACTATGCTTTACATCTTTCTGGCAATTTCATTCGCAATCAGAAGGCGCGATTCTATCAGAAATGATTGCATGACGCCCTGACCACAGACAATCCCTTTCTGAAGTACTTTCAATTAAACTTACAGTAGAAATGGTTAGATGTAATCGGGAGTCCTATGGTAACAGTTTCTTCTCTTGAAATTCTCGCATGTGGAATTCACTTGTTTTCCAGCAAACTTTGATCTTCAAAAATGCCAATGTTATCTTCTGTCTTCTTAATTCCTTCTCTTTTATTGTTCTCTCTTCTTAATAACGTTTTCTTTTTCTCACATTCACTCAAACTGAGCAAACCGTCCTTGCGTTTTAGGGGTTGTATTCCCTTGTTTTGGGTCAGGATGAATAAAAACAATTCCTACTGAAGAATCATTAGCAATGCATTTACATTATACATATAATAGCCCTATTCTATCAGTAATGCTTGCCTTCATTCCTGACCACTGACAATCCCTTTCTTCCTCATCTGCAATGCATCCCTATAGTAAAATCATTAGCAATGGATTTACATTAAACATATAATAGCCCTATTCTATCAGTAATGCTTACATTCATTCCTGACCACTGACAATCCCTTTCTTCTCCATTTCCAATGCATTCATATAGTAAAATCATTAGCAATGCATTTATATTATACATATAATAGCCCTATTCTATCAGTAATGCTAGTATTCATTCCTGACCACTGACAATCCCTTTCTTCCTCATTTGCAATGCATTCCTATAGTAAAATCATTAGCAATGCATTTCCATTATACATATAATAGCCCTATTCTATCAGTAATGCTTGCATTCATTTCTGACCACTGACAATCCCTTTCTTCCTCATTTGCAATGCATTCCTATAGTAAAATCATTAGCAATGCATTTCCATTATACATATAATAGCCCTATTCTATCAGTAATGCTTGCATTCATTTCTGACCACTGACAATCCCTTTCTTCCTCATTTGCAATGCATTCCTATAGTAAAATCATTAGCAATGCATTTCCATTATACATATAATAGCCCTATTCTATCAGTAATGCTTGCATTCATTTCTGACCACTGACAATCCCTTTCTTCCTCATTTGCAATGCATTCCTATAGTAAAATCATTAGCAATGCATTTCCATTATACATATAATAGCCCTATTCTATCAGTAATGCTTGCATTCATTTCTGACCACTGACAATCCCTTTCTTCCTCATTTGCAATGCATTCCTATAGTAAAATCATTAGCAATGCATTTCCATTATACATATAATAGCCCTATTCTATCAGTAATGCTTGCATTCATTCCTGACCACTGACAATCCCTTTCTTCCTCATTTGCAATGCATTCCTATAGTAAAATCATTAGGAATGCATTTCCATTATACATATAATAGCCCTATTCTATCAGTAATGCTTGCATTCATTCCTGACCACTGACAATCCCTTTCTTCCTCATTTGCAATGCATTCCTATAGTAAAATCATTAGGAATGCATTTCCATTATACATATAATAGCCCTATTCTATCAGTAATGCTTGCATTCATTCCTGACCACTGACAATCCCTTTCTTCCTCATTTGCAATGCATTCCTATAGTAAAATCATTAGGAATGCATTTCCATTATACATATAATAGCCCTATTCTATCAGTAATGCTTGCATTCATTCCTGACCACTGACAATCCCTTTCTTCCTCATTTGCAATGCATTCCTATAGTAAAATCATTAGGAATGCATTTCCATTATACATATAATAGCCCTATTCTATCAGTAATGCTTGCATTCATTTCTGACCACTGACAATCCCTTTCTTCCTCATTTGCAATGCATTCCTATAGTAAAATCATTAGCAATGCATTTCCATTATACATATAATAGCCCTATTCTATCAGTAATGCTTGCATTCATTTCTGACCACTGACAATCCCTTTCTTCCTCATTTGCAATGCATTCCTATAGTAAAATCATTAGCAATGCATTTCCATTATACATATAATAGCCCTATTCTATCAGTAATGCTTGCATTCATTCCTGACCACTGACAATCCCTTTCTTCCTCATTTGCAATGCATTCCTAGAGTAAAATCATTAGCAATGCATTTCCATTATACATATAATAGCCCTATTCTATCAGTAATGCTTGCATTCATTCCTGACCATTGACAATCCCTTTCTTTGTCATTTGTAATGCATTCCTATAGTAAAATCATTAGCAATGCATTTCCATTATACATATAATAGCCCTATTCTATCATTCTATAAATACTTTCATAGTAATTGCTCTGATGAATTTTCCTCTGTGGTGCCTTTATGAATTTAAGCGCAGTACTAGATTGGCGGCAAGGTCTCATCCTTTTGCAATTGAAATAAATATATGCAACCATAATCTCTATGCTGAAAGTTTCTTCTATCGCACTTCTCGCTTCCGGTTTGTTGATCTTCAAAAATTCAAATGCAATGTCAATCGTTATTTTCTCTCTCTTTAATTCCTCTTCTTGTATTCTTCCTGCTCCTTAATAATATCTCTTTTTTTTTCTTATAGTCTTTCACACTAAGTGACCCCATGCATCCTAGAGCCTTGCTTGGGGGTTTATATATCATTGAATAAATTGCCAATTATAAATCTTGGGTGTCGGTCCCACAAAGTAGCCATTCCTTGGAAGAAGCTGCTTGTGTAGAATTTACATCTCACCAAAAGAAAAGGGAATTCACTGGTTCGTTGCAGATCAATGGCTAAAATGCCTTTGAGCGAGTCAATCCTGTGGATTTTGGAGATTTGTTCAAGTCTTGAGGTCTGGCGCTATACAGTCACAAACACAAATTTTTTACCAGATAACAGAAACTAATAATAAATAATTAATAAAATATAATCAAGATGCTGACATTTCACACTACTTAATTCGCACAATTTCATTCTTTTCTTTAATCAAGAAACTCCATCTTGGCGGAAAAACTCATAACGATTTCCTGTTTAAGTTCTCGCTATATCGCGGTTCGCCTTTCACGGTCTCAGTGATCCTCGGATTTTAAAAAATATTCAATACCGATCAGAGGAAGTAGAAGAGACACGGTGGAGTGATGAACAGCGGCTCGGATTGAGGAACCAGATGAGCCGAGTTCGAATTTCAGTTAAATCCTTTGTATTCACTTACGTACTAATACCCTTGGGAAAGGTATGAATCCTCTTTTAGCAAGCGATGGACAGACCTTGGATGGCAACTGGTCTACCGCATAAAGAAACGGCAACCTGCTGCGGGAAAAAAATCTGCCTCGTCAGTCATGTATCGAAAGATACATGATCGCCTAAGCGTGTATCAAGCATGTCACATAACTGGGATACGTATTTGGCGCCATACATTATATCTGCATGAAAGTCTTCATTTCAAGAAGCTCTTTAAAAATAACTCATGTTTACAGGTTAATGTTTTATTTTTATAGCAGTTTGCGGTGTTGGCAAAACTAACTCAAGCGAAGTCTATCCTTTTATTTAGTTGGTGCAAAAATAATGACGTAATAATGTCGTTTTTTGACCTTAAAAATACGTCAAAAAACGACATTATTACGTCATTATTTTTGCCCCAACCTAATAATTTCTATGTCTGTTTAATTTCCTTATCTCCTATAGTAAAACTGTTACAACTGATCCATACACCGAGGTCTTTGAAGTGTTTGGTATTTATTAATTCCGCACACAGAATTTTTATGATGGATTCAGTCTATGTGCCATGACAGCTTTTATTCCAATTATTTAGAATGTGTTAAAAGAGTCGCCATATTTGACTGCTTCTTCTTATTTTTATAGCGAAAAAAAAAAGGAAGCAAACGAAAAAGTCAGCCATATTAAATATTATTAAAATAACCAAAAAAAAAATGAATTACTGAGATTTTCGCGTAGTTTACCATTTTTTTGCTGTCTTTTGAAAGACTCAATTGACAATTTATGCTTAAGAATTGATTGAGCTGACACTTCAGCTGTCCGAGTAGATGACATACTCACAGCGTAAGAGTTAACGCCACCTCAAGTATATCATTATTTCGGCTTCTAAGAGATAGTCACACAGTGCGCATGCGTCGTGTTAATTTAATATCACTTCACTTTCTCCGTTTGTGTGAGAAGGTGCGTTAAATTGCGTCAGCCTATGTAAAACCAAGAAGATAGGTGTGTATGTCTGAGCGCATGTATACGTCTGTATTTTTGGGTTTTTTTTATTGTTTTCTCTCTCTTGATAATGTTTTTCTTTTTCATATTCTCTCACACTCAGTAACCCTTTGCGTCTTAGTGGCTTCATTGCCTTAATTGGGTTAAATGATTTAAAAATGTTCACTTTTTTTTTATAGGGGATTTATCTTTTCAGCTCAGTATGTATTGATTTCTCCAAGATTAACTGAAGGTGTATAAGGAATTGTACACGGAGTATGCATATGCGTTTAGCAGCGTACCTTTTTACGTTATTTTTTCACCCTACACAAGTCCCAAGAGACACTCAAGGTAGAGGGTTACTGAATGCGGTTGTTTTATGTAGAGGATGGAAGAAGTGCGGATTATAAGGATATCTATGATCCAGCATTCCCAGCGAGGAAAAAATCTGGCTTATTTACTTTCAAGGTCTCAAAAAATATAACTAGGCACATTCAATCACCGCTGGTCGAACCCCAAACTACCGGCAGTCACAATGAACGGATACCCCCCCACCACCACCACCTGAGGAAAATATTTGGCTTCAGATTCACGCTTGGCCTCAAGTGGAACTCGTACATACGATCCATCGCTAAAGATCCCCGATCACTACAATCTTAACCTGTTCAAGTCTAGTGTTAGTCGTTATCTTCCCCTTTATCAGTATAAACTACCCCTTATCGTAACCCTCTACCTTGAGTGGCCCTCAGGCCTTGTACAAGGTGAAGCTTACTGTAAACACACACACATTATGCCTCCACCCCCTGGAGGAGGCGGGACCTTCCGAGTCCACGCTTTCCAGGCTTGATAGCGTCTCCGGGTCCTTCGTGAAGAAATATTTTCCACGCTCCAACCTCTCTCTCTCTCTCTCACACACAGGCAGGGCTTGGTGAGTCTTTAACTGCTATCGCTACTTCCACAGAAAGTGCTCAGACGAACAACATTCCTTTGTACAACCAGGTCTAACCTTCCCGGTTAGGACCCGTCATGCCACTTACATTTTAGCAAACTATCCACATTCCCTCCATATTCCATAGGCGAGAAGTTCAACTCGAGCAGCTTCTTCCCGCGAAGCACTGCTCTGTGGAACCAACTCCCAAGAGTTGCACTACAATCTTAACCTGTTCAGGTTTGGGGTTAACCTTTCCTTCCTATGCGTATAAAATAAAAAGTCGAATGTCTACATCAGGTGTTAAAAGAAAAATCAACGCGCCTAATGCCATCTAAGGACGAACGTCGAAGAATTTGTTACAGGAACAGATTTGGTTTGGTTTCCTTGGTTCCGCCAGGTCTAACGTTCACGGCTAAAACCTGCCATGCAACGCACATTGTAGCGAACCACCCACATTCCCTTCGTATTCAATCGGTGAGAAGTAAATTCCACTCAAACAGCTTATTCCGGCGAACCACTGCCCTATGGAACCAACTCCCAAGGAGATGTTTCCCCGATCACTACACTCTTTACCTGTTCAAGTCTAGTGTTAGTCGTTATCATCCCCTTTATCCGTATAAACTACCCTTATCGTAACCCTCTACCTCGAGTGGCCCTCAGGCCTTGTACAAGATGAAGCTTACTGTAAACTCGCACACACATTATCACCCCCAACCCGAGGAAGCACCGTGCCTTTAGAGAATATTGGGCCTTAAAATCACACTTGCCCTCAAATGGAACCAGTACATACGATCCATCGCTAAAGATGTAAGATTACTGTTGTTATATTTGGGCGGGACCTGCCCAGTCCGCAGTTTCCAGTCTTGCAAAAACATTTTGGGAGAATGATTATTTTCCACCCTCCATCTGCGTTCTCACAGATGGGATGTGGCGAGTCTCTCACTGCTCTGTCGCTGCTTCCATGGAAAGTGCTCAGTCGAAATACATTCCTTGGTTCCGGGCGCAGGGATCCGGCCCTGCGCTGGTATTAGGTTAGTGCAAAAATAATGACGTAATAATGTCGTTTTTTGAGGTATTTTTAACGTCAAAAAACGACATTATTACGTCATTATTTTTGCACCAACCTAATAGTATGACAGCTATGATTAGCTTAGACCAGCTCTGACCAGTTTCGATCAGCTAAGACCAGCGGCCCGAGTGAAGACACTTGGGTCCCCACGTTAAAAAAAAACCCCAAAAAACGACCTTATGTCACAACCTGAGTCAATGGGGAATCAAGTAAATACGTGCGGGCATCATGAGGAGGAGTAATGGTTACCAAGCTAGTCTCGCTAAAACAATTAAGACTGAGCAGTGAGCTGGATGCTCACTGGGTGCCCCATACTTTCGGTCTTGTGCCACATCTAAGCTACGCTTGGAAAATCACTATTCCGGCAACTCAACGTGGTTTAATGGTTAGAAAGCTTGTCTTGCTAGTTCAATTCGATCCTCACTGGGTGCCCCATACTTTCGGCCTTGTGCCACATCTAAGCTACGCTTAGAAAGTCATTTGAGGCACTTCGACATGGTGTAATGTTTAGCGAATTTGTCTCGCTTGATCAACTACGATAAAAAAAAATTAGATCGATCCTCACTGGGTGCCCCAAATTTTGTCCTTGTGCCACATCTAAGCTACGCTTAGAAAATTATTCTGAGCACTAAGACGTGTTGTAATGGTTAGCAAGCTTGTCCTGCTTGATCCATATCAACTTAGTAGTGAGTTCGATTGTCACTGGGTACCCCATATTTTCGGCCTTGTGCCACATGTAATCTACGCTTTAATCTCTGCGGTTAGATTGTTGTCGATCTGCTGACCATGTCTCAGGAAATCTAATTTTTATTTTGTGATACTTAGTTATTACTCACCCCTTTTCCACTGAGACCAAGTAAACTCTGTCCGTATCAGGGATGGAACTCACAATCACTATACTACCAAAGATAATATTTTCCACAGCGTAACGCTAATTTATTTTCAACCGACTTTACTGTTTCAATTGGATCACAATATTCAGTCATTAAAGTAAGCATTAATCTCGATTCGCTTCTGGTTATTCCACTGACGTATGCCCATAAGAAAATGGCGTGCGGTTAAAGTGGGCACCAAGTCAAGCGAAAGAATTAATCCCGCAGGCAATGTTTCAAGTCCAAGAAGATATTTTGGTAGTAAATTTAAAACAGACCAACTTACATGGCGATTGGATTAAAGGGAAATCAACTCAGACAATGCGCATGCTCCTTGGTAGTCACTAACAACTGGAACCAATGAGAATGCAGTTAAGTATTTTGCATGCGCAGTTCTTGTCAGCACGTCTAGTATGTCCTCTCTCGGTAAGAAAAACAACAAATATTTGTACATTTAAGAAAATCATAAGTATTTATATACTTAAGAAACCATAATTATTTATAAATTTAAGAAAAACAGAAATATTTGTATATTTAAGAAAAAAACAGAAATATTCTTAGATATTTGTGGATTTAAGAAAATATAATTTTTGTATATTTAAGAAAAACAGAAGTAGTTTATATTTAAGAAAAACAAATATTTGTATAAAAATGTGAAATATTTGTATATTTAGGAAAAAAACGACAATATTTGTATATTTTAGAAAAAAATAGAATTATTTGTATTTTTCAGAAAAAAAACAGAAATATTTGTATATTTAAAAAATTAGATAATGAACATGCTTGGATAGATAGATAGATAGATAGATAGATAGATAGATAGATAGATAGATAGATAGATAGATAGATAGATATTAACATTGAGATACAGATAGATAGATAATGAACAGGCTAAGATAGATAGATAGATAGATAGATAGATAGATAGATAGATAGATAGATAGATAGATAGATAATCCACAAAATCTTAATATAGTCTGAAATAACGTTGGACTAAAAAGTCTATTTATTCCTTAGAAATGAGCTTGCTCATGTTTCAGATACGCAAACGTCATCAGCCGATAAAGGCACGACGAAGGCTCCAAAATGGGGGATGGGCCTTTCTTCAAAATGGCTACATAAGCTGTCAGAGTAGACACTAAGGTCAACACCTAGTGGCGACAGTCTGTTTCATGTTTGAACGCCATCTTCAGTCCCTCGTATACGCAGGCCGGTAGAAGTAAGTTACGCTGTTTTGGGTTGTTTTTTTTTAAATTAATAAAAATTCATAAATTCATAAAAATAAAAACTATATAAAAAAAATATAAAAAATAAAAAATAATTAAATAAAAATAAGAAATAAAAAACAGGGTGACTACTCAGAAAATAACGTTTCCAGCAGTGAGGAAAAATATCAGATCAAAAATGCGAGTGGCGACAGTCTGTTTTAGTGTGAAACAGACTATCGCCATTCAGTGCTGACCTCAGTGTCCCTTCTTATAATTACACATACTCTACATTTAATTCGGAACCCTTTTACCTATAAGTACAGCATACAGTTAGAATAATACAATAGATACCGATAATGCCCCACTGACCAGCATGTATAAACAGTCAAACCCAAAATACAACAAACATGGCCTGAAGATCGCGTTTAGCATACACTAAACTTATATTTTTTATCATATATATATATATATATATATATATATATATATATATATATATATATATATATATATATAATACAAATGACACAAAATGATTTTAACCTGTTCTCTTTCTAGCTGAACTCAAAGGAATTTTCAGTGATTCTTACGACAAATGGTGTCTTATCTGAAAATCTGGAAAAAAGAAACTCAATTAGTTTAGTGTTTTTTTTAGATATTAGACATCTATCTATCTATCTATCTATCTATCTATCTATCTATCTATATATATATATATATATATATATATATATATATAGATGCATGCTTCAGTAAATAATATAGACAAGTTTTTTTTAATTTATTTTATGTAAATTCTTTTCATATCGTCCGATAAAATTAATAACATTATCATTAAAAGAAGAAGAAAAAAAATCACAATATCGATACATATTTTTAATCCTATCTAAGCTTATGAATTGAGTTGGATCTTTTCTAATTGTTCTCTTTATCTCTACGTTGAAATGAGGATGTCTATTCCTGTAGTGACCGCCTGATCCAGTTCCTTCTTTTTTAAACTTATTTACCGTTCTTTCGATGGTTCTTGAATGGACTTTGAAGATAGAAGCCAGTGTATGAATGTTGGCATCATTACTGAAGGCTTGAATGATCTTTTTCCTCTCACCATTGCTCAGCTGGGAAGACACTGTCAATTTTAACCTGTTCTCTTTCTAGTTGAATAAATCAAAGAGTTTTTCAGTGATGCTTACGAAAAATTGTGTCAAGATGGCTAAACGTCTTATCTGAAAACCGGGAAAAAGAAAATCAATTAGTTTTTTTCTTAGACATTAATTTTGGAGACTGGACAATTATTCTATGTTGTTAGACGATTTTGGAAATTTTTGCTATTACACCCTGTTATATATATATATATATATATATATATATATATATATATATATATATATATATATATATACACACTAAAGTTCAAAAGTTTCAAGAATCCCCCAGAATTAGCATAGAATAAACTTGACGGAAGAGTGAAAGAAATGGAAAAGTACTCTTAAAGTCACGGACAAAAGATTGGAATCAATTTTCAAACTTTTACTTTGAGAGACTTTTGTAATGAATGTCAAAAATTTGTACTGCAATAATCAAAGCTAAAGGAGGATATTTTGTCGAGAGCAACATTTAATCGTGAAATCCCTTTTTTTTCTTTTTATATAATAAAATTTATAATAAAACTCACGTTTCACTTTTTTTAATCATGTTTCATTTTCTCTTATTTAAAGTACAAAACAGCTGTTAGGTTGGTGTAAAAATAATGACGTAATAATGTCGTTTTTTGACGTTAAAAAATACCTCAAAAAACGACATTATTACGTCATTATTTTTGCACCAACCTAATACTTTTAGGGCCAAATAAAAAATTACCAGGGTGTCCTCAAACTTTTGAACGGTGATATATATATATATATATATATATATATATATATATATATATATATATATATATATATATAAGTGAACATTGTCACTTAGAGGCGACAGGCTGTTTCATGCCAGACGCAATCGTTAGGCCTGACGCTTGCGTCTAGTAAGAAACAAGCCTGTTGCCGGTAAGTGTTAACTTCAATGTTCACTTTTATATTTACACACGATCTATCTCTGGTATTAAGCACTTTATCCCATAAATATAGCACACCTTAAGACTATATTTCTTCATATATATATATATACATACATACATATATATATATATATATATATATATATATATATATATATATATATATATATATATATATATATATATATATATATATATATATATATATTTCGACCCACCTTCTTCAGCCGAAAAAGAAAATGACATTGCTTTATTTTTTTATGTGTACGTGTGTGCTTTTTGTGTGTTTTTTCTTTTTTAATTACTGCTGTTAGTGTCAGTGAGTGCAAAGTATGCGTGTAGCTTTAACCATGACTGTTATATTCGTGCGTCTGTTTATATTTGTCTGCGCATGCGCTTGCACGCATATAACAGCGCATGCCGTGCATTGGGTGCGAGCACATACGACTGGGTATTGCCATCTTACGCCATTTTCATATTCGCTGGATTACTTTCGCATTTCTCGCGTTTGTTATTAATGAACAATTACAAATCATTAATTAAAACGTTCATCTCTCAAATTTTGCTTACGAATGTCAGCCAAGTCATCATTAACTTTTGCCGCCGGCTGAAAGCGACTACTTCTGCTACAGCCTGGAAGCGACGTCAAACAACTCACAGAAGTAATTAGCTTGACATCTCACTGTTGATAGCATCTCCTGTAAACAGATATTGTAGCTATATTATACTTGGGCAACTGTCGCCTCCTTGGCGGCAGGATGATCAAATTTCAAATCTAAATTGTCCGTTTAAAACTACCGCATTTATTAAAAATATATCCAGGTTAAATTATCTGAGAGAACATTTTCACAATCCATCGACATGGCTGAAGCTAGCCTCTAGGAACGTCACTCAGTGTCAATCTTTCTACTGAAGTGGAAAGAGTATATTTAATCAAGTCTGCGGCTGACAAAAATGATTCACTGAGTTATGCGTGACAATATTTTTGGACAGAATCTATTTTACATCCTCTGTGTTTCTTAGACTTTATGAATTTAAGCACAGTACTAAGGTAGATCCTACCGGGATTCAATATTCTTACCAACATAAGATATGCAAATGACACAGTACTGATAGAAGACACAGAAAAAAAAACTACAAAACCTCCTACAGAAGTTAGCGACGGAGAGCGAGAAGAAAGAGCTAACGATAAACTACAAGAAGACATAATGCATGGTCATCAGTAAAAGGATGAACCAGAAATGCAATTTGCCGGTCGGGGACACTAAAATCAAACGGAAGTTTAAATATCTGGGAAGTATTTTGACGGAGGACGGTAGGCGCGACGTTGAGATCCGAAGACGGATTGAGATGGCCAAGGATACATTCCAAAAGCTGGGCAGAGTACTGCGAGACAAGAGAATTTCTTTGGTGACAAAGAAAAGAGTACTGAGCTGCTACGTGACATCTCTCCTCACATACGGTAGCGAATTTTGGACGGTCTCCCCAAAGATGAAAAAGAGACTCTAGGCAGCGGAAATGTGGTTCTACAGAAGGATGCTAAGGATATCATGGCGCGAGCGTGTGAGCAACGACGCGGTCTTGGAAAGAATGCAAACAATGAGGAATCTTATATTTAACGTAAGGAAGAGGCATATGAAATTTCTGGGACACGTAATGAGAAAGGAGGCCTGGAGAATCTGATACTCACAGGGCGAATAGGGTGCAAAAGAAACAAGGGAAAGCAACGCATGACATATTTGGTAGAGGCATGAAACTTATTGAGAGCCACAAGGGATAAAGGGAAGTGGAGAGGCATGATCGCTTACGTCTTGAAAGGACACGCCACATAAAAAGAAAAGACTAGATCGACAGCAATGTCTCAACATTTTACAGTGAAAATGGCTAGATGTAATGATAACAGTTTCTTCTAGCGACTTCTGCTTGTGAAATTCTTTTCCTGCTTCTTACTTACCAGGCAAATTTGATCTTGAAAAACCTCAAAAGAGTTACTCGTTGCGAGTAAATTTGCTAGTCACTCATTGACAAAGAATCTCTTTCTTCTTTTATAATATAGATTGGGTGACAAAGCGGCACATTAGCTAAGTGATGCTGGGGTACAAATATATGAAACCCAATGTAACCATCAGGACTCCAAGTCTAGATGAGAGTATACAATGTATATGCCGAACGGACTCTGTATGCGGGCAGATTGCGATAAAATAACGCATAACATAGCAGGTGGGACCCAGTTAGAAATATCTTCAGCTTAGGTATCCCTGTCCGTTCCGACGGTATACGATTCAGCGTCTTCCCATATATCTACAGGTGATTCCAAAATTGAAACACCGGTTACCGTATGATTAGGCAAAATCAAGCCTGGTCAGTACCTAGATGGGTGACCGCTTGGGAATATCAGTTGTAAGCTTCGATGTGCGTCTAGAACAGACTTACGGACATGTCATATATTGAAACACTGGTCTCCGTACAATCACTGAAGTTAAGTAACGTTGAGTCTGGTCATTACGTAGATGGGTGACCGCCTGGGATATACCAGGTGATGTAAACTTCGATGTGCGGCTAGAACAGGCTTACAGCCACATCACGTTGAAACACCGTTTCCCGTACGATCACCGAAGTTAAACAACATCGAGCCTGGTCAGTACCTAGATGGGTGACCGCTTAGGAATATCAGGTGCTGTAAGCTTGGTTGTGTGGGTAGAAAAGGCTTATGGCTAAATCACGCTGAAAATATTGGTTCCCATACAATTACCGAAGTTAAACAACATCGAGCCTGGTCAATACCTCGACGGGTGACCGCTTGTGAATACTAGGTGATCTAAGCTTCGATGTGCGGGTAAAAATGGCTTCCGACAACACCACGTTGAAGCACCGTTTCCTGCACGATCACCGAAGTCAAGCAATGTCGGGCCTGATCAGTATCTAGATGGGTGACCGATCTGAAATACCAGGTGCTGTAAGCTTCGATCTGCTGGTGTTGTTATTGTTAATCGGCTCGGTTTTTCAATCGGAGAGCTGAGCTCCAAATCCTGTTGGGTTCATTATATTCACTTTCGCGCACATGCCTTTGGGAAAGGTATGAATCCACTTCTTCTCCTCCAGCTATGGGTTAATTAGTAAGATTTGTAACTGAGAAATCATTATTAGCTCCCAAAAAATTAAATTCTTATAATGTAAAAATATTTTCTGGCTTTAAATAACCTGCAAATGGTTGATAAACCGTAAAAAACGAATCCATCAATTCACCAAGACAAAGCATATACATATTAACAATTCCAACTAAACTCAATCAAAAGCGACGACAGCTGTGATTGATAGGGCATCGGAATATTTATTTATTTATTTTTTTTGTTGTTGTAGTTTTTGTTGTTGTTGTTGTTGTTGTTGTTTTCTTTGATTTCTGGTATGTACTCATTTCTTTCCGGGTTCCGACCAGAGACTTAAGATCAAAAATGGCATCATGACATTTTCTACTGAAATATCTTAGAAAAGAAAATCACATATTTTACATGAAACACTTTGTAAGTTGTGGGCTGTACTCGTGAAAACATTTTTTTTTTTTTGCATTTCTTTAAGGCATGGCTACCGGGAATCTCTTCAATGAGTCTATTGGAATCTTTTCCAACCAATCCGAGGGCTCCAACTACAACAGGGATTGTTGATGTTCCGATGTGCCATAATTTTGAGATTTCGATTATTATTATTATTATTTGATTTTTGGTGTGTACATATTTCTTTCCGGATCCCGCCCAGAGGCCTAAAGTCAGAAATGGTATCATGACATTTTCTACTGAATAATTAAAAAAAACACAAAAATATTTATATAGATGAAGCCCTTCGTAATGTGTGGGCTGTACTCGTGAGAAAGATTTTTTGTATTTCTTTGAAGCATGGACTTCCAGGAATCCCTTCAATGAGTCTACAGGAATCTTTTCCAACCAATCCGAGGGCTCCAACTACAACGGGGATTGTTGATGTTCCCATGTGGCACACTTTTGAGATTTCGATTTCAACGTCCTTGTATTTTGATAGTTTTTTAATGATCTTCAAAAATACATTACAATCTGCAGGGACTGCCATGTCAATAAGAAGAGACTTTTTGTCTTTGTGATCTCTAATCGCGATGTCTGGATCATTAGCTTTAATTCTTCTGTCTGTGTGTATTGTAAAGTAGTATATAATTGTTACAGGTGCTATCTCCGTAATCGGGTCTGAGTTGTGTTCATACCAATTTCTTGCAGATTCTTTCCGTAAAAGTTGCCGATTTTTCATTGCAGTCGTTGGTCCACTCTGATTATTATTATTATCTTTATTTTATTTCCTTTGATTTCTGGTATGCACCCATTTATTTGCGGGTCCCGACCAGAAACCTAAGGTCAGAAATGGCATCAATTTTGCACTGAGCAATTTTGAAAAAAAAAAGTAACTCGTATTTTACAGAGATAAAGCCCTTCGTAAGATGTGGTCTGTACTCGTGAAAACATTTTTTTAAGGCATGGTCCACCAAGGATTCCTTCAATGAATCTACACGAATCTTTTCCAATCAATCCGAGGGCTCCAACTACAACTGGAATCGTTAATGCTCTCCTGTGTCATATTTTTGAGACTTCGATTTCAAGGCCCTTGTATTTTGATAGCTTTTTGAATATCTTCAAAGATACATTGCAGTCTGCAGGGACTGCCACGTCAATAAGGAATCACTTTTTGTCTTTGTGGTCTCTAATCACGATGTCTGGGCGATTAGCTTTGATTGTTCTGTCTGTGTATTATTATTATTATTATTATTATTATTATTATTATTTTCTTTGATTTCTAGCGTTTACACATTTCTTTCCGGGTCCCGCCCAGGGACCTAAGGTTAGAAATGGCATCATGACACTTTCCGCTGACAAAAAAAAAAAATTACATAGATAAAGCCCTTCGTAAAGTGTGTCTATACTTGACAGAACAATTTTTTGTATCTTTTTGAGGCATGAACTTCCAGGAATCGCTTCAATTATTCTACTGGAATCTTTTCCAACCAATCCTAGGGCTCCAACTACAACAGGGATTGTTGATGTTCCCATATGCCACGTTTTTGAGATTTCTATTTCAAGGTCCTTGTATTTTGACGGCTTTTTGAATATCTTCAAAGATACATTGCAGTCTGCAGGGACTGTCATATCAATAAGGAGGCACTTTTTTTGTGGTCTTTAATAACAATGTCTGGGCGGTTGGCTTTGATTGCTCTGCCAGTGTGCATTGTGTTGCCACATAGAATTGTAACAGGTTCTATCTCCCTAACCGTAATTTTATTATTATTATAGCCTTTGATTTCTGGTGTGTACTCATTTCATTCCTGGTCCCGATCGGAGACCGGAAGTCAGAAATGGTATCATGACATTTTCCACTGAGCAATTTAAAAAAAATGACACATATTTTACATTAGATAAAACCCTTGGTAAGGTGTCGGCTGTACTCGGGATGCAAAAATAATGTCGTTTTCTAACATATGTTACTATGTTAGAAAACGACATTATTTTTGCACCAACCTAATAAAATATTTTGTATTTTCCAATCTGTTGTTGACTGGGTCAAGAAATGGCTGGCTATATTTAATTCCTCAAAAACAAAACTGGCGTCTTTTACCCGGCCACAGAGAAACCTTTTTATCAGAATGTCTGATGCTCACCTCCACGAGAGGACCTCTCTGTGACTGCTTCGTCTGACACTGTCCTCCGACCTAAGGTGGAACAAATACATTGAATCAATAGCTTCATCTACCGCAAGGAAAGTTGTTTATCTGCGTCGTGCCAGAAAGTTTTCTCGCCCGATTCCATCCTTCAGATCTATAAATCAACTATTCGCCCTTGCATGGAATACTGCTGTCATATAGGATCTGGAACCTCCGCTGTTCGTCTTAAGGTCCTCGATAAAATCCAGAGACGGTTATGCAATATGATTGGCCCTGATCTGGCATCTCGTTTACAATCGCTCTCTCACAGACGTGCCGTCGCCTCCCTTTGTCTTTTCTACAAATACTTTCACGGTAACTGCTCCGACGAGCTATTTTCGCTAGTACCCAAACTGCATGAATTTAAGCGTGCTACTAGGTCGGCATCTCAGCCCCCCCCTTTCACTGTCGAAACGGTTAAATGTAGCCGTCTCTTCTACTCCAATAGTTTCATGTCTAGCACTTCCCGTCTTTGGAACTCCTTTGCTCTTAATTGCTTCCCTGATAGCCATAATCTCCAACTATTCAAATGCAATGTCAGTCGACATCTCGAGATGCCTTGATCTATTCCTAGTCCTTCTCTTCACCCTTCCCTCTTTCAAGCCTCTTTACTCTTGCTCTCACTCTCACCCTTACGTACTAGTGACACTCTTGCTTGGGGTAAAAAGCTTAAAAAAAGATGGATTTGGGGGAAATTTCTTCTATTAAGGCTGTTCCCAAATATTTAGATATGACTCCCATGTCACCTTGGCTGCCACATCCTTCAAACTTAAAGACATATTTCTATTATTATTGTTACTAATATTGAAATTCTCTTTGACTCTTAAATGTTCCGACGTGTTACGGACCCAAACTACTCAAGCACAAGTCTTGTTGGAACACGGCACATAAAGAAGAAGAAGAAAAAGAAGAAAAGAATAGAAGAAGAAGAAGAAGAAGAAGAAGAAGAAGAAGAAGAAGAAGAATGGGCAAATGGATGGCGCAACAAGATTAAGGAGAGATATCAAAAAGTCAAAATGTATTGAGAGCTACAAAGGACAGGAAATTGTGGAGATCCATGACCGCCCGCATTCTGAATCGACACATAGAAAAAGAAAAGCGAACTTGAGTAAATGGATGGTGGAGCAAGGTTTAGGAGCAATAACAAAAAGACAAAATTTATTAACAGCTACAAAAGAGAGGAAATGTGGAGCGCCATGATCACCCACGTCCTGAATGGACACGGCAGAAGAAGAAAAGAAAACTTGAGTAATTAGGTA
This sequence comes from Acanthosepion lycidas, assembly GCA_963932145.1. Taxonomy (NCBI): domain Eukaryota; kingdom Metazoa; phylum Mollusca; class Cephalopoda; order Sepiida; family Sepiidae; genus Acanthosepion; species Acanthosepion lycidas. The sequence goes on along the minus strand of OZ010609.1, from coordinate 62,359,465 downwards.
GCGGGACAAGGATTAGGAGAGATCACTAAAATATAAAATATATTAAGAGCTACAAAAGAAAGGAAATTTGGAGAGCCATGATCGCCAACGTCCTGATGGGACACCGCATATAGAAGAAGAAGAAGAAGAAGAAGAAGAAATGCGAGCTTGAATAAATGGATTGCGGAAGAAGGTCCAGGAGAGATCACAAAAAGATAAAATGTATTAAGAGCTACAAAAGAGAGGAAATTGTGGAGGGCCATAATCGCCAACGTCCTAAAGAGAGACGACGCATAGAAGAAGAATGTGCTTCTTGTTCCAACCTCTTTTTCTTTCTTTTTTTGGGGGGTGGGGGAATGGTTTTGTGGTTTGTGTTTTCAACTGGAGGTCTTGCATTACAGATGTTTTCAATTAAGTCATTAAAGGTGTTTTCAATCAAATCGTACGACCCCAGAAAGATTAACATGTTTTTTTCAGAATATTTCCACTGCTACACAATGCAAACTTGTAAAGCGATGGTATACTCGGCTGTATTCCAACTTCAAGTTCAATGGTGCGCACCCCGAAGCCCCAAGGACAACTGCGACAATAGTGGCTCAAACGCCCCACGTTCTTGCAACCTCAATCTGGAGTTCGGTGTATTTCTTGTGTTTGTTAACTTCAAGAACAACTACATTGATGAGAGGGCACTTTTCATTTCTGTTTCGTTTTTTTTCTTTTATTTCCCTTTTAACGACCCATAATGCCTGCTTTGGTGGCCTCAAGTATCATTTTTCTGTATTATTAAAATTTTAGTATATATATCCAGCTGAAAATATCATTATTATTTCTTTGTATTTCTGTTGTATAAGAATTTCCTTCCGGGTCCAAACCAGAGATCTAAGGTCAGAAATGGTTTTATGACATTTTCCCACGAATCATTTTCTGTACAAAAAATCAAAGACCACATACATACATACATACATACATACATACATACATACATACATAATAATTCTTCTTCTTCTTCTTCTTCTTCTTCTTCTTCTTCACCCTTCCCTCTTTTAGGCCTCTTTACTCTTGCTCTCACTCTTAGTAACCCCTTACATACTTCTTCTTGTACAGATTTTACCCTATTAACAAGCAAAGGCAGTAAAGACATTTTGATCCTAAACAGAACATTCCTGAACAATTCTAACCTTTCTGTCTAAGCTCCTGTGTCAAAATTCGCAAATAATTGGTGTGTAATGCTTCAAGTAGATATAAAAATAGATACAAAAAATATAACTTCCTGATTGCTCCCCTGACTGTCCAGGTTGAGACTCTGCACGCTTCATTGTAAAAACGATCTTTTTTATTCAAAACACATGCACAAAACACAATGAAAAGGCGCGGACATGTTGGTATAACGTTCGATGACATCAGAATATTACGGCTTTTCTGATTGGCTCTTTAAAATAAGACAACCAATAGCAAAATACGACGCAAGTGTTTACCTAGGTAGCTGGGCATTAAGTCATTTTTCTCTACCACTGTTCAACCGGTGGTTGGGCATTATGTCATTTTTCTCTACCACCGGTAAAGCGGTGGTCACGGCTCAAAGGCTTTATTTATTAGCATATTCCATAAGAGTTGTTTGGTAGTCAATCCAGGGAAAATCTCAGATTTCTATTATCATCCTCACTATCCTCAAAGTTTTCAACTGTGCTCAGGTCTGAAAATTCTCTATTCGTCCACGAATTTGAAGTCATCTAAATTGATTCGACTGTTAAGGGCCCGGTTCTGAGATTAGCAACTATTATATACTCTTTTCACAGTTTTATGGTTTTATGTACCGTTTCGCAGTTTTCTGGGTTAGCGGATAATGTCTTTGTACGGTGTCTTACTCTCTCTTTGTGTGTGTGTGTGTGTGTGTTATATTTTGCATAGGGTACATATGCACTTCCCCGATCCTGAGAGGGCACAGATACTTGACTCTGATCCTCAACGTGTTTCCACGAAGCAACACTTTCATACGCGTCCGAACGTACAGTTACTTCATTAATCATATTAAAAACTGAACAACACTTTCATCCTAGAAAGAGTGCGCAGACACGCCACGGATTTAGGTAAGAGCTAGGTTGACACGTTGATCCTAGATAGAGGTACAAACATAGCACTGATCCTAAACAAGGTCCAAGGTGACACTTTGATCTTAGGAGAGCGTACAGTCTCTACACTATTAACAGGCCAGGGCAGTATTGGCACGCTGATACTCATCGGACAGTACAGATAGGAAACTGATCCTAGTGCTATGTTGATACTTTGATCCTAGACAGAGTGTACAGATTTTACCTTATTCACAAGCAAAGGCAATAGTGACACTTTGATCCTAAACAGAATGTACAGTTACGACACTGATCATAGCAAAAGATCAACATGTTGATCCTATACAAGCGTACAGATGTTACACTGAACCTAGACAAAGTCAAAGCGAAACTTTGATCCTCGACCAAGCGTACAGACATTGCACATATTCTAGGTAGGAATATGGTAACACTTTGATCCTGGCAAGAGCGCACAGATACTACAGGGTAATGATCATTTTTCACGGGCATGAGGCTTTTGAATCAACTTAGAGACTTTACTCTTTGAATAAAGAGGGATTTAAGACTGTAGGAGGTATCATGGAGAGAAACGGAAATGGACGAAAATATAGAGCGAGTCAATAAAAAATAGTCTAAAATTTTGTCAGAAAACTTTTCCTTCCTGCTCGGTCGCCGGTTTCATCTGAGAAATTTTATGGGATTCTGGTTTGCAGCTGATGTAGAGACGGCAAATATTATTAATTGCTTCCTTATAAAACAAGAATATCTGACGTGGACAAATACATGGATTACACAACAGAAGAGATAGATAGATAGATAGATAGATAGATAGATAGATAGATAGATAGATAGATAGATAATGAACAGACATTGATAGCTATGAACAGACAGTGATAGATAGATAGATAGATAGATAGATAGATAGATAGATAGATAGATAGATAATGAACAGACTAAGATAGATAGATAGTAGACAAACTAAGAAAGAAAGAAAGAAAGAAAGAAAGATAAAAGAAGGAAAGAAAGTAATCTCTTGAGCATAAAATTAAAATTAACACTACCTTACATCTGTCGGTGATGTGGGTGTGAATGGTTAATTTTCGTTTTAGCCTCTCTATCTTGGATGTTTGTTTCTCGATATATCCAAGTATTACAGTTTCTAGTTCAGTGTGCGCATGCGTACTGATGTGCTTGTGTATTCTTTTACTCTTTTCTTCATTGATTTCAAATCGAACAGAAAATCTTACGGCAGCCCGGCCATAATTTCTCATTAAAAAAACTGATGCCTTAATTAAAGCAACTCTTAAATGGAAATAAATTTCAATAATATTGGAAAAATTTGTTTGTTCACGAAAGTCATGGATGTTGTTGAATGTTGTTTTTGTTAAAAATCGCTTATATGATTGGAAATTAGCCTACTTCAAATTCTGTAAGTATTTCAGATTAGTATTTAGTATGGCACAAGGGCACGAATGGGTGAGGTATTAGAATGATCCAAAACTAAAACTGGCGGCAAATGGTTGCATAAGAATGGAAAATTATATTAATAAATAAACAAAAATAGAAAGAGGTGTAAGACAAGAAGGTGTCTTCTCCCCGGACTTCAGTTATGTGCCATGCGTAATACATGCTTAGGCGATCATGATTCTTTCGATACATGACTGACTTTTTTCCCCGCAGTAGGTTGTCATTTCTTTCTGTGGTAGACCAGTTGCCATCCAAGGCTATAGAACCCGGTCTGTACTGCTATTTGCCCATAGTTGGGGTCGGGGAGAGTTGAAGAGGATTCATACATTTCCCACGTAAATGAACGTAATGGATTCGACTGGAATTCGAACTCGGCTCCCCTTTTACTTTCTTTTTCATTCTTTTTTTTTAATTCTTTTTTACTTTCATTATTTTCATTTCTTTCTTTCTTTTTTCTTTTCCTTTTCTTCCTTCTTTATTTCTTTCTTTCTTTTGTGTGTCTTTTATTGACTTTTCTTTGCCGTTCTTCCTTCCTTCCTTCCTTCCTTCCTCCCCTCCTGCCTTCCTTCCTTCCCTCCTGCCTTCCTTCCTTCCTTCCTTTCTTCCTTCCATCCTTCCTTCCTTCCCTCCTTCCTTCCTTCCTTCCCTCTTTCCTTTCTTCCTTCCCTCCTGCCTTCCTTCCTTCCTTCCTTCCTTCCTTCCCTTCTTCGTTCCCTCCTTTCTTTTTTCCCTCCTGCCTTCCTTCCTTCCCTCCTCCCTTCCTTTCTTCCTTCCCTCCTGCCTTCCTTCCTTCCTTCCTTCCTTCCCTTCTTCCTTCCTTCCCTCCTGCCTTCCTTCCTTCCTTCCCTCCTCCTTTCCTTTCTTCCTTCCCTCCTGCCTTCCTTCCTTCCTTTCTTCCATACTTCCTTCCTTCCTTCCCTCCTTCCTTCCTTTCTTCCTTCCCTCCTTCCTTCCTTCCTTCCCTTCTTCCTTCCTTCCCTCCTGCCTTCCTTCCTTCCCTCCTCCCTTCCTCTTCCTTCCCTCCTGCCTTCCTTCCTTCCTTTCTTCCATACTTCCTTCCTTCCTTCCCTCCTTCCTTCCTTCCTTCCTTCCTTCCCTTCTTCCTTCCTTCCCTCCTTCCTTCCTTCCTTCCCTCCTCCCTTCCTTTCTTCCTTCCCTCCTGCCTTCCTTCCTTCCTTTCTTCCATACTTCCTTCCTTCCTTCCCTCCTTCCTTCCTTCCTTCCTTCCTTCCCTTCTTCCTTCCTTCCCTCCTTCCTTCCTTCCTTCCCTCCTCCCTTCCTTTCTTCCTTCCCTCCTGCCTACCTTCCTTCCTTCCTTCCTTCCTTCGTCAGTCAGTTATGTGCCATGCATGATACACGCTTAGGCGATCATGTATCATTCGATACACGACTGACAAGACAGATGTTTTTTCCTGCAGTAGGTTGCCATTTCTTTCTGCAGTAGACCAGTTGCCATCCAAGACTATAGAACCCGGTCTTTTCTGCCATTTACCCTTAGCTGGGGGTAGAAGAAGAGGATTCGTACCTTTCCCAAGAGTATTAGCATGTAAGTGAATGTAATGGATTCGATTGGAATTCGAACTCGGCTCTCCGATTCCGCAATCCGTGATGTGGACTTATAGAACCTAAACAGTGAAGCGATTATGAGAGAATTAGAATTTCTTCAAGGATTCATTATTGCCAGTCACAGTCTTAACAACATTAGACATGCAGATGACACAGTATTGATAGCAGATACAGAAAGGAAAATCAAGGAACTTCTACAAAAGATAGTGAAGGAAAGCGAAAAGAAAGGATTAAACCTTAATTGCAAAAAGAGAGAATTCATGGTTGCTAGCAAAAGGGACAGGCCAATATGCAAATTACAAATTGGGGATACCAAAATCAAACAAGTACAACAATTTAAATATCTGAATATAGAAAGGATTAAACCTTAATTGCAAAAAGAGAGAATTCATGGTTGCTAGCAAAAGGGACAGCCCAATATGCAAATTACAAATTGGGGATACCAAAATCAAACAAGTACAACAATTTAAATATCTGAATATAGAAAGGATTAAACCTTAATTGCAAAAAGAGAGAATTCATGGTTGCTAGCAAAAGGGACAGGCCAATATGCAAATTACAAATTGGGGATACCAAAATCAAACAAGTACAACAATTTAAATATCTGAATATAGAAAGGATTAAACCTTAATTGCAAAAAGAGAGAATTCATGGTTGCTAGCAAAAGGGACAGGCCAATATGCAAATTACAAATTGGGGATACCAAAATCAAACAAGTACAACAATTTAAATATCTGAATATAGAAAGGATTAAACCTTAATTGCAAAAAGAGAGAATTCATGGTTGCTAGCAAAAGGGACAGGCCAATATGCAAATTACAAATTGGGAATACCAAAATCAAACAAGTACAACAATTTAAATAAATAAAAGAAATTATTGTGATCATCGTAAGATGGGTTTCCAGGGGTGGGGTGTTCAAGTTTTATTTTCTTACATTAAGTAAAGCTATAAGAGGACAATATTATTTTGCTTCTGTAATTAAAATTTAAATATCTGAATATATATATATTTTTTGTTATTAGGTTGGTGCAAACATAATGTCGGTTTTTGACGTATTCTTTAACGTCAAAAACCGACATTATTTTTGCACCAACCTAATATTATCTGGCACTCCTTATTACTGGTTCCCATATTGTATTCATTTTTTTGCTTGATTGGCTCAGGAGATTTTTATGGCCTAGCATATGTGCTGATTCCTTAAGTTTACGAATTTTTCTAATAGTGTTCTTTGTATATGATCCCTCAAAGTGCGGTGGTCACCCTACTCTCTCCATATGTGGTCACCGCCTTCTGTGGAATTAGGTTGAGATCATAGACAAAGAACACCATTTGAAGATTCGTAAACTTAAGGAATCAGCACATATGCTTGTCAAAAATGAATAATAAGTGATAATGCTTCATCTAAGAAATTCAGGCAACTTAAGACTATTACTACTTGGTGGAAAAGCCAGAGAAATAAGATGAAAAATACTAGTCAAAAATGAATAATAATTGCCAAGGCTTCATCTAAGAAATTCAGACAACTTAAGACTATTACTACTTGGTGGAAAATCAAGAGTAATAATATGAAAGAAATACTAATCAAAAATGAATAATAATTGACAAAGTTACATCTAAGAAATTCAGACAACTTAAGACTATTACTACTTGGTGGAAAATCAAGAGTAATAATATGAAAGAAATACTAATCAAAAATGAATAATAATTGACAAAGTTACATCTAAGAAATTCAGACAACTTAAGACTATTACTACTTGGTGGAAAATCAAGAGTAATAATATGAAAGAAATACTAATCAAAAATGAATAATAATTGACAAAGTTACATCTAAGAAATTCAGACAACTTTAGACTATTACTACTTGGTGGAAAAGCAAGAGAAATAAGATGAAATAAATACTAGTCAAAAATGAATAAAAATTGCAAATGACTGCCCAAACTATCATATTTATCAATGAGACAAAAACATGAAAACGATGAATGATAATTTGCCAACTTTCTTTTTCCTTTTTAGGGAACAGCAAGTGAATCCACATTCCTTGCGCTTTTGGCTGCACGTACGGAAGCTCTGAAGCGCTATAAAAGCCTGCATGGATCAGTGGAAGACGCTGAAATAAACGCTAGATTGGTTGCCTATTGTTCCGACCAGGTAAGAGTATTTGTTTTTGGAAGAAGGGGCTGAGACTAAACCCCTAATTCTTGGCTCCCTTGATCATGTTTTTCTTTATTATTATTTTAAATCTTAGATCATTTGAACATAAATTTGATACGATTTTATGCTGATGAACTGTGTCAATATTGACAATAAATATATACATAATGTCCATAAAATCCGTGCTCAGCTCTTTAAGTATAATGGATAATTTAACAGATAAAGTTGTTAAGTACCGTATTTGACATAAACGCACGAGTGTATAAGACGCACCCTAATTTCAGCAGGACAAATCATGAAAAATAGTAATTAGTAAAATTAGTAAAAATATTAGTAAATGGTACAACCTAGGCTATATTTATGAGGTATTATTTTGGTTAAACAAGCCATTACTACAATTAAACAAAAAATAATAGGAAAAAAGGTCACGAGCCTACAAAACCTTTATTATATCTAAAGGTATGAAAACAAAATAAAAATCAAGCAATTATTACAATTGAGCAAAACAGTAAAGTTACCATTAAAATTTTATTCATCTTCAAATCCATAAAATTCGTCGTCTTCGTTATCAAAACTGATACTTATTTTCAATACTACTATCATAGTCGTTAAATAATACGTCATCTTCCGTTCCATTGAGAGCATTGTTAATGTCACACTTTTTTTTAAAGATTTTACAATTTCTGCTCTAATATTATCCCCAGCTTGCTTCACTAATTCGCAGACTTGTGCAATGTTGGGTCTTTTTATTCTTCCTCTAAGTTTAAGGTCGTGATCAAGCATTGCCATCCACGTGTTCCATTGCTCCTTCATATTTAAGTCTAAGCTAATAGCTGTTGCCAAGTAGCTAATTTCGACCGACTATCTCGAATTTTAAACCTACGCATGGCATATAAGACGCAGGAGAAATTTAAATGATATTTTTAGAAAAAAAAGAGTTCCGCCTTATATACAGTCTAATACCGTAATAACAAAACGGAAAAGTTAAAACTTTTGAGATGAAGAATTATTATAACTGACAACTGACATCCATTAGACATGGCACGTGGAACTAGAACAGTCTATACCAGTGAGCGAAATAAAGGTTTCAGTTCGACAGTCCAACCACATGAAGAAGGCCGGGGCGTACAACGGCCGAAACGTTGTAATAAATATGGCGATAGAGATGAGGACAATAGTCCGAATAATGTAAATAGTGTACATAATACCTCATTTCAGAAATATAGACAGATATTGAAAGGCCGAAACGTTGTAATAAATATGGCGACAAAGATGAGGATTATAGTCCGAATAATGTAAATAGAATTATTATTATTGATATATAGCCTTCTTGTTGGATAAACATGCTCATCTTGTTTTGCTTTTTATTTGTTTGTTTGTTTGGGGTTTTTTTTCTTGTTTTTTCGGAAGTTGTACTTGTTCGTCTTCGTTTTTATCATTTCATCACGTAATTCTCTCAGTTTATTTGGCCCTTATGTCGCTCGTTTTTATTTTGAGGTGGGGTCGGCGTAGACCTTTCAGAATTTAAACCCTAATCCTTTATTCAATGAACAGGACACACTGTTCTTATTGTACTTTCCATGTTTAGGGGACATCATTTCATCACGTAATTCTCTCAGTTTATTTGGCCCTTATGTCGCTTGTTTTTATTTTGAGGGGGTTCGACGTAGACCTTTCAGAAGTTAGACCCAAATCCTTTATTCAATGAACAGGACACACTGTTCTTATTGTACTTTCCATGTTTAGGCGACATCATTTCATCACGTAATTCTCTCAGTTTATTTGGCCCTTATGTCGCTCGTTTTTATTTTGAGGGGGGATCGGCGTAGACCTTTCAGAATTTAGATCCAAATCCTTTATTCAATGAACAGGACACACTGTTCTTATTGTACTTTCCATGTTTAGGGGATATCATTTCATCACGTAATTCTCTCAGTTTATTTGGCCCTTATGTCGTACATCTTTCTCTTTTCTGTGAAGCAGAGAATATGACTTTTCAGCACATCACAACAGAGGGATTTAAACATATTTTAACCAATATTTTTAATTCATTAGACCTTCACCTCTTGAACAATCTTGTGGTGTAATTTTGGAGCCTTACATCTAATGTCCTTCACCAAGATGTGCCATGTTTACCCTTTCTTAATCAAAGGACTTTTAATGGTACTCATCTCTATGCTTGGACTACTGAGGAGATTGTCAGGGCCTAACATGTGTGTTGATTCTTACAGATACTTTACCCACCGATGCTGTTCTCTGTGTATTTTCATTCCATCTTTTCACCCACCAGAAATGATCAACCGTGCGTGAGTTTATATAGAAGAAAAAATGCGTTTGAACTACCGCTTTCGATATTTTCCTTCCCTTACTTTTAGCTAGGTCTTGCCCTTGTTTTACTGACTGCAAAGGCTAGAATACACGCAGTTCTTAGTCATGTCCTTTTCTGTGGTGGGTTTTTTTGTAGGGGGAAGAGATGCCTCTGAAGAGTTGAACACTTTTTTAATACAAGGGCAACATGTTTGTGATTATATACAGGTTAGAATACTCAGGTAAAGACAAACAGTATGTGACCCCGAAAACTGAAATGAAACTGTCCCAAATCCTGAAAATGAGGGAGGAATTCAAAGTGAAATGACTACAGACACCTACACGCAATACAGGGTGCCCCTAATGTCTGTGTGCAATTTAAAATCTTGTTGTTTTGTAACTATATATGATAAAAACAATCTTTAAAAGGAAAAGAAAGAAAAAGTCTCTAAATTTATTATTGGGGATATTAATTTTCAAAACATGTTGATCTATCTACCTATCTATCTCAGTCTATTGATATCTATCTGTCTTTAGCTCACTCTTTCTCTCTCTCTTTATACATATATATATATATATATATATATATATATATATATATATATATATATATATATAAATCTCTATCTATAAAAGGCAGGATGTGTGTGTGTGTGTGTGTGTGTGTGTGTGTGTGTGTGTGTAAAACGAATGCACGGCCGCATTTTTCGACGGATTTGCACCAAAATTTACATGCACATGCTCCAAGTTAGTGGGAAGGCCAAGACCAACTTTGCATTTCCCAACGATAGTGAAAATAATCGATTTTTTCATGCTTCTACGGCAGTTTTCATGTAGTTTGCGGCCATTTTCTACTGGCCAGAGTGATATATATATATATATATATATATATATATATATATATATATATATATATATATATATATATATTGTGCATATTTCGGTAGCAATTTTTCATTAATGCAGGTTTCATTAAATAATATAGACAAGTTTTGTCTATTTCTTTTAAGTAAGTTCCTTTCATATTGTCTGATAAGCTTAATCACATTATCGTTGAAAGACGAAAGAAAATCACCATACTGATACATGTTTATATCCAATCTAAGCTTTCAGCTTATATAAGCCATTATCAAAGATGAAACACAGACGAAACTACAAAAATAGTCCGCCTTTGCTGCTTGAATAAGCTTTGTAGTTTCGTAGACGAGTAGAAAGACTAAAACGTAGAGTGCTTAATACGGTAAGAAGAGCGATAAACTAGAATAAATCCTAAGAAGCCAGGCAAACATACCTAGCTTTCACCTATCGAATCTTCTAGCTAAAAAGAAATGACGGAACAGTATTTATTGATAAAACCATTAAAAAAACATTAAAAACTAATAGTGTGTGTGTGTATGTGTGTGTGTGTGTAACCATAAAGTCCGTGCAACGTAAAATATTTGTAGTTTTGTAACTCTACATGATATATAAACAATGTGTAAAAAAGAGAAAAAAGAAGTATTTAAATTTATTATTGGGATTGTTAATTTTCAACATGTCTGCCATCATTATGCATATAAAGTATAATATGATTCTGTAGTTCTCGGGTGACATTTTGCAGCTGATATTCAGTAATACCTTCGATCTCCTGAATTATTCTAGCTTGTAATTCCTCTAAAGATCGATCTTTAGTTAAATAAACATTACTTTTCACATGTCTCCCTTAAAAAGAAATCCATTGGAGTCAAACAGCAATTCTGCAAAAAGAAAGTCATTTTGAAGTTTCGATAAATTGAAATACAAAAAAATGTAAATATTGCAAACACAAGACGAAATCTAGACATATCAATCGATACCTCCATTTATTCGATAAAAAATAAACATACACGATGAAAAAATTCCTCAAACGTAATAAAAACAATGTTTTATCGTCAAATTTATCATCTTTTGGGATTTGGGGATTATTAAATTATATTTTTTCATCCTTTTTAAAACCTTCAAAATATTGATTAAAAGTTGTTTTTTGCTTGTTTTTTTTTCGTTTGTTTTTTTTCGTCAGTCCGGTGGCCAATGATTAAATTTGATCGTCTTAATGCGGTGAAAAACACATTAATTTGGGAAAATCTTAACATATCAATCTGTACCTCCACACATTCGATAAAAATTGAATATACATTCTGAAATATTGTTAATATCTATCTATCTATTTTAGCCTATTAATATCTATCTCTAGCTGTCTCTCTCCATATATTATATATATATATATATATATATATATATATATATATATATATATATATATATAGTGTGTGTGTGTGTGTGTGTGCCCATAAAGTCCGTGTGCAATTTAAAATGCTTGTATTTTTGTAACTATATATGATAAAAACAATCTGTAAAAAGAATAAGAAAGAAAAATTCTCTAAATTTATTAATGAGGTTGTAAATTTTAAAGGTTTTCAGCAGGTCTGTAGTTCTCGAGTGACATTTTGCAGCTGATTTTCCATCATACGTTCAACCACATCAATTATCCTAGCTTGTAATTCTTCTAAAGTCTGAGCTTTAGTTGAATAAACATTCCTTTTCACATGTCTTCCCTAAAAAGAAATCCATTGGAGTCAAACAGCAATTCTGAAAAAAGAAAATCATTTTGAAGTTTCAAGAAAGTGAAATAAAAAGGAAGCAAAACAAATGATAAATAAATATTGACATCTAAATATCTAGACATATCAGTCAGTACCTCCACTCATTTGATAAAATATGAGCATACATGATGAAAAGATGTAAATATCTATCTCTAGCTATATATATATATATATATATATATATATATATATATATGTAATAAAAAGGCTTAGACACTAATATTTCATGGTCATAATTTATTCCATTGGAATCGTAAATATTAGTGTTTAAGCCTTTTTATTATATCCTTACTCTGTCCTGAACATTGAGTTCTACTGGGATTCTATCCTCTTGGAATTTTTTGTATAGAAATATATATGTATGTGTATGTATGTATGTATATATATTTATATATTTTGCATATATATGTGTATACTTACCACTAATATTATCAATATATATATACATATATATATATATATATATATATATATATATATATATATATATATATATATATAATCTGTAAAAAGGAGAAGATAGAACTATTTAAATTGATTATTGGTATTGTTAATTTTCAACATATCTGCCATCATTATGCATACAAAGTATAATATGATTCTGTTGTTCTCGGAAGACATTTCACAGCTGATTTTCCATCATACATTCAACTACATCAATTACCCTAGCTTGTAATTCTTCTAAAGATTGAGGTTTAGTTGAATAAACATTACTTTCCACATGTCCTCATAAAAAGAAATCCAATGGAGTCGAATCTGATGATCATGGAGGTCAAGATAATGGTTCACCTCTTCCAATCCACCTGTTAAGGAATTTTCATTTAGGAAATGCCTAACTTGCAGAGCAAAGTGACAAGGTGCACCATCTTGTTGAAACACTGTATCCGCTATTAGTTCTACTTGGTCAAGCTTAGGAATAATAAAGTCATTTTGCAGCATTTCTAAATAGTGATCGAACATTAGAAATATACCCTTCAAAATTTCTGGAAAAAAAAGGGTCATTTTGAAGTTTCAAGAAATTGAAACACAAAATAATAGATAAAACACAAAGCAAACTAAACAGAACTGATCTTTGTAGGAATACGATCATGTCCGCTACCGAGTTTTTATCTTTCCAAATAAGCTTGAAAATAATTGCTCTAATTTAGACGTTCATATCTAGTATATGAGTGGTAGACTTAAATTTTTGGATACAAAATCCCCTTTATACATGACTTAGGAGCACTTGATATTTTTTCGCAGGCTCACTCTTCGGTGGAAAAAGCCAGCCTCATTGGACTGGTCAAACTTCGTCTCCTCCCGACTGATGACCACCTCAGCCTTCGAGGACAAACCCTACACGACGCTGTCCAGAGGGACAAAGAGAATGGACTCATCCCTTTCTTTGTAAGTTAAACGTAACCGTAAGTTCTTTCCTAACAGTTTTTTTCTACCCTCTTCTAGTTTGGGGAACTCCCATCCAGTTCCATGCTTTACAGCCAACATTAATCTTCAAAAATTTAAATGCAGTGTCAATCGTTATCTACTGTCTTCTGGATTCTCCTTCTTGTATTTTATACTTACTTCCTGATTAATCTTCTCCTCAGTAACGTTTTCTCAGTTTCCATCACTCTCATTAACCCCTTACGTCTGAGTGGTTTTATTGCCTTGCTTGAGGTGAAATGATGAGAAATCTACTGTCTTCTCGAATTTTGTTCTTTTTATTGTCCTTTTTCCTTACTAGCGGTTTTTCAATTTTCTTCACTCTATTGTCTTTCACCCTCAGCAACCCCCTGCGTCTTAGTGGCTTTAGGACCTTCTTTCGGGTAAAATGACACAGATAATACAAAAATAAATCTGTTGGGAGCCATGATTGCGTATGTTTCGAAAGGAGATGGTATTTAATAAAGACAAATTATTTAAATAGCTGGGTAGGCTGCTATGTTAAATGTTCAGATGAATATCATAATATAACTTCTTAAATAGGACTAGAATCACCATCATTACCTCTGTATTCCATTTGAAAGGAGGAAGTTTTACTCAGATAACTTTTTTCCTCTTCCTAAGGACTTTGTGTAACAAACTCTCGTGAGGATGTTTCTCTGAACACTATGACCTTAACTTCTTCAAGTCAAGAGCCAATCGCTATCTATCCTCATAATCTTCTGGATTCCTCTTTCATTTTCTTTGCTTTCTTCCTGATTATAATTCTATTATTCTTGATTACTTCTCGCTTGTGGAACATTCTTCAAACTCCATGCTTTCCAGTCAAACTTAATCTTGAAGAATTTAAATGCAGTGTCAATCGTTATCTACTGTCTTCCTGATTACTCTCCTATTGTTCTTACTCATTTCTCGCTTGTTGGACACTCTTCAAACTCCATGCTTTCCAGCCAAACTTGATCTTCAAGAATTTAAATGCAGTGCCAATCGTTATCTACTGTCTTCCTGATTATTCTTCTATCGTTCTTGCTCATTTCTCGCTTGTTGGACACTCTTCAAACTCCATGCTTTCCAGCCAAACTTGATCTTCAAGAATTTAAATGCAGTGTCAATCGTTATCTACTGTCTTCCTGATTATTTTTCTATCGTTCTTGCTCATTTCTCGCTTGTTGGACACTCTTCAAACTCCATGCTTTACAACCAACGTTGATCTTTAAGAATTTAAATGCAATGTCAAAAGTTATCTACTGTCTTCCTGATTACTCTTCTCTTGTTCTTGCTCATTTCTCGCTTGTGGAAAACTCTTCCAACCCCAACCTTTACAGCCAACTTTATTTCAAGAATTTAAATGCAGTGTCAATCGTTATCTACTGTCCTCTGAATTCCTCTTCTTTTATTTTTCTCGCTCCTTAATAACGTTTCTATTTGTCTTATTTTTTCACACTCTGTAACTCGTTGTGTCGTAGTGATTTCATTGCCTTGGTTGGCGTGAAATGATTTAATATATATATATATATATATATATATATATATATATATATGTATATATACTACATAGTTCTTTCCATGCGTACGTGTTTATCTGTCGCAACGTTACTATCTATGTCATATTTACCTTTTCATAATTTTATTTTCCCATTAGGCCCATATTTTCTATCGTCTTTTCTTCTTCAACCCAGTCTGTCTATTCATATCGATCGCTTTTAAAAAAATTCCAATCAACAATCCCTTTCAAACAAATGATTTCCTCCTTAAAAATGTTGCTCTCACAGCGAATAGTCCTGGGTATGACGATAAACTATATCCGGCAGCAAGTTCGTGAGATTAGAGGATTTGAGGAGGGTGGAACGAACTTTTAATAGCTGTTGTTTCCACGTCCAGTAGAACCAGTTGGTGTCCCAACTATGGTCAAAGAGTGAACCATCAAAGTGATTTTTATAGTAAAAATACCAGCAGTACATTAAAAAATATATTAACAATACAGTTTTATATTAAAATGACCAACGAAGCATTTTATAGCAAAATGCCAAGCAACACTAAAAAGTATAAAAATACATTTTTATAGTAAAATTACCATTCATAAATTTTTAAAATGAATTGCCAGCAATACATTTTTATATCTACAAACTATATACCTAAAAAAACGTCCTTGATACGACAATAAACTATATCCGCGTACTGGGTAAGACGATAAACTACATCCGCGTGCTGGGTAAGACGATAAACTACATCCGCGTGCTGGGTAAGACAATAAACTACATCCGCGTGCTGGGTAAGACAATAAACTGCATCCGCGTGCTGGATAAAACGATAAGCTACATCCGCATGCTGGGTAAGACGATAAACTACAACCGACAGCAGCGCCTCTGTTCAGGAGGTTTAGAGGAGTGTGGAACTACCTCTTAATTGCTGGTGTTCCCAGGTCCAGAAAGGAAGCCAAATCACCAAAAGGTTATTCGATAAGAAAAGCGTAAACGACTATTTTCAATTCACAGGCTGTGGTATGCATTAACATTGTCTGAAAAAGATTGTCAGGTATTTTCATATTTTCGTTTTCCCATGATAAATTGTTATTGGATTGGGTTACGATGGGCATAATAATCTCTCGGATTAAATTACGATTAACTTAATAATCTCTGGGATTGCATTAGTATTAGATCAATAATCCTCGAAATTGGAGTAACAGTGACCTAATAATCTCCAGAAGTGGATTACAATTAGCTTAATAATTTCTGAGATTGGGTTACGATTAGCCTAATACTCTCTGTGATTGGATTACGATTGTCGTAATAATCTCTGTGATGGTATTACGACTGACATAATAATCGCTGGCAAAGACTTACTATTGGCTGAACAATCGGTAGGATTGGATTATTATTGGATTAATAATCTTTGGATTGGATTACGACTACCTTAATAATCACTGGGATTGGATTACGGTGGGCATAATCATCTTTGAGATCGGCTTACTATTGGCTTAATAATAATTTCTGGCATTCAATTACCATTGGCTTATAGTTGGGATTGGATGACATTTGTCATAATAATATCCAGGATTGAATTACAATTGGATTAATATTCACGGGGATTAGATTACGGTTGACTTAATAATCTCTGGGATTGAATTAGGATTGGATTAATAATTGCCGGGATTGGTTTAATAATTGCCGGGATTGGATTACGATGGGCATAATAATCTATGTCATTGTATTATCATTGGCGTAATAATCTCTGGGATGGGATTACGGTTGACTTAATAATATCTGGAATTAGATTACTATTACCTTATCACTGGGATTAGATGACGATTGGCTTAATAATCTCTGGAAGTGGATTACGGTTAGTTCAATAATCTCTGTCATTGTATTTCGATTGGTGTAATAATCTCTAAAATCGGATTAAGATTAGCATAATAATCTCTGGGTTTGGTTTATGATGAGCTTAATAATCTCTGAGATTGGATTACCATTGACTTACAGATCTCTGAGATTGAATTACGTTTGGCTTAATAATGTATGGCATTGGATTACGGTTGGCTTAATAATCTCTGGTATTGGAATAAGATTAGCTTAATCATCTTTGATATTGAGTTTGGTTGGGCATAACAATCTCTGGGATTGGATTTCGCTTAACTTAAGAATCTGTGACTGTCTTACGATCGGCGTAATAGTGTCTGGGATCAGATTACGATTAGCTTAATAATCTCTTGGATTGGATTACGATTAGCTTAATAATCTCTTGGATTGGATTATGATTTACTTAATAATATTTAGGATTGTATTACGATTGGCTTAGAAATCTCTGAGATTCGATTACGTTTGGCTTAATAATATATGGCATGATTTGCAGTTGGCTTAATAACCTC
>OZ010609.1:62297020-62337020 GCA_963932145.1 Acanthosepion lycidas | reverse complement strand
TGATCAGTTTATATATTTTATATCACTAGGATCCACTTGGATTATATACCAACAAATTTATTACCTTTACGATATATATATATATATATATATATATATATATATATATATATATATATATATTATATAATTAATACAAGTAAAAGTTTTGTCACATATCTGATCTATGTTACCTTCAGCATTCCGACTCGAGAGTTTCGTAGACAAAACCTCTCGGAATCACTCCGTCCACTCGTCAGGGAGTATCAGCAACTGTCTGCTTTTATTTCTCGATTTTTATTTCATTGTTACTGAATTAACTTGCCGATGTTTCTTCCATCTTCTGGCTTTCTTCTTATATATATATATATATATATATATATATATATATATATGTATATATATATATATATATATATATATATATATATATATAAACACATTATGAAATGGACAAAGTCCGACAATTATTTAAAGATATATATAGAGCCATTCCCTTGTTTAAATTTAAATCAATGAGAAAACAATTTTCAGTGGGGGATTTGTGCAAAAACAACTTGTTCTGAACCTTTGATATCTATTTGATGAAATACATGATTGAATGAATTGATGGGCAGATTTCAACATTGATATGACAGTTGAATTAACAAATATGTATTGTAAGTCACTACCCACTGATCGATGATTTATTGCCCAACTTGATGTCTATCTTGTCTCATTTTAATCTTGTTGATGTGACCTCAGTCTTCTGGCTTTCTCCTTTTCTATATGTTTTTAATCATTTCACCCAAGCAAGGCAGGAGTACCACTAATGCGCAGAGGATTACAGAGTGTAAAAGTAAGAGAAAATACTCGATATAGGAGAGAGTGGAAAGGTGGACAGGGTTCAAGTCAAATGAAGATGGCGATTGACACTACATTTAAATTTTCGAAGATCCTAAAGATCAGGGAAGCAAATAAGAGGAAGGAAGTTCCACAGTAAAGAAGTGGTGGTTATAATTATACTCATTTTGATCTTGCCGATGTGATCTCCATCTTCTGGCTTTCTCTTTCTATATTTTGGAAAAGAGTCATTCCCTTATTCAAATTTAAATTTAATTTAAATCATAGGGAAAAAATTTCAGTATTTTTTTTGTGGGGTGGTGTTTGTTTTTTGGGAGGTTTTCTTTGTTTTTTTGGAGGGAGAGTTATTTGTTTGTTTTTTTGTTTTGGGGTTTTTTTTTGCTTCCCGGAGGCCACCTTTAATCAAAGTGAATTATACTTATCCAAGAAACCTAGGAGATATTCCCTTGTTCAAATTTAAATCAAAGGGGAAAAAATTTAGTGGAGTGGGAGGGCAAAAGCTTCTAGAGTTGTCCTTCTATATCTTGGATAGGAATAATTCCTTTGTTCAAATTTAAATTTAATTTATATAAAAGGGAAAAAAATTAATTGGGAGGTTTGTGCCACCCGGGACCTCGCTTTGATAAAAATGAAATATACTTATCCAAGTACCCTAGGAGTCATTCCCTTGTTCAAATTTAAATTTAATTTATATCAAAGGCTACAAAGATTTCAGTGTGCCCTCTAAGAACCCTTTCGACCAACATGATTATCCAAGTACCCAGGGTAATGTAGTTTCAGAATATATACGGTTATGGGTGGGGTGTTATCTCCAAAACACTAGGAGGAGTTCGATAACAAACAGACAGACAGAGGTTACAACTTTATATATATAGATAAAGCCTTTTTTTCAATAAAATCCAATATTATCGGTCGTGACCTGGCATCTTCTTTTAAATTACATTAAGTATACTTTAAATTTTCTAATTTTCCTAAAATAACTTTTGAAAAAAGTATAATTGAATTTTATAAGACTTTTAAACGGGAAATTTGCCTTTTGTTTATAAAACTATCAATAATGACTGACATGATTGATTTTACGTCAATTTTGATGACTCAAAAAAAACAAGATTTTTAGCTAAAATTTCGGACGACATGTTAGAAAGAATTTAAAATATTAAAAAAATACTCAAAAAATACTTTGGTCTTTCCTCTTAATTATGACATAAACATTTAGACAATACAATTTTTTTTTAATCAAGTTTGGGTTTTTTTTTTTTTTTTCAGGGTATGCTTTTTTTAGCAAAATTTTGGACATATCCTCCGCCCATCACAATTGAATAAAGCTAATTTCGATTTCTGTTCGCCGCATGCAGCTCCAGAATCGATGAATTCAAGAAGAGAAAATCTTCCATACAAAAATCACATGGATTGCTGAATAGAATCATGTGGAATGAAATGGGGGCACCAGGGCAAGATCACAAGAGATATATCGGAAGAAAAGAGAGGGAAGGAAATTACAGTTCTGAAAGAACTAAAAAAAAAAAAAATGAAAAGAAAAAGAACTCATAAACAGATAACTTCGTTCATCCCCACCCCATAGTTTTCCAGCATACATCCACATATTAATAAAGTATTCAGTGTATTCATGAAGATATTAAGTCTCCCCAAACTGATCCACCATATTTAATCAGTCAACATTGGTAAATACTGTAACTGAACTTTATTCTGATCATGTTTCCAAGTCTCAGTCATTTATTTTCTTTCTTTTTTTTAATATTATTAAATCTTAGTTAATCTAATCATCCTGTTGCCTTGTTTCTGATTGTCGATCTGTTAATTCCACTTTCACTCCACATGTTCGAAGAGGAGTCCGGGAGTAGATGGTTTCTACTGTATGTTTATATAGTTATTTTTTCTATAACGTTGTGATACCGATGAAAAAATTCCAGTATGAATATTTACAGTCGAAGGGAGATAACCCTGACGCCTCTTTAAATCCGAAACATCTTCAAAAATTTAATTACAATTCCTTCTGTCTTTTTAATTCATATTCTTTTTATTGTCCTCTTCTGTAAATAATGTTTATCTCAGAATCTCGCACACTCAGTAACTCTTTACGTCTTATGGGCTTTATTGCCTTGCTTGGAGTAAAGAGATTTAAAAAAAATAAATTAGCACAAAACCACTGGTTAAGCAAAAAGTCATATCTTTCTGTTTCGTTTGCTGCGTGTCGTAATCTTTTTGCTTCATTTTCTGTGTTTTGTAAGGATTCCGTTTCATTTATAGCACACCGTAAGGTTTTTGTTTCCTTTACTTCGTGACGCAAGCTTTTTGTTTCATTTTCTGTGTTTTGTAAGGATTCTGTTTCATTTATAGCGCACCGTAAGTTTTTTGTTTCCTTTACTTCGTGACTCAAGCTTTTTGTTTCATTTTCTGTTTGTAAGGATTTTGTTTCATTTACTTCGTGACGCAAGATTTTTGTTTCATTTTTTGTGCTCTGTAAAGTTTTTGTTTCATTTATAGCGCACCGTAAGGTTTTTGTTTCCTTTACTTCGTGACGCAAGCGTTTTGTTTCCTTTTCTGTGCCCTGTAAGTTTTTTGTTTCATTTATTGCGCAGCGTAAGATTTTTGTTTTATATACTGTGGTCCGCCGGCTTTTTGTTTCGTTTACTTCGTGCCGTAAGCTTTTTGCTTTCTTTACAGAAGTTCGAAGTCTTTTTTTGCTTCATTTGCTGTGGATATTTTTGTTTCAATTACTTAGCGTCGTATACTTTTTGTTTTATTTACTGTGGTCCGTTTGTTTTTTTTTTCATTTAATGTGCTCCATTGGATTTGTGTTTCATTAACTGTATCACGTAATCTGTTTGATTCTTTTACGGATTACCGTATGTTTTTTGTTTTTTTGTATTATATACTGTGGTCTGTAAGTTTTTTGTTTCATTTACTGTAGTCATTAAGCCTTTTCTATTATTTACTGCGAACCTTAATCTTTTAGTTTCATTTACTGCGGTCCATATGTTTTGTTTTTTTTGTTACTGCGGTCCGTTATCTTTCTATTTTATTTACTGTGAGCCGTCAGCTTTTTATATTGCGTTCCGTAGGCTTTGTATTTCATTTACTGCGCATGGCATCCTTTTCATTCAATTTACTTCGTGCCACAAGCTGTTTGTTTCATTTACTGCGGTCCATATAACACTTTGCATGATTTTCTGTTTAAAATACCTATTGTTACAACCTTAAACGTTGTCTATATTAACCGCGGTCCTGCTGTATGCTGGCTGTGAAAGAAGAGTGGGCATCGACCTGATTTCTTCCAATTTCTCTCATTGCAGGATCAAAGACAGCACTTCACTGCACCGGACATTCAACGTTGATCCATTGTATTTGAAACACGAGAACTCAGGTAAGTTTTTTCTCGGGCATTTTTCTTTGGTTGCGCCAATAGAAAAGTATTAATGGACTATACCAAATTACTACACTTATATGAAACAACGCAGAAGTTATTATAATACGAAAGAAATCAGGGTAACTCTTGACTCAAGAGGCAGAACAGATAGAAGGCAAGAGGGAGAGGGAAAAACAATGCATAACCTACCTATATATATAACCCCACAAATCAGGACCTACCCACATTTCCTTCCCACACAAAACAGACATGCTGACGGAAATGTTGAGGCCGCACACTTATACACACACCCAAACGAATATACACACTTACAGACGTCATATTCACTCACCCACTAATGAGCCAAATGATAACACACACCCATAGTAATATACACGCTTACACACATCATACTCACTCACTCCCTAAGAACCAAATAACACACACACACACTTAACAGAGACACCCCCCCCTTTCCAGGAACCAATAAAACTGTCAAAATGACCAAGGGAATTCAGATCAGCATGAATCCATCCAGCTCTTATCTTAAATAACAACTTAAAAGAGCCTGTTTGACCAACACAAGAACTGACCAAAATTCATGTTAAAAAATTAAAAAACAAATGAAAACTACAGACAAAAGTTCATTTTCTCCATCAAGAGATTCATTTCTGTAGTTCACTGCTACCAGCAAGCAGATTTTTTTCTCCTGATGATGGCCATGTTGGTCGAAACTAGTCGAGTAATCTAAATGAAATAATAATAAAAACGAAATAATATTAATATACAACCCAGTGTGTCTGAAGATTTTAATTTTTTAATATTTTTATTGTTCAATATATATATATATATATATATATATATATATATATATATATATATATATATATATAATAATTTACAACTGTCTTAATAGTAAGTCCAATAACACTTTTAAAAATGACCTCCAATCAATTGTTAACAAGGACAAGAAATGACTTGTATATTTTACCCCCACGAAAACGAAAATGCTTGCTTTAAAAACATCTTTTGAGAACCATCTTAGAGGATCGGACATTTTCTCTCTTTTATTTTATAAATTCGTTGAATATTGATTCATATTTTCCATTTGTCAAATTTCTTAAAAATTTTGTCGGGATTCTATATCCTATTTTAAACACACACACACACACATATAACAAACAGGACATCTACGATAAACTAAAAGATATGACTACGTCATGAGCTGCGAATATAATTTTATGTAATTGTCATCTTTGATAATGGCTTATTTAAGCCGAAAGCTTATATAGGATTAAAAAATATGTATCAATATTGTGATTTCTTTCTTCGTTTAATGATAATGTTATTAAGCTTATCAGACGTTATGAAAAGAATTTACATAAAATAAATAGACAACACTTGTCTATATTATTTAATGAAACATGTATCAATGAAAAAATGCTGCCGAAATACACACACTATATGTGTGTGTGTGTGTCCCTTTTCTCAGTGTCCCTTTGCTCAGTGTCCCTTTTCGCAGTGTCCCTTTTCGCAGTGTCCCTTTTCGCAGTGTCCCTTTGCTCAGTGTCCCTTTTCTTTTATAAGTCCAATGTACATTTATTCATATTAATTTTCTATCTTTTCCAGGAGCCGCCATTGATTACATGGTAAGTAAATTCAAAATATATTCCATCATATCCTATTATCTGTTTCCATCGTTTTGTCAGAAACTCAAATCCACACTTATACATTTGGCTGGTTTAGAGGCAAAAGAACTTCATGTCCTCTTTTTCAACCTCATCGACATTGTTGAACCCCCACCCACACAGGAAATGAGCTTTGTCTCAGAAAATAGTATAATTAGATAGAGCAAGGTCTGAACTGTAGGTAAGTTGAGGCTTCAATTCCGGCCCTTCCAGTTCCTCAGTTTACCGGCAGTGTGTGCCGAGACATTGTCATGAAAAAGAGCGCACATCTTCGATTGACCAATGCCAGTTAGCGGGCTTTCAAATCATTTAATGCTTGCAGTAGTTGCTGACAATAAAGGTCAGTATTCACAGTATGACCATCTGGGATGAGCTCAAAGTACAACACCCACCTCGAAATTCAACGACCTGTTCAAACCACCCTTATTTGACGACAAGTTCTAAAACATTTCCGAGACAAAGCCATGGAACTACGAAATAGATTAAATTTTTCTTCCCCAGTTCCAATTCGACGCCAAATAAATACTTCTTGAGGATTATCAGCAGTTGTTTGCAAATGTTTACTCCACGTTCAACCTGTTCATTGGTTAGTTCATGAGAAAATTCTTAACAGTGTCTGTTCACAAGGCCGAGCTTTTGGGGTTGTCGACTGATGGTGCTTTATGAAGGACCAAGTTATGCCAACAATGTACAAGTGCGCGTGCTTGGGAATTGTTCAACCATTTCAAGCAAGACCCCATCTTCCACAACTGAAGGTATCACTGGCCTTGGCTTGTCTTCGAGACTGGTGTAAACTTCTGTTGTAGAATAGCTAACACCCCTTCAGCGCTCTACCAGATCGCCTGGCTCATAGTCTTAAATAGTCTATTATTAAGGACTTCAACAGTTGATTAATAAGTTGATACTAAGCTGATTGATATTCGGACTGATCTTACTTCGTTTGGCTATACAGCATTTGACCCTCTTCTATTCCTTGTAAGTTGTCTTGTTAATTGTTTTGTAACTTATTGTTCTGTGTTTTTGTATGTATCCGTTAGCACCGGATACTGGTGCCGAATAAATATATTAAGCATTCATTCTTCTCTGTGTATCATTCATCTCAACGATACAGCAACTTCCTTGAAGCATCTGAACCAGTTCTGTGCCAAATGTTCCTTATCAGTTCCTTGGGCTTCCACATCATTAATTTCTTTCGCCATTCCCCTTGCATTTGGTCATTTTTTTTTTCGAAGATAGCGTAAACTTGGTCTAATTGCAATTTATTCGCCAGTGATTATCAAAGCTGTAAAAGAAAGAATAAACAATGGAGGTTTCTATGTCATGTATGTAAATAAAGAATAAACAATTCAGCCTCCATTGAACAATAAGATAGCAGGGAAATACACGTTGCTAATGATCATCAATGAAAATCTGAAAAAGCTAGACTCAACCTAATATTTTGACGGAGATCAAAAAATTACCGTATATTTTCGTGTATAAGACGACCTTTAAATCTCAAAAATCACCCTTAAAATTTTGAGCCCTGACCATCGCTTTACTGATTGTAGCGAAAAATGACGTCATGCCAAGCCACCGGTTGAAAAGTGATAAAAAAAAATGACTTATTACCCAGCCACCGGTTGAACAGTGGTAGAGAAAATGACAATGCCCAAGCCACCGGTTGAACAGTGGTAGAGAAAAATGACTTAATACCCAGCCACCGGTAAAACGGTGAGTAAACACTTGTAACTATTTTTATACCATCCGTGAACCATTACATACCAATTATTTGCGAATTTTGACTCAAGAGCTCAGGCAGAAGGGTTCAAATTGTTCAGGAACGCAGGGTTCAAAGGGTTAAAATTTGGGGGTCGTCTTATACTATAATTCTAAAAAAGAATCCTTAAGCTATGAGTGATGTTTGTCGGTAGGCTAACCTTGGCCTCAGTATGATAACCAACGTACATAAAATGATTCACAAAAAAAAAAAACGATAATAAAAGTAATAAAACTTTTTATATTTTTACTGGCATAACTTCTTAATAAATTACCTATTTCAAGAATAATTCCATATAAATGAAATCACCTTGTATCCATGCAAAGCTCAACTGAGAAAATGCAAACATTGAGTTATGATTGCCTTTACATCAACATTTATCTTTTGTTAAACTTTCAATTATGAATAAAAAATTGAATAAAAATATTGAAGGTGGAATGTACTATTATTGTACATTATCGTACTGTTATTAGTAGTATTTTGGGATTGTCGATGAAGTATAAGTAAATGGCCATTAGTACACCAGGCTGTTTGTATCTGTTTACATAGAGGGAAAGAAGAAGAGGAAGAAGAAGAAAAATCAGTATTCGCAAGAGTTGAAGAGGTGAAATGTAAGTAAAATAATGGTTTCTCTTTTAGGGGATGTGTGTAGGAAAAACATATGAAATCGTTTTTTTTTATTTTGTTTATTTTAAATTTCTAAGGATAGAGTAAGTAACATTTCCAATAACATCATCTTTATATAATCAATAAGCAGTCGTCTTATATTACAGGTATAGGATAAATTCATGAAAACCTGCTATATTTTTTACCTCGTCTTATCTAAAGGTCGCCTTATAGGCGAAGATATACGGTATATCCGTTGGAATTACATTTCTTGACAAATGTTTCCCTGTCGTCCAGTTAACACTCCTCCTCGGTCTTTTGAACAGGAGTGGAGGTCCATCCCTTGTTTCCAATTTACGATTGTGTTTCCGGTTCCTTCTGGAGTCTACTTCAGCTCTATACTTCTAACGTCTCCGCCTAAACTCTGAAATATTATTTACTATTAAATTTCCCTCAATAGGAGTAGACAGGTTTTCCTGTTGTCCGGTTAACACTCCCCCCGGTCTTTTGAACAGGAGTATCGATTTATCCCTTGTTTTCTGTTTAGGAGTGGGTTTCCGGTTCCTTTTAAAGTCTACTTCAAATCTACACTCCTAGAACCTCTGCCTGAAACTCTGAATTCTCGTTTACTAATTATTTTTCTCCTCAACAGGAGTAGATACGTTTGCCTACCGTCCAGTTCATACTACTCCCCGGTCATTTGAGCGTGCTCGTGATTGTCTTTCAATGGCTTAGTACTTATCTACGGCTTGTCATTCCTACAGAGAGTAGCAGTGTCAGATATATTGATAGTTTTCCCGGACCATGTTCACTGACATGCGTATTATGTTCCATGAAGGTGCTGTAAAAGCCAAATACACAGTTTATCATGTAACGACATCTACACATTGTTGTGATTGTTATGAGTTTGAATTTGTTATCAGAAGGTTTTTATATTAAGATGGTTAGTTTACAGGCATGTTCACCATATTAATCCACAGCAATATAGAATATAGACATTCAAAAATGAATCAATCACAAGGCAATTAAGTAAGAAACACCGATTATGAGATTTCAATTAAACAACATCCATTTATGTACAATTAATATACAATTTGAAAACTTGTAGTTTGATAATGCAAGAAATTGACCATTGATAAATTGGGTTTCTTATTGATTTATAGTTCGAAATCGTTCAAGTGTTTAAGAACTGGTCAAACAGAGAAAGATGGAAAATATTATTTATACAGAAATTTGTGTAGTTTGTATGCATGAATAAAGTAGGAGTTTAATTCTCTAAATTCTCCAGAGTTGTTTACCTTGGATTGTTTAGATATTTGATTGAATATTTACGAATACTCGTTAGTAGTGAGTTATTATCACTTTTTAATAGTGTAAGAAATTGTTCCTGGTAGAGCGAAATGCTGTGTGTATTGAGTCAGAGAAATTTGCGCGGCAAAAATGTAGCTGGTTATGATTTTGACTGGCGTGGATTTGTTTGCAACTTCTCCAGGATGAAATTCTGACTGCCTGAATCGATTTGTAAGCTTCCTTTTTATTTAGTTCTGGAAGTTGGAATCGGCTCCAAACGACTTGGCGCGAAAAGATATTTTGCATGAATTTGCTACAGTTTGAGTCAATGAAAAGTCTAGTTCCCTGGAACTAGGATGTTGATTGGTTAATAGATAATTTTGTGGTAGAGTGTATTATTCCGGAGGAGTGAAAAGGTATGTATGGACTATTCCATCAACTTGACTATCATCCTACATTTCAGTAAAATGTATTGAATCTTTTATATAGGCTTCAACCAACATGGTTCAATACAAAACTGTCTCATGTGAATCAATAAAATCTATCGAATCTTTTAAATACCTAGGTATGTAAAAGATTTGATAGATTTTATTGAAGCGATATAAATTCTACTGAAAAGGATGTGAAAATTCGCATAGCTAAAGCCTGGGCCACCTTGAATAAAATGGACGCAATCTGGAAATCTGATTTACCAGACAAACTCAGGTGGAGCTCCTTTCATGCTACTGTAGAGGTGGTTTTTATATATGGTGCCACTGTTTGCACATTAAATAAAACCTTTGCGTCTAACCTACACTTGGATGCTGAGAGCTATACTTAACATCTCTTGGAGACAACCTCAAACAGAGATTCTTTCATGCCACTGTAGAGGTGCTTTTAATGTGTGGTGCCATCGCTTGGACATTACCTAAAACTCCAGAGTCTAATCTTGATGGAACATACACTCAGCTACTGAGAGCGATACTTAAAATCTCTTGGAGAAAACATCCAACTATATCTATAAATTCATTCCTAATATTTCTACAATCTTACACGAATCAAGAATCAGTTTTGTATGACACCGCTGGCGATCAAAACAAGAACTTGCAATAGATCGACTGCTCTGGACACCTAGCCATGGAGCAAGACGGGTTGGTCGCCCAGCAACCACCTACAGTGTCTAGCTACGTTATGACACAGAATGTCACCGTAATGACCTTCCGAACTTGATGCAGGGCCGTGATAGTTGGCGTAATAGACTGATGAATGTCCGAGCTAGCTCGAAAATTACAAAGCTACAATTATGTTACATTGAACACGGACATTATGTACATTATTTATTACAGTAAGCTGTTACACATGGACATCTCCCCCCCAAAAAAAATCACAATTTATTTTTAGATTTTAAGAATCTATATCTGAACTACTAAACAACCTCAAACACAGATTCTTTCGAGCCACTGTCGACGTGGTTTTAATATTAGGTGACAGTGCTTGGATATTAACTAAACTCCAGAGTCTAAGCTTGATGGAACCTAGCCTCGGATGCAGAGAGATATACTTAAAATCTCTTGGAGAAAACATCCAACTACATCACAGCTCTATAAATTCATCCCTGATATTTCTACAATCTTACGCGAATCAAGAATCAGCTTTGTATGACACCGCTGGCGAGCAAAACAAGAATTCTATAAGTGATCGACTACTCTGGACACCTAGCCATAGAGCAAGACGGGTTGGTCGCCCAGCAATAACTTAGATTGTCTAGGTACGCTATGGCACAGAATGCTGCCTTAATGACCTTCCGAACTTGATGAAGGACTGTGATGGTTGGCCTGATAGATTCATGGATGTCTGAGCTAGCTCGAGAATAGTTACAAAGCTACAATTATGTTACATTGAACACGAACTTTATGTACATTATTTATTACAGTAAACTGTTACACATGGATCTCCGCTCCCCCCCCCAAAAAAAAATCTCAATTTATTTTTAGATTGTAAGAATCTAAATCTGATCTATCAGACAACCTCAAACGGAGATTCTTTCGAGCCACTGTAGAGGCGGTTTTAATGTATGGTGACTGCTTGGATATTTACTAAAACTCCAGAGTCTAAGCTTGATGGAACCTACCCTCGGATGCAGAGAGCTATACTTATCATCTCTTGGAAACATCATCCAACTAAATCACTGCTCTACAGACACATCACTGATATTTCTATAATCTTATGCGAACGTAGAATGAGCTTTGCAGGACATCGCTGGCGAGCAAAACAAGAATTCTACAAGTGATCGACTGCTCTGGGTACTTAGCCATGGCGCAAGACGGGTTGGTCGCCCAGCAACCACCCACATTGAATAGCTACGTTAGGACACAGAATGCCGCCCTAATGACACTAATGTTTGGCGTGATAGACTCATGAATGTCCGAGTTAGCTCGACCGCATAATAATAGTTACAAAGCTACCTCTACTTTATGGGCATTATTTATTACAGTAAGCTGCTACATATGAACAGCTTCCCCACCACAAAAAAATCTCAATGATTGATTTAGTTTTTAAAGCTTATCAATCTTTTGAAACGTATTTGAAGCTATAAATTATTTTTAGATTGTAAGAATTTTGGATTGATGATAAAGATTTTGCTGCTAAAAGTCATACTTATTAATCCATAGATGGGGGAGAAGAATTGGATTTGTACCTTTCTCGATGGTATTTACGCGTAAGTGAATATCACTAACCCGTCAAGAATTGGAACTCAGCTCTTTGATTTCAAATTCCGAGCTGTTATTTATTAGACCACCCGCACATCCAAGCTTACGTTACCTGGTAATTCCCTGCATTTCACCCCAAGCAAGGCAATAAAGCCACTCAGACGTAATGGGTTAATGCGAGTGATGGAAACTAAAACGTTACTGAGGAGAAAGGACATGAAAAAGAACAGGATTCAAGGAGAGAGCAGTTTTTTTAATCATTTCACCCCCAAGCAAGGCAATAAAGTCACTCAGACGTAGTGGGGTTAATGAGAGTGATGGCAACTGAGAAAACGTTACTGAGGAGAAAGGAGAAGAAAAAGAACAGGATTCAAGAAGACACCTTTAAATATTTGAAGATTGTAGTTGACAGGAAAGTAAGAAGATAAATATTTCCATAGGCGAGAGAAGTGCAAAAGAAGAAATTATTAGGATAGAACTTGCGGTTACATTTAGCAATATCAAAAGTTAAATAATGAGACCTATTTTCCAATCTAGTCTTCTTCGTTATGTGTCATGTTCCCTCGTGTCGTAAGCGATTATGGCTCTCAAATTTTTTTTTTCTTTTTAGCGCTTAAATTTTGTTTCTGTTACTTTCTCCTAAAGCTTGTTCCGCCATCCATTTACTCAAGCTCATTAAGTAGGCTATGTATTGCTTTCCTCTGTCTCTTTTACCTCCAATCTGTCCTGTGAGTATCAGATTTTCCAAGCCTTCTTTCCTCATTGTGTGCCCTAGAAATTCCAACTGTCTCTTTCTGATGTTAATTTCAGGTTTCTTTTTCTTTTGTTTCCATTTTCTCTAAATCTTCGTCGTTCTGTGATGTTCAACAGTATTCTCAGCATCCTCCTGTAGAACCACATTTCTGTTGCTTCAAGTCTCCACTTCATCTTTGACGATATTATCCAGCCGTCATTGTCATATAGGATGACTGATATCATGTAACAGCTCAGTTCTCTTTTTTGCTTGTTTCCAACGAAGTTTTTCTGTTTCTTAATACCCTGCTTAGCTTTTGGAAGGCATCTTTCTTTGCCTATGCCAATGCGCTTTCAGATTTCCGTGTCAATTTTTTACTTGTTTGATTTTGCTATCTCTGATTTCCACTTTGGTCTCATTCATTTCCTAACAACCATGTATTCTGTCTTCTTGTTAGTTGATGTTTAAACCTTTCTTCTCGCTTTCCTTTCAACTAATAAGAAAGTTCATTATTTATCCGAGCTCAAAACTTCGACTACTGTCATCAATGGGAAACGATTCACAATTTTTCCAATAACCTGATTCTTAATTTTTGACTACAGTTACATGTGCTATGCTTCTAGTGAGGATCGAACTCACGATAAGAAGAATGATCTCTGGAACTATTCGCATCCGTGATGACAGCTATCTACTCTGGATTTGTATCAACACGCAAATGCTCGAACGTAATTTAAATTAGCTTGTCTAATTATTAAAATGAATGAATTCGAGCAATTAGTTTGTAAATTACCTCACTCGCTACTAAAACCCATTTGGTGACGTCTAAATTTTTTTATGACAGGCCGAAGGTGTTAAAATATGCATCTTCCAGAGAGAATTGCTTCTAAATCGATCAGAGCTTCGAAATTTTCCTAATGACCAACTCGTGGCTTTTGCATACGCGTTAATAAGGAGTAGAAATACTTCCGGGCAACAAAAAAAAAAGAGAGAGAAAGAGAGAGAGAAAAACGTTTCCGTTTAAGAGCACCATTCAAGTGAAAATTCTTTCTGTGCTTTCACTTGAGTCAGCCATTTTTTGGAATGGGTGGTTGATTAAATGCTACAAGGGAGAAAAATTTGTTAATCTACCTTTTTTTTTCCCCTCTCGCATTCTCTCATTTTATTTTCTTGCATCGGTTCAAGAGGCTCATCATCAAGGATTTTTCAAACGTTCCTGTTACTTTATATTTTCCCAAAGACTTTCGGATTTATTGGTCAGGAATGGCATTAACAGAGTCGAAATATATGTACACGATAGAGTTATTTAAGCCCTTCTATCCGAAGTTCTTATAATCCGAGGTACATTTCCTTAAAAGACAGGATAACTGGCTCCCAGTAAGAGGAACAGATCAGGAAGTTATCTACAAATTGTAGATGTTCAAATCATACACTTACAGACATTTACCTCGGAAGCACGGTGGATAGCGGCTTGTACTGAGGAATCGGAGAGCCAAGTTCGAATTCCATTCGAATCCATTACATTCACTTACATGGTAGTACCCTTGGGGAAGGTACGAATCCTCTTCTTCTCCCTACAGCTGTGGGTAAATAG
Source organism: Acanthosepion lycidas (assembly GCA_963932145.1). NCBI lineage: Eukaryota > Metazoa > Mollusca > Cephalopoda > Sepiida > Sepiidae > Acanthosepion > Acanthosepion lycidas. The sequence continues at coordinate 62,322,477 of OZ010609.1, read as the reverse complement.
CAGGACAGACCCGGTTCTATAATCTTGGATAGCAACTGGTCTACCGCAGAAAGAAATGGCAACCTACAGCAGGAAAAAAGAAGCAATGGATAGCGGCTTGGACTGAGGAATCAGAGAGCCATGTTCGGATTCCAGTCGAATCCATTACTTCCACTTACGTGCTAATATCCTTGGAAAAGATATGAATCTTCTTCTCTCCACAGCTGTGGGTAAATAGCAGAACACAACGGGTTCTATAGCCTTCGATGACAGCTGGTCTACTACAGAAAGAAATACTGCGAGAAAAAATTGGCCTCATCAATCATTTTTTTTTTTTAAGCATTGCGCCTCGAGCAAGGTATGAAGCCACTAGGATGCAGGGGGGTTGCAGAAGATTTGGAGCTAGAGCAGATAAGAGTGATAGAAGAAAGGATAAAGGGAAAGATAGTGGGTAGGTCAAGGTAACTGGAGATGTCGATTGACATTACTGATCATAGCTATCAGGGAAACAGTAATTGGGAAGGGTGTTCCACAGGCGAGAGGTGCGAGGTATGAAGCTATTGGAGTAGAAGAGACGGCTACATTTAAAAGTTTCTACAGTGTGAGAGTGAGAGCGGGATGCCAGCCTCGTAGGGCGCTTGAATTCATGAAGACTGGGAACCAGTGAAAGCAGCTCATCGGAGCAATTACCATGAAAGTATTTGTAGAAGAGACAGAGAGAGGCGACGGCGCGTCTGTGAGATAGTGGCTGCAGGCGAGACGCCAGATCAGGGCCAATCACATTACATATCCGTCTCTGGATCTTGTCAAGAACTCCGAGGTAAACAGAAGGTGCCCCAAACCATATATGGCAGCAATACTCCATGCAAGGGCGAATGGTCGTTTTGTATATTTGAAGTATCGATTCAGGGGATAAAAATTTCCTGGCGCGGGACAGAGAGCCAACTTTCCTCGCGGTGGACGATGCAATTGACTCAATGTATTTGTTCCATCTCAGGTCAGCAGTCAGCGTGAGATCGAGCAGACGCAGGGAGTTGCTCTCAAGAAGTTGACTATCGGACATTCTAATGGGGGGCAGGTAAGGATCTCTATGGTGGTTAATGGAGAGTAGTTTAGTTTTTGAGGCGTTAAATTTGACCATCCAATTGTTTCCCCAGTTAACAACCGATTGGAGGTCCATTTCAAGACGCACGGCCAGGTTAGTTTTGACAGCGACACTAGATTTGTTTTTGAGGCAGGAGTAAATTGTAGTGTCGTCCGCGTAGATGCCAACTTGGGAACCTATGGCGTCAGGAAGGTCGTTGATGAAAATAAGGAAAAGTGTGGGGCCAAGGATGGAGCCTTGGGGAACACCTGCGTTCGTGGGATAGGAACTGGGGGAGAATCCGTTGAGAACGACCTTCAATTCTTGGTTTGACAGGAATGATTGTATTAGATCAAACAGTCGACCAGTAATACCATAACTCTGGAGCTTACGAAGAAGGCCGGCATACCAAACCCTATCAAACGCTTTGGAGATGTCTAGGGCCACGGCACGAGTCTCACCGTTATTTTGAAGTGCTTGGTAGACGGTTTCAGTGATGACTGTAAGCACGTCAGCTGTAGAACGGACGTAGCGGAAACCATATTGCTTGTCTGAGAGAAGATCGTGTGCGGTAAGGTGGTTAATCACTTCTGCGTTGATTAGGGCTTCGAAGACTTTGCCGAATAGGGGTAGGAGACTAATAGGACGGTAGTTAGAGGGGTCAGAGGGGTCTCCAGAGTTCTTAAAGACAGGAACAATGGATGAGGACTTCGAGCAGTCAGGAAAGCAGGATTCCTTGAGAGAGTAATTATACAGTTTAGAGAGGGCGGGTGCTAGCTCAGGCGCGCATTTCTTCAAGACAATGGCTGGTATGCCATCTCCACCACTAGCCTTGTGGGGGTCTAATTTGGAGATAATACCCAGTACTGATGACGGGGTTATGCGTAAGCCGCTCAATAGGGTCTCAGTTTTTAGAGGGAAGTTTGGTATGGGTACACCGGTGGAGTCGAGCGTCGAATTATATGAGAACTTCCGAGCAAGGCATTCAGCCTTGTCGGTTGAGGAGGTCAAGACCTCGAACTGGTTGAATAAAGGAGGTATGGAGGGTTTTCTATTGTTCATGATACTCTTGCAGAGCAGCCAATAATCTTTGGAGCCAAATTTGCGAGATGCAATACGCTCCCTCATCCGAGCAGCAAATATTGTCTTAGCTTCGTTGAGGACACGCTTACACTCGCTACGGGCGGAGGCAAAGAGACGTCTATTGCAGTCCGACATGTCGCTACGAAATATGCGAAAGAATTGGTTCCTATGTGCAATGGCGGCTGAGCAAGCAGCGGAGAACCAAGGGGAGGAGTGCGACTTGACCTTAAATTTTCTTGAGGGGATGAAAGCGTCGATTCCAGCTTTAACCCAAGATGAGACCTCAGAAGCACATTCATGGACTGGGAGTGTAAAGACAACATCCCAGGGGACATCGCGGAGGAAGTCACGGAACGAGTCCCAATCCGATCGTTGGTAGTAGAACGAGGTTCTAGTAATGGGAGGTTCTTTGCGGGGTGTGGAGTTGAAGGAAATGTTAACAGATACCACGGCATGATCGGAGTTACCAAGAGGGCAGAGCTGTGTGGCGCTACAGGATTCGGGGATGGAGGTAAAACACAGATCAAGAAGGGAGGCCTTATCTGCCAGGTTGAGGGCAAAATGCGTGGGGAAGTTGACTATCTGCGTGAGGGATTGAGAAATTGAGAAGTTAAGTGTTTGAATGCCAGCCCGTTCAGTAGTAGCATTCTCGAGTCACTTGGTATGATGGGCGTTAAAGTCACCAAACACGAATATGTGAGCAAACGGGTGGAGAGAGAGGGCCTTGTCTATGCTGTCAGATATGCTATCGAGTATCCCGCAGTCTTGAGAGGATGGAGAGCGATAAAGGAAGAAGAGATAGCTTACGGCATTGAGGAGAGATAGTCGAAGACACGTGTACGAATGGTCTGGCGATTCGAGAGACAACTCTCTGGCCAGGGGGAGATGATCCTTGACATAGACACCAAGGCTGTGCATGTGGGTTAGAGAGTCTTTCCTGGGGATAGGAAGGAAGCCGGGGATCGAGAGATTAGAGGAGGGAATAGACGGGACAAGGTTTGTCTCGCACAGAGCCAGTATATCCGGGATGTTTGCAGTGAGAAAAGATTCCATACTGCAGAAATTTGTTCTAATGCCACGGATGTTGGAGAACGAAATGTTGAGGGGTTTAGGTGATTTTAGAGGGGCTGGTTTAGGTTTACTTTTTTGGTTCATTTGAGTCTTCATGTGGAGTAAATGTTGGAGGATGAGAAGGCCTGAAGTAAGAGAAGCAGATGGTTATCGACCGCAACATGAGCAGAGAGGAGTTGGCACAGCCTGCATCATAATGTGGCCGGTATTATACAACTGTTGATCAGAGCGGCCGCTCAAGACGCTACGCAAGAGTTAGGGCTCCTAACTACCAGTCGGAAACAGCAACCAGTGAACTGTCAACCGTGCATCGAAAGATATATGATCGCTTAAGCTTATATCACGCATGCTACATAACTGACTAACCTTGGAAGTGATTTTTCAGAGGATAGAAAATGAGGCACCGAAATCCGAAGACTCAATGACATAGTGAAAAATGCCTTCCAAAAGCTAAAAACATAAATAAGAAACAGGATAATTTCATTTGAAACAAAGAAAATTGTGCTGAAACGCTATATAACATCATCTTTCAATATGCCAGTAAATACGGGACGATTTCCTTACAAATAAAGAAGAGACTTGCGGCAACAGAGATATGGTTCTACAGAACGACTTCCCTTGATACCGTCAGGCTAAGACCCGCCAGGACAAACGTTTACGGATAGGACTCGCCAGGTCTAACCTTCACGGCTATGACCCGAGAGGTCTAATCTTCACGGATAGAACACGCCAGGTCTAAACTTCATGGCTAGGACCTGTCATGTCTAACCTCTACAGCTAGAACCTGCCAAGTGTAACCTTCATGGCTAGGACTCGTCAAGTCGAACCTCCACAGATAAGACACGCCAGGTCTAACCTTCATTGCTAGGTCCCGTCATGTCTAACCATCACGGCTCAGCCACGTCAAGTCTAACCTTCGTGGCTAGGACCGGTCAAGTCGAACCTTCACGGCTAAGACCCGACAGGTCAAATCTTCAAGGATAGGACACGCCAGGTTTAAACTTGACGATTGGGACCCGCTAAGTTTGACCTTCACGGCTAAGACTCGCCAGGTTTAACCTTCACGGCTATGACCCGAGAGGTCTAATCTTCACGGATAGAACACGCCAGGTCTAAACTTCATGGCTAGGACCCGTCATGTCTAACCTTCACGGCTAGAACCTGCCAAGTGTAACCTTCATGGCTAGGACTCGTCAAGTCGAACCTCCACAGATAAGACACGCCAGGTCTAGCCTTCATTGCTAGGTCCCGTCATGTCTAACCATCACGGCTCAACCACGCCAAGTCTAACCTTCGTGGCTAGGACCGGTCAAGTAGAACCTTCACGGCTAAGACCCGACAGGTCAAATCTTCAAGGATAGGACACGCCAGGTTTAAACTTGACGGTTGGGACCAGCTAAGTTTGACCTTCACGGCTAAGACTCGCCAGGTTTAACCTTCATGGCTAGGACCCCTCATGTCTAACCTTCATGGGTAGGACCCGCTAAGTCTAACCTTCACGGCTCAGCGTTGCCAGATTTAACTTTCATGTCTAGAAACGCCAGACCTAACCTTCATGGCTAGGACCCGCCAAATGTATCCTTCACGTCTAAGACTAGCTAGATCAAACCTTCACGCCTAGGACTCGCCAGGTCTAACCTTCATGGCTAGGGCCTGCCAAGTCAAACCTTCACGGATAGGACCCGACAGGTTTAATTTTCAAGACTAGGAGGACTCTCCAAGTCTAACCTTCATGGCTAAACCTCTCCAGGTCTAACCTTCATGGGTAGGCCGCACCAAGTCTAACCTTCAAGGCTAAGCCTCACCGGCTCTAACCTTCGTGGCTAGAACCTGCCAGGTCAAATCTTCACGCCTAGGACTCGCCAGGTCTAACCTTCATGGCGATGACCCGCCAGCTCTAACCTTCACAGCCACTTACATAGTAGCAAACCACCCATCACTCATTGGTCTATCGCTATTACTATAGAAAGTGCTTGGCCTAACTACATTTCCTTGGTTTCACCAGCTCGGACCTTTACGGCTAGGTCCCGTCATGACACCTACATAGTAACAAACCACACACATTCCCTCCGTATTGCATTGGTGAGGATTAAATACCACTCAAACAACTTCTTCTTGCGAACCACTGCCCTGTGGAACAAACTCCCAAGGGGGTGTTTCCCCGATCACTACTTTCAAGTCTAGAGTTAATCATTATCTTCCCCTCCTATCCATATAAGCGACCCCTTAATGTAATCCTCTACCTCGAGTAACCCTTGTGCCGTGTACAGGATGAACCTTACTGCAAAACAAAATAAAAAACAAACAGAAGGATGCTGAGAATACCAAGGACAGGACATATGAGAAAATATGAAGTTTTATGGAATATGTAAACAAAAAAAAACATTTACTCTTAGAATCAGAAATAGTGACTTTTTTTAAGCGATTTGGTTTTTTACGGGTTATCAACTCTTAGATTTATTTATATCAAAAAATATTTTGGGATTGTAAGAAAAATTCTTCTTTTGGCGTATGAATATTACATTAACAATTTTTTGAGAATAACAATGATTTTTTTCATATACAATTTCTACTATTTAACCCATAGCTAAAGGGAAAAGAAGAATTCATTACCTGTCTCAATGATATTTGCGCGTAAACGAATGTAACAAACTCAGCTGGAATTCGAACACCTCTCCCCGAGTTAACATTCCGAGCTGCTACTGAATCAGTAAGAGACAATGGAAATTTCAAGGACGTATAATGAGGAAAAAGGGATTGGAAAATTTGATACTCACAAGATATATTAAAAAAAGGAAACGTTGAGTTATCTTTCTAACAAGATGGTGTAAGTGAAAGTAAAATAAGATACTTATACTTAGAATCAAAAAGAGACACTTTCTAGGACACAATGAGGAAAGACGGTATAGCGAATTTAACACTCACATGATATATTAAAGCCAAGAGGGACAGAGGGTAAGAGCTAGTTATCTACCTAACAAGCTTGGTTAAATGGGAACAAAATAGAACACTTATGTTTAGAAACAGCACGAGATAAACACAAGTAAATGTAATAATAATGATTAAAATGGTATCGATGTAATGAATATGCATACACCCGGGTTCCCGCTAACTGTAATATTATTGTCTGGTGTCAGCCATAAATACAGACTGATGAAGAGGTACAAGAAACGCCTATTGAGACGCCTATGGACTACGCCTATTGCCTACCACTACGACGAGGACCGGTCCATTATGGTTACCTGCTAGATTGTCCTAACCGGTTACAGTAGTCCAAAACCACTTTGCTACTTCGAACAAATATATCCCTTTTCGGGACATATCAGTTATGAAATAACACTATAAAATATCGTATTCACAATTATTTATACTCAATAGCCTCTATAAGAATTTGCAACATAACTGTTACCACCCACCCACTAACCGTGAGGATAATACAGTAAATCTTCTACACATAATGCGCCATTGACCAGCATATATAAATAGTCCTGCCAAAACATAACACACAAGGCGTTTAAACGTGAAACAGACCGTTTGTTGACTTCAATGTCGACTTTTATATTGGCATACGTTCCTATCCCTGATATTGAGCATTTTAACCCATAAATTCTAATACACATAATGAGGAAAGAAGGATTGGAAAATTTGAGACACACAAGACATATTGAAGGCAAAAGTGTAACCTGCCTAACGAGTTTTATAAATGGATAGCAGAACAGGAGGTGGGAAGAATAGTTAAGGAGTAAACATTGATAAGATATACACAGGAAAAAAATTGTGGAGAGCCATGATTGATCACGTTTTGAATGGACAAAAATAATCTATGGCTCTCAATTCATGTCGGAGGTTCAAGTATTACAGCAATTTAAGGGTTGCCACTGACGTGATTTTGGTTGCAGGCTCTCGAAATTTTCGGTTAAGGTGCTCCCAAACGTGCTCTCTTGGATTCATTACGATTTCTTTCAGGCTTTTGCTACTTTGCTCGTATGACATGGCGCTCCATCGTCTTGAAAAAGGTAGACATTGTTGTCAATCTGATTGGCTTCAAATAGTGGGAGTATTCCTTTCGCGAATATTTGACAGTATTTTGGACCATTCAACCGCTCGTCAAAAAGAATCAGCTCAGATTTCCCTCCAAACCAGACAGCGCCCCACACCATTACTCCAATTCCTCCATGTTTCACGGTCGCCAGCAGACATTCAGTGTTCCTAATTTCATAAACCTATCTCGAATTCGAATATTGGCAGAATTTACTTTCATCTGACCAAATTACAGACTGACAAAATTCATAATGTTTGTCATCGAATTCTCTCGCTCAGTCCATATGGCCGTTCCTGTTAACCTCTGAAATCAAGAGCTTGTTTCTTGCAACTCTTCTTTGACAGCCTAGCTCTTTCAGAGTCTTCCTCGCCGCATATGGCGACATTTCCATGCTGTTGGCGACATCTTTGACACTCTGACGACGGTTTCTGATGATTGCCCTATTCAGCGCCCTTTTCGTTCGCTTAGACACAATGTTTGGTTTTCCTGAACGTTGTTCCACACGACAATGGCCTTCTTCATTAAATGTCATGGCAATATTATTAACCGTTTGATGATTAACCTGGAAAAATCTAGGAATTTCTCTATTTGACTTGCCACACTGATGCCATCCTATTATTTGCCTTCATTGAAATTCACCAATTTCCTTACTTCTACGAACTTTCATTGCAAAAGATAACTCAACCATCGTTCATCGAGGTGAGTAACTTGATACTAACAGGGTATTGTCTGAAAAAAAAGAAGAGGCGTTATAACACCATCCAAAATTGATGTACAATCATCCCAATGTATCCAATTCTCTATTTGATATATATGTTTGCTATACATGTATTATTCCCGTTGTAAGGCTAAGCCTAAGCAATTTAATATGGTCAAATTAGCAGGTGAACTAACAAATGACCTACAAGCTGTTATTAATGTAATTAAGTAATGGCTTGTTCATTTTCACGCTTCCAAAAAAAAACTGCTCACTTTTAATAACCTGAGACAACTTTTTTCTTTCCACCGTAATGGCTGATGCTAACCTCCAGTAGAACGACTCCTTGCGCCATCTCAGTCTAACATTTTCCGCTAACATGAAGTGGAAACATTATATTGAATCATTTGCTTTATTTACAATATCCGGACTGTTACCCTCATCTTTATTGTCATGGTCACGACGTTTCAGCCGTTGTACACCCCGGCCTTCTTCAGATGACTGGAATTTCCAATTTAACCCTTATTTCGTACAGCGGGGTAGAAGTGTTCAAGTACACCGTATTTATAAGTCCCGAAAATTCATACGCTCAAGGACACATGGCACAGTAGATAAAAGCGTTGGTTGGAGCCATTGACTTGACCCAAAGAGTTGTGAGTTCAATACCTGGTTCCGGCAGAGGTAAACAAAAACTTGGAGAGTTGAGTTAAAGGGAGATAACCGAGTCTTCCGGAAGAGACATGGAACGTGGAACTAGAACAATCTACCCCGATGGGCGTAATAAAGGGTGCAGTTCGAAATTCCACCTGAAGAAGACCGGAGCATACATCGGCCAAAACATCGTGAACATGACAATAAAATTAGGGCAATAGTCCGAACAATGTAAATAATTACAATAATTCATCTCAGATAGATTGAATCAATTGCTTGGCCTGCTGCTAGGAATAAACCTAACAATTGGTTCACTGCGTTGTGTTGGACAATTTTTTTCCCGACAGAATCTTACATACTTATAAGTCTACGATTCGTCCATGCTTTTAATATTGCTGTCACGTCTGGTTTGATGCTTCTGGTATGGATTTAAAGATTCTTGAAGATACAATCTGCAATTTTATTGGTCTTCGCCGTATTGTAGCTTCCCCCCTGCCTTTTCTATAAATACTTTCATGGTAATTGTTCTGATGAACTTTCCACTAAGGTACCTAGAATTTATGAATTTAAGCGCAGTACTAGATTGGCGGGTAGGTCTCATCATTTAACAGTTGCAATGGCTAGATGTAACCATAAATTGTAAGCTAACAGGTTTTTTCTATCACAATTCTCGTTTGTGGAACTCTCTACCGGCTTCTTGCTTCCCAGTCAACTTTGATCTTCAAAAATTTAAATGCAATGTTAATCATTATCTTCTGTCTTCTTAATTCTTGTTCTTTTATTGTCTTCTCTCCTTAATAGTAGTTTTTCTAATATTCTCTAACACTCAGTAACCCCTTGCATCCTAGTGGCTTTATTGCCTTTATTCTTTAAATATTTAAATGCAATGTCAATCATTATCTTCTGTCTTCTCAATTCTTGTTCTTTTATTGTCTTCTCTCCTTAATAGTAGTTTTTCTCCTATTCTTGAACACTCAGTAACCCCTTACATCCTGGCGACTTTATTGCCTTCAAAAATTTAAATGCAATGCCAATCATTATCTTCTGTCTTCTTATTCTTGTTCTTTTATTGTCCTCTCTCCTTAGTAGTAGTTTTTCTCATATTCTCTAACATTCAGTAACCCCTTGCATCCTAGTGGCTTTATTGCCTTTGATCTTCAAAAATTTAAAATCTATGACAATCGTTATCTTCTTAACTTGCCTCCGGTGTAGGAACCCGGACGAGGCTCCGCCGAAGGGCAGAGTCTCGGGAGTGGTTGACTGCCCCTGAACCCGTTTATGCAGGTTCACGTTAAACCCGGCCTTGTGCCATATGTAACCCTCGTGGGGGGTGGCTAAATATTACAATCGTTATCTTCTTAATTCTTGTTCTTTTATTGTCCTCTCTCCTTAGTAGTAGTTTTTCTCATATTCTCTAACATTCAGTAACCCCTTGCATCCTAGTGGCTTTATTGCCTTTGATCTTCAAAAATTTAAATGCAATGTCAATCGTTATTTTCTGTCTTCTCAATTCTTGTTCTTTTATTGCCCTCTCTCCTTAATATTTTTATTTCTTTTATTCTCTCAAACTCAGTAACCCCTTGCGTCTTAGTGACTTTATTGCCTTGCTTGGGGTGAAGCGTTTTCAAAAAGATATTAAGTGCCCCATTATTTTCGTAGGTGGAATTATCCCTGAAACATCGATAATCTTATTTGCATTTTAAGATGTTTAAGCGAAATGGGAATCAAAAGCGAAAAATCGGAATTAACGGCATGAAGAAATTGTTTTGGTTCGATTTCTATTGAAAAGAATTAATAAAAATTTAATCCGACTAACGGGAAATGCAATTCATGAAGTCAGCGACGGATTAAAGATAATCCGTTTAAAAAGAATTTCTATGTGCCTTTACCTGAATGTACGCGGAGAAAAAAAAAATAAAAAAAAAAACAGTTTTTGTTCCTTGAGAAATCTATTCTAATGCCAACCATCATATTTCCCGTCTGGTTTTAATTCCATCGGCTCAAAAATACGTCATCAGCATTTCAGCTGTCTTTAGACAACCATTTGTATGCCAATGTCTTCTGCAGTGTTGGAACACCAGTCTCATTCTTTTCCTCTGGGAAGCGCTATGGTTAACGAGCTCGTCTTGCAGACTAGTTCTTTAGTACTGTGAAGTTGTGAAAATACGACCACAGTCCTCGGTCACTTTTTCATCGAGTGGTCATATTATAATACATATAATAAACATTAAACAACGGTTTCTGTACGATCACCGAAGTAAAGCAAAGTCAACCCTAGTCAGTACCTAGAGGGGTGACCGCTTGGGAATACCAAGTGCTGTAAGCTTCGATGTGCAGATGGGTGCAATGGATGATGCCTCGGAATTGTTAATCGTCGAGCCGAATTCCAATTCCAATCGGGTTCATTATATTCATTTAGGCGCAAATACCCTTGGGAAAAGTATGGACTTACTTCATCCTCACTCCAGTTTAACCCATAGCTGGGAGAGTAAGAAGTGGATCTTTGGGTTAATTAGTAAAACTGGTATCACAAAATCATTATCTCCGCCCAAAATATCTTACAATCTAAAAATATTTTCAGGATCAAACTGAATCAATCAAAAATCAATTGTATCTTTTACTATCCACTGACAATCCCTTTCTTCTTCATTTGCAATGCATTCCTATAGTAACATTATTAGCAATGCATTTACATTATACATATAATAGCCCTATTCTATCAGTAATGCTTGCATTCATTCCTGGCCATTGACAATCCCTTTCTTCTTCATTTGCAATGCATTCCTATAGTAAAATCATTAGCAATGCATTTTCATTATACATATAATAGCCCTATTCTATCAGTAATGCTTGCATTCATTCCTGACCACTGACAATCCCTTTCTTTGTCATTTGCAATGCATTCCTATAGTAAAATCATTAGCAATGCATTTACATTATACATATAATAGCCCTATTCTATCAGTAATGCTTGCATTCATTCCTGACCACTGACAATCCATTTCTTCCTCATTTGCAATGCATTCCTATAGTAAAATCATTAGCAATGCATTTACATTATACATATAATAGCCCTATTCTATCAGTAATGCTTGCATTCATTCCTGACCACTGACAATCCCTTTCTTCCTCATTTTCAATGCATTCCTATAGTAAAATCATTAGCAAGGCATTTACATTATACATATAATAGCTGTATTCTATCAGTAATTCATTCCTGACCACTGACAATCCCTTTCTTCCTCATTCACCATGCATTTCTATAGTAAAATCAGATATCCATGTATCTAAAACGAAACTAATTTTGTTCGAACTCAATAGGCATCCATAACGACTGACAGCTGACCTAAAGACGTTAAGATTTTAATGTAGAAGGTGTTACTGTCAAAATGGTTATGTTGCATGAGGGGGTAGGACGTGAAGATTTTGAGGATAAGGTGGATAAATAACGTCTGACCCATGACTTGAAGGGGTTAAGATTTTAGTGTTCAGGGTGATATTCACGCGAGTGTCTGTTGTACAGTTTTGGGGGTGGAGGCCAGTTTTCAGAGATAAACTTCCTTCTTACATTTGAAACTAGGACTAAATAAGAGAAATTCGACTCTGTGAAGGGAGCATGACGTGTCGTAGTTGTTAAGGTCTGAACTGGTGGAACTACCAAATGAAACGCTCAACTGAACATCTGCCATTAAAATTGCAATAAGGTAGCGATAGGCACGTGGGGAAGAGGCTGCAAGAATGCGTAAGCGGAAAGTAGGTTTGAATAACTCCAACACCAGATATGGCAGCAATACACCAATTTTTGATCTAAAGATATCTTCTGCAACGATAGAATTAGCCTACCATTTTTCCAGGAATTTTATATATGAGTTTCACATCGGGTCTGCATTGACTTTCAGATTCAAAACACATCCAAAGTATAGAACCTGTTTGAGATTGATTAAACGATTTAGTTTTTTTACGGCTTATCAACCTATCGCGAATAGTCTTTTCTTTTACAAGTAAATATTGCATTTGAGGGTAACAATGATTTTCTAGATAAAATTCGACTATTTAACCCATAGATGGGGGAAACTATTAATTCTCATTTTTCGCGGTGGTATTTATATGTAAATGAATGTATCGTTAGAGTAACGGTTAGATGCTCGGATTAAAAAATCGGAGAGCCGAGTTCGAAATCTAGTCGAGCTGATTACATTCACTTACTTGAGAAAGGTATGAATTCATCTGTTATCTCCCAGCAGGACAGACTGTAATCTAGAGTGGCAACCAGTCTAAGAGAAGGAAAATGTGTATTCAATCTAGTCTCTAATCCCGCATTGTTAGTCAAGTGTTAAAAGAAGGTAACTTCAAAAACAAATCCACCTCTCATGTCGTTTCTATAAAGGAACTGCCTCCTATCCCCGTGTGCACTTTGAGCCGAGACAATGTACATTTATTTAGTACATAGTATTTAGTACAAAGGTTCCAACAAAGGGGCTGAGAAACGGCACGGCGCCGTGGTCCTCTGATTTTGGACTACTCGTCCACGGGTGTATCACCCACGGCACTTTAGACGACGACAAATGTAACGAAACCGACTTAGATTCGAACTTGGTTCTCCTGTTTCTAATACGCGAGCCATTATCCTTTACAGCTACGGCTAATTGAGAGTGTCACCAATCGTCATATATAGAGAAAACTCAAAGTTGGAACGGTGGAGATTAAATTATTCTAGCTTCACCACGTCTCATGCTATAGTAGATTCATCCATCTCTCATGTCGTCTCCAAGAACTGCCCCCCATTATTGTGGGGAATTTCCTCCCTAGCATTTTGTTCGAGGCAGTGTGGAACATCACCCTCTTGATCATGTCATTATTTTCCCTTCGAGTGCTATCCGTTTTAGTTGTTGCTACTGTTGGTAGTCCTATAGTAGTATGGTTTCCTTTATTTGGTACATTTCCTTGTTTGTCATTCTGTATCGTCAGACCAGAACAATCAAAATTCCACAGGTTTCACTTACTCAAAACCATTTTAACCATCGATCTTAGAAAGTTAGACTAGTGTAAATTCTATTACTAAACTATCAGCATGGCCCGGCGTTGCCCATGCTTGATTCAAAAATCGTACGACTCATACAGCAATCGCTATCACTTGACTTAAAATATTTTTGCCCTTCCTTGCCTTTAAAGGAGTGCCCTTTGCCGTGCTGATGTTGCTACATGCTTTACTTCTTGCCTATCTCACACTGCGAATTTTTTCTAAGCTCTATACTAAACATTAAATCTGTTACGAAAAAAGAACTAAACAAAATGAACACAAAACGATCAGCTTTAAAAAAGGACTCGTAAAGTGAAAAACCGAATGAAAAAAGAATGTTAACAACAAATACTTTTTCACAACCAAACCCAGTTCTGCGGAATCAGAAAGAACGTTGAGTTTAAGCAAGCGAATGAACCAATTGGAGTAAAGTGCCATGCAGATTTAAATTTTTCCCACTTGTGACGAATGCAGCTATTGATTTTTTGCATTCTAGCATGCTAGTTAATATTCGTGTCAGTCAGCTGTTGGCTCTCACGCTGGCCAATAGAATATTCCTGCCTATTCGTGGCAGCCAGCTATTGGCTCTCACTCTGGCCAATAGAAAATGGCCGCAAACTACATGAAAAGTGCCGTAGAAGCATGAAAAAATCGATTATTTCTACTATCGATGGGAATTGGGAAATGCAGAGTCGGTGTTGACCTTATAACTTGGAGCATGTGCATGTAAATTTTGGTGCAAATCCGTCGAAAATTGCGGCCGTGCATTCGTTACACACACACACACACACATATCCTGACTTTTATAGATAGAGATAACCCCTAGCAGAGTGCAACAGTTGAGCCACTTTTGCGTATCCATATGTTGAAGTTTGTTTTATCCACGAGAATGCAATTCTAATGAAGCAAACGAATAGACTGAACCTGGAAGGGCATGGTGATTAACCAATATCAACGCTCTTGCGAATGTTCATCAAACACGCCCTACCCATCAATGATGTTAACCAGTTCAATAAAAAGAGACATTAATTCATTCTTGTGTATTTATTTAATACTTCAAAGACACATTGCAATGTGCAGGGATTGCCATGTCAATAAGAAAGTACATCCTGCTCTTGTGATCTTTGATCACGATATCTGGGAGATTAGCTTTGATTGTTTTGACTCTGTGCGCTGTAAAGTCTCATAAAATCTTTTCGGGTCTTTTCTCTGTAACCGGGTCTGGGTGGTGTTCAGACCAGTTTCTTTACCGTAAAAGTTGCATATTTTCCAATAAAAGTGAATGTTGCATCAGCAATATTTTGACGATAACACTGATATTTCTAGATAAAAGTCCTACTATTTAACCCATAGCTGGGGAAGATACTAACACATAACTTTCACACTGGTACTTGCACGTAAACGAATGTAACGGTGGAGAAATGTTTAGCGGCTCGGATTAAGGAATCGGAGAGACGAGTTCGAATTCCAGTTGTGTTCATTACATTCACTTTCTTGGAAAAGGTATGAATTCATCTCTCCCCCCAGATATGGGTAAAACAATTACAGAACAGACTGTGTGCTACAATCTAAGGTGGCAACCAGTCTAAGAGAAAAAAACTGTGTATTCAGAGCAGTCTGCTGCCGTTTAGATCCTGCATCGTTAGTCAAGGGCTAGATGAAGGTATCTTCAAAAACAAATCCACCTCTCCTGTCATCTCCAAGAAAGGAACAGCCTCCCACCCTTGCCCATTTAGTACAAAGGTTCAAACAGACACAAAGACTGGGATATGGCACGGTAGCGTGGACCTCTCTGATTTTGGACCACTCTCCCATGGGTGTACCATCCACGACACTTTAGACGACGACAAATGTAACGAAACTGACTTAGATTCGAACCCCGATCTCCTGTTTCTAATACGCAAGCCATTATCCTTTACAACACACGTACATCTACGACTAATTGATAGTATCACCAATCGTCATGAATAGAGAAAGGTTGAAGCTGGAGTTTAAATGATATTAGCTTGGTTTTGAGACATTGAAGACAACAAAAAAGAATTATAAAGTACAGGCTCTCGAGAAAGCAGTTGAGCAACATTCTCTATACGTTTTCTATGGGGTTGAGGTCAGGAGATTGGGGTGCCCATGTCATAACACTCACCTGCTTCTCATCAAAGCATTCCTTCATCAATTTTTATTTGTGACAGGGAGCATTATCCTGAAAAAATTAAAAATGAGCTTGGTGGGGTCGATTTGCACCCTTTCAGCAGAAGGGAGCAGACAAGACTCTAAAATTCTCTTGTACTGCTCGCACCTGAAGGTCTTTTCAATAGGTTTTAAGAAACCAGTTCCATGAAAAGAAAAGCATCCCCAGAACATTATACTGAACGGATGCTTGACAGTACTTACTGCTAAATTCAAAGAGCTTTCAAAGCTTCTTCGGATTTTAGATCGCTTATCCTTTGAATTTAGCTCAACTTTCGTTTCATCGGAAAAAGAGAACATTTAGTAAAAAAAAATCAGATGAGTCACTTTTATCGAACAGCACTGTATATATATATATATATATATATATATATATATATATATATATATATATATATATATATATATTTCCAAGAGGATAGAATCCAGATAGAATTCAATGTCCAAGACAAAGTAGGAATACAATATAAAAGGCTCAAACACTAATATTCCATCATTATAATTTATTACATTGGAATCGTAATCACAATCCAATTTATCAGACCTACAAATTCAATATATATATATATATATATATATATATTACAGCATACAAAAACAGTTGGTTAAACTTCTAGTCCCCACATACATTTGCATTCGTGTAAAATCAATGAATGATAATATGACCAATATTTTCAGAACACCCTTTATCTCACAAACGAAATATAGCAAGCTCTTGTTACTTTATGTCACTATTTCCATGGAAAGTATTCAGAAAGACTACATTCCTTAGCTCCACCATTTCTAACCTACGCGTCTAAGACCTGCTATGTCGCGCATAATGTGGGGAAGCACCATCGTATTACATTGCTCAGATGTAAGTACCATTCGAACAACTAACAGCTACATCATGAAACTGACTCCCAAGAGGACGCTTCCTCGATCACTGCAGTATCAACCTGTACAATTTTAAATTTAACCCTTATCTTCTCCACATATCCTCATAAATTGTAACACTTATCTCTTTATCTGTAGCTCTCTAGCTCGAGTGTCTCTTGGGCTTTGTACAGAATAAATATTATTGTAATATAAATATGTATATTACAATAGTGTAACAGCAAAATTGTCCATTCGTTAGATTAAGCTCTGAACCGCTGTATCATAGCAATGATTAAAGATATCTTACTGGAATTCTCCGAGTTTTTTATTGGACTCTACTTTGAGCAACAAGAATGTATAAATATCCTTCAAGCTTAACAAAAGAATCGTGATGAAATCGATCATGAACGAAAATGACATGTTCATCATTAATTAATCATAGCTAAGGATAGGACGCTCATGAAAGATTGAAAAAAAAATTTTAAAATGTATATATTATTCCGGGATAATTTTCCAACATATTCAAGATGATACTCGCCCTCTCTAACTTACTACCTTTCTGTCCTGGAGTTTCAAGGCGCTTCACAAGTTTCACCTACGATTTTATTTTCAAGTTTTTTTCACTGGTGTTTGAACTGACATAGGTGAAGCTCCTTGCTCGCGTGCGAAACGAAATGAATTGAGTTGGATCGGTTTAGATCTAAGTTGAAATGATGATCCCGCTTCCTGTTGTGACCTCCTGATCCAGTTTTCCTCTCTACTGTTTCCTCTTTTTTTAAACTTATTCACCGTTCTTTTGATGGTTCTTGAATGGACTTTGTAGATGGAAGCCAGAATATGAATGTTGGGACCATTACTGAAGGTCTGAATGATCTTTTTCCTCTTACTATTGCTCAGTTGGGAAGATAGTGGATCTTATACAAAACGATGTTACATGAATATTACATGACTATGTTTTTAAATGCTGTAAACCGTTATGTGGTTACTAATCGTTTTGTGTGTTTATTTTCTTTTCTTTCCCCCAGCACTGGCAAATACCATTAAGCAAGCGTTTCCGCGCCGTCAAGCTGTGGTTCGTGATCCGATCGTTCGGAGTCGAAGGTTTGCAAAAACACATCCGAAATGTAAGTTCGAAACTCACTCCTTCTTTAAGAATCTTATGTAATTTTATACACGCGAAGGTAAGTCATAACATATCTTTAGGATTGTCATACTGCCTTCTGATCATACGTGTTTATAGTTGCTACTACCGTGGTCACGTGATCGAAACTATGATAAAAATATATTTTTAAATGTATACTATATTTATAGATTAAGGTTGCGCGATATGAAGGATGAGGGCATGTAAATATAGAAGTGGACAACACCCATCAACAACAGTCAGTTTCATGCTTAAACGCCTGTCGATTGCGTTTAAACATGCAACAGGGTGTCGCCACTGGATGCTGACTTCAAATTCCACTTTTATATTCATATATATATACATATATATATATATATAGATAGATAGATAGATAGATAAACCTAGTGAGCTAGACAAACCTACCCAGGTTTCACCTGAGCTGGTCGTCAGGGAAAGCCAGCTTTCCTGTGAAACCTGGGTAGGTTTGTCTGGCTCACTAGGTTTATCTAGGTCTGCTCTATGGTTGTATTGAGCTCTTTTGTTAGTTAGTTGTTTACTCGTCTCGGGGTTTTTTCTTTGGGCTTTAAACCTGTATCTGTGCGATTTTTTTCGACAGACTTTCCTGTTTCTAGCTCTTTCTTTTTTTAAAACCTGTTTTTCCTTCGAGATTGATTGATTATTGGCAAATCAAAAATTCGAAGGTTTTTCGAAACGTGTATAGTTACCTATATATATATATACACAAAATTTATATATATATATGACGGTTCTGCATAGGATACAGTTTCGAATCCTGTCGAAGGACGAATATTTTCTATGAAAATTTCTCGGATATTCAAGCCGGTAAATGTTATTTAATACTGTTTATTATAAACAGAGCATTTACTTAAATACTTGTATCTATAAAAAGAAAGTTAATCATAAAAATTTCTTTAAATATATAAATATATATATATATATATATATATATATATATATATTGATCTCTAATATCATCTATATATATATATATATATATATATATATATAAATATATAGATGTATAAAAATTACATATATATATATATATATATATATAAATATATAGATGTATAAAAATTACATATATATATATATATATATATATATATATATATATATATGTAGGAACACATTTCACATACACACTCATATATATATGTATATATATATATATAAGTGCATCCTGATATAAATATATATATAAAACCATCTTGATAGATAGATAGATAGATAGATATAAACAGACTGAGATAGATAGATAGATAGATATGAACACACTGAGATAGATAGATAGATAGATAGATAGATAGATACCAATAATAAGAGCATCCTTACAAGTACGTAGACTAATTACATCAAAGTTAATATAAAGATAAGTAAAAATGAGAAAATCGGCAGTGAATTCTTGAAACCTCATGAACAATTAGAGGAAAAGTTTGACGTCGAGATTCTGAAGGCAGGTTGAGGAATATAACATCAATCATACGACAAAAATTATTTGTATTAATCATATCTATATATATATATATATATATATATATATATATATATATATATATATATATATATGCAGTTATATGAATATGAGTTTGTGATCCTGGGTTTCACGCTTTTGTCATCGTTGATGATCGTAAAAGTGTCAAATCCTGGGTCACAAACGCATATCCATACAACTGAATATTATCAGCTTTATCACTGATATTGAGCACTTTCCACTAAGTACTGCGCATATAATATATATATATATATATATATATATATATATATATATATATATATATATATATATATATATATATTCAACATTTCTGGTGTGTTTTTTCAAGTGATGGTGTTGATTGCAGAATAAAGAGTTTTAGAAAGATCAAATCCAGCCAGAATCCCCACAATAGCGGAAACATTGTTACGTAAGCTCCAATGACTAATCAAAATACAAGTATATGATAATTCAAAACACTTTACAACGATCCTTAGGCACAATTAATGCCTTAATGTTAATGTTAGGCTAAATTCTAACTGATTAATTTTTAATTTTACCATAAATTTAAAAATAAAAAATACAAATTTTAAATTTAACACTGCATTAAATTTGGAATATTATAAAATTATGGCAAATATGCAAATATTCCGTCAATACTTCGGTATATATATATTATGAAATAGACAATTATTTAAGACATTTTTCATGTTTATACGTTCTTTTTATAGATACTATTATTTAAGTAAATGCTTTGTTTATAATAAACTGTATTAACAACATTTACCGACCTGTATGTCCGAGAGATCTTCATAGAAAATATGCGTCCTCCGACAGTAATCGAACCTGTATCCTATACCGAACCGTCATATAGCCTGTCGTGCCATAACCGATTGGGCCACAGAGGAGCGTTCGGTTAGCAAGATCGATTTTACTGTTTTTAAACACAATTCTCCATGTTTTTCTCTCATTCATTCATATCTGTTCAATGCGGATCCAAATGTAAACAAATGACGTCATACATTATTTAAGACATTTATGTTTAAAAAGAACGTATAAACATAAAAAATGTCTTTTATATATATTATCGAGAAAGATCGTCGAAGATGTGTCTTTATACGAAGTAATTTGAACTTTCCTAACCGGAAAGTTCTCTGTAGCTGAATAGGTAAATACCACGTCAGGCTATATGACGGTTTCCCTATGAGATACAGGTTCGTTTCCTGTTGGTGAACGCATATTTTCTACGAAATTTCTCGAACATTTAGGCCGGTAAATATCATTAATAAAAATCTCTAAAAAAATAATCTATAAACAGAAAATATATTAAAATATTTGTCGGATTTAATCCATTTCATGTAATCTATAGATAGATAGATTTTATAAAAATATAGTTTTATGGTATGCTATATTTATTTTCTTATTGTATGCTAAATTGATGGGAGGAGGCATAGTGGAGTAATAGACAGCGGCTCGGATTGGGGAATCGGAGAGCCGAGTTCGAATTCCAGTCGAATCCATTACATTGAATCCATTACATTCACTTACTTACTTGGGAAAGGTATGAATCCTCTTCTTCTCCCCTCAGCTATGGGTAAATAGCAGGACAGACCGGGTTCTATAGCCTTGGATGGCAACTGGTCTACAGTAGAAAGAAATGGCAACCTAATGCGGGAAAAAATCTGTATCGAAAGCTACATCACCGCCTAAGCGTGTATCACGCATGGCTTATATTCATGACTTAATTATATTGATGGGTTAAATTGCTCAATAGGAACTAGAGTCAATATAAAAGTGGACATTGAAGTCAACACCCAGTGGTAACGCTATGTTTCATGTTTAAACACCATCTGTGTTGTGTTTTGGCTCGACTTTTTATATATGCTGGTCAATGTGCATTATGGTGCTATTGCATTAACCAATGGTTAATGAGTCAGCGGTAACGGCTATGTTTCAAATTATTCTACAGGCTATTTCTTACGGACGTGACATAGCTTCCCTCTGTCTTTTCTACAAATACTTTCACGGTAACTGCTCCGACGAACTACTTTCGCCGGTTCCCAAACTGCACGTTGGCATCTCAGTCCCACCCTTTTACTGTCGAAACTGTTAAATATAGCTGTCTCTTCTACTCCAATAGCCGCATGTCTCGCACTTCCCGTCTGAGGAATTCCATTCCTCTTACTTGCTTACCTGATGGCTATAATCTTCAATTATTCAAATGCAATGTCAATCGACATCTTTAGATGCCTTGATATAACCCCCCGTTCATCTCTTCATCCTTTCCTCTGTCATGTATTTTTACTCTTGCTCCCACACTCTGTAACCCTTTGCATGCTAGTAGCACTCCCGCCATGCTTGGGGTGATTTACAAAGGAGGCCGCATGTGGAGCAAGAGTAAGGATTGTGAGATGAGATCACTGTTAGATTGGCTGACCTTTTAGATCTTGCTCTCACTTCTTGAAGATGATTCAAACAAGCAGATTGAAAACTGCAGAGTTCACAAAAACGCGTTGATCATCATTCTATCCGTCCCAAGGCTAAGCACTCAAGGGTGTTATGTGGTATACTGACAGCTGACAAGATAATATATATATATATATATATATATATATATATATATATATATATATATATATATATATATATATATATATTAGGTTGGTGCAAAAATAATGACGTAATAATTACGTCATTATTTTTGCACCAACCTAATATATATATATATATATATATATATATTGAAAATATATATATATACATAGCTTCGTCTACCGCAAAGAAAGTCGGCTCCCTGTGTCACGCCAGGAAATTTTTTCGCTGGAGTCAATCCGTCAAATCTCCAAATCAACCATTCGCCCTTGCATGGAGTATTGCTGTCATATATGGTCTGGAGCCCCTTCTGTTTGTCTCAAGGTCCTTGATAAAATCCAAAGACGGATATGCAATATAACTGGCCCTGATCTGGCATCTCATCTGCAGTCGCTCTCTCACAGATGTGCCGTCTTTTTACAAATACTTTCACGGAAACTGCTCCAATGAGCTGCTTTCGCTGGTTCCCAGACTTCATGAATTTAAGCGTCCTACTAGGCTGGCACCTCGCTCACATCCTTTCACTGTCGAAACTGTTAAATGTAGCCGTCTCTTCTACTCCAATATCTTCATGTCTTGCACTTCTCGCCTGCGGAACTCCCTCTTCATTTCTTGTTTTCCTGATAGATATAATCTCCAACTATTCAAATGCAATGTCAATCGACGTCTCCAGATCTATCCCCTATCCTTCACGTCATCCTTTCCTCTATCACTCGTCTTTGCTCTCGCTCCAACTCTCTGTAACCCCTTGCGTACTAGTGGCTTCCCGCCTTGCTTGGTGTCGAATGCTTAAAAATATGTACATTTATTTATACAGTGCTGTTCGATAAAAGTGACTCACCTTATCCTTTGAATTTAGCTCAACTTTCGTTTCATCGGAGAAGAGAACATTCTTCCAGTCTTCTACGGTGAAATGTTTGTAATAGTGAGCCCATTCAAATCTCTTGGCTTTGTTGGTTTTGCTTATTAGCGGCTTAAACCTTCGTGTACAAGATTTGTAGCCTTGTTTTTAACAAGATTTGTAACCTTGTTCTGACGGATTGTTGAAGAGGCAAGACTAACACCTTGCTCTTCGCTTAGATTGGCTGCAATTTCTTGGCTAGTTATAGTCCTATTCTTCGCAACCACTCTCTTGATTACCCTGTCAGTTCCATCCTCAATCTTTATCTTTCGTCCCCTTTTTTCCTTCCTTGGAGCAGGAGTGGCATCATTATGTGCCCTAAGCACCCGAGAGATAGTTGATTGCGAGTTTATAGCAATTTCTACAATTTCTCACGAAGACTTGCCTGCTTTTGAGAGGGAAATAATAGATGCCTTAAGTGGTTCTGATGCGTGTTTGTACCCTTTCATCTGGTTAGTGACTTGAGTGGCTATTTCAAGCTGTTTTTATACTGTAGAAGGCTTTCTGGAATATTCTGGAATACTCTAGATTTAATTTAAGCTGTTCTAGAATTCTCTAGAATATTGTTCTGAGTTTATTGTAAAATAGTTTTCAATATTTTGTCAAAAATTCTTTAAATTTCAGAGTTTAATCATTAGAATGCGATATCTGAGTCACTTTTCTTGCACAGAATTTTTCCCTAAATCTCATTTATATCCAAAATTATAATTATCAATAGAATATCTTAGGGTGAATAAACTTTTTTCCTAGGTGGTCGGGAAGGGGTCTTTATATTAGTAAGATTAAACATTATTTTAACCCCAAAAATAAAAGACAAAAATATTTTTAGTATATAAAATCAGGTGAGTAACTTTTATCGAACAGCACTGTATATTGAACAATAAAAAATATCAAAAAATTAAAATCTTCAGACACACTGTGTTGTAAATTAATATTCTTTCGTTTTTTTTTATTATTATTTCATTTAGATTCCTCATTTTTATATATATATATATATATATATATATATATATATATATATATATATATATATAATTAAGTTATAAGGAACTTGGTAAACTGAATTGGTAAATCCAAAGAGGATGAAATCCTGAGAGCTCAATGTGAGGACAGAGCTAATATGTAATGAAAAACAAACCACTTTAAGGTACCATTACGATAATTTATTTCACCTAAATCCTTTTTTAAGGATTCAGGATCCTCAGGTAAAACTTACAAGAAGTTAGAAGTTAGAAGTTTTACCTGATGATCCTGAATCCTTAAAAAAGGATTTAGGTGAAATAAATTATCGTAATGGTACCTCAAAGTGGTTTGTTTTTCATTTATATATATATATATATATATATATATATATATATATATATATTGAACAATAAAAAAAATATTAAAAATTAAGATCTTCAGACACACTGTGTTGTAGATTAATATTCTTTCGTGTTTTTTTTTTATTGTTATTTCATTTAGATTCCTCATTTAGATATATATATATATATATATATATATATATATATATATATATATATATATATAAAGCATTGCGCTGTTATCATATTTACTGTTTTGGCGTATAGTATCTAGGGTTTTTCAGTTACTCATCTGTATCTTTTTCTTCTTTATCTGTTAATTAATTATAAATTGTCAAGCCAAAACACAACACACATGGCCTGTAGATTGCGTTTGAGCATGAAACAGACTCCCGCCGCTGATCGTTGACCTCAGTGTCTACCTTGGGTGAAACTACTTTTATTCATCTCTTGCCTCCTAATTTCATTCCTAACGAATGCTTTCTTCCATATTTGCAGGGCATTAGATTAGCCATTCTCTTCGAAAACCTTGTTAACAATGATACGAGGTTTGAGATACCTGCCGAACGACACCTGGGGATGATTGTCTTCCGTCTCAAGGTAAGAAAATTATTTCACCAAATCAATATCTAATTTGATCACTAAAGTTAAGCAACGTCGAGCCTGGTTATTAGGTAGATGGGTGACCACCTGGGATATATCAGGTGCTGTAAGCTTGAATGTGCTCGGTAGAAATGGCTTACGGCCACACCATACTGACACACTGGTTCCTGTACGGTCTTCGAAGTTAAGCAACGTCAAGCATGATCATTACGTGGATGTGAGACCGCCTGAGATATACCATGTGCCGTAAGCTTGGATGTGTGGGTAGAAATGCCTTACGGCCACATCACGCTAACACCCCGGTTCCTGTTCGGTTACCGAAGTTAAGCAACGTCGAGCATGATCATTACGTGGATGTGAGACAGCCCCGGATATACCAGGTGCTGTAAGCTTGGATGTGCAGGTAGGAATGCCTTACGGCCACATCATGCTATCACACGGGTTCCTGTACCAAAGTTAAGCAACGTCAAGTCTGGTTAGTAACTAAATGGGTGACCACTTGGGAATACCAGGTGCCATAATCTTGGATGTGCGGCTAGAAATGGCTATCGGCCACATCATGGTGAAACATCGGTTGCCGTATAATCACCGGAATTAAGCAACGTCGAACGTGGTCAGTACTTGGATGGGTTTACGGCTGGGTAGTGAGTTTGAACTTCATTCGGTGCTCCATAATTGCGGCGTTCTGTCACGCCTAAGCTAAGGTTTGTAAATGTATATATTTTTCTATAAAGTCTAGCAGCTCAAAAGGTGAGATCATTTCT
>OZ010609.1:62267020-62292020 GCA_963932145.1 Acanthosepion lycidas | reverse complement strand
GTAAAGGGTTCCATTCCTAAGGTGCCCTATTTTATAAATACTATATACAATTAAATAGCCTGTATTACAATATCCGAAAACACCTGAAAACCGAAACACTTCCGGTCCCAAGCATTTCGGATAAAGGAATCTTAACCTGTATATATATTTTATGTCTATTAGGATATTGTATTACCAATAATAATGCTAATAAAAAAAGAAAACTACCCGTTAGTAATACATCTCTATTATTTTAATTAACATGTTACTTACCTGATAATAATTTCAGTAAAAAGGTTATTGAAAAAACACTACAATAAAAATAATATCTTACGCCAGTAAATATCCTAGAAATAATTACAAAAATGCAACTATACATTGGTCATGCAAATACAACTCTATCATGTTAATTAACTTGTTATTATCTGACAATAGCTTCAGAAAAATGTTATTCAACTACACTAAAATATATATAAAACTACTTTCAGGAGGCACGGTGGAGTAATGGATAGCAGACTGAGGAATCGGAGAGCCGAGTTCGAATTCCAGTCGAATCCATTCATATATTGAATCCCATTCTTCTATAGCCTCGGATGGCAACTGGTCTACCGCAGAAAGAAATGGCAACCTACTGCGGGAAAAATATGTCTCTTCAGTCATATATCGAAAGATACATGATCGCCTAAGCGTGTATCATGCATGGCACATAACTGACTGACTTTCAGTGTATATGTTATTTATATAAAAAATATATATGTTAAGAAGCTGTGTTAAGACATGTAAAAGGATAGCGTGTTTATCCTTGAGATCCATTCGCAAGCTGCACCATTTTATAGATGTTATATACACATCGAATATCCTGTATTCCAAAATCCGAAAAATATTGAAAACCGAATCACTTCCGGTCTCAAGAATTTCGGATAAAAGATTCGCCAGTCAGCATCAAAGACATAATCGCAAAAAACAAAAAAAAAAAATACTACCATACATTGGTCATGCGAATACAACTCTATCATGTTAATTAACTTGTTATTATCTGATAACAGTTTCATATTAGGTTGGTGCAAAAATAATATCGTTTTTTGACGTATTTTTAACGTCAAAAAACGATATTATTTTTGCACCAACCTAATAAAATCACGTTATTAACCAACGCTACACGCAAAATAAAATCTTACACCAGTCATCATCAGAGATCATTGCAAAAACGTGAACATAATACTATATATTGGTTACTTAACATGACATTTATCTTATAATAGCTTCATAAAAAAGAAGTTATCAACCAAGACTCCAATAAAAATAAAATCTTACGCCTGTCAACATTCGAAAGATAACTGAAAAAACACAAAAATACTTCTATACATTGGTTATACGAATACTACTCTATCATATTGATTAACATGTCATTTATCTAATAATAGTTTGATAAAAATAAATTATTAACCAAAACCACATTAAAAAAATAAACTTCTACTCCAGTCAACACCCGAGAGATACTTGCAAAAACAGAAAAATATTATTATACATTGGTCATACAAATACTACTCTATCATGTTAATTAACATGATCAGCTTTAATGTTAATAAGCTTCATAAAAAATTAATGCCTTTCTTCCACTGATTCGACAGTGACCTCGCTATACTGTTAAACAACATGTGACTCATGTGTGGCTGACAGGTATGACTATTTATGAGGATTCAAAAGGCAAGAAGTAAAGATGAGGAAAATGAACAGCTAGGACACGTGACTCTAAAATGTCAAATTCGAAGATAACGTTGCGGCAAAGATAACACGATTATCAAAATAAGATGGCGGGGAAGAAAATAATAAAAAAAGAAGACTTTTACACTGACGGAAAATGACATTGTTACTTTACGATGGACCAAATGCTTGAAAATATTTGGAGAAATGATGCATTAGCTTGCATTTAAAACTAAAATAAAAGCTTCAAGAAGGATTTTTTTAATTGTTAAAATGCTTCTTTTTAAAAACTTAGGTATCGCTTTCTTTTGTAGCGGGCACACACACATACATATATATATATATATATATATATATATATATATATCTTTAAATAAAGTATATATATATATATACTTTATTTAAAGATATTACATCAAAAACGTCAAAAAGCGCTACACAATTGCAGTCGGTTGATTCGCATCGATAGTGAGCCTCCTTTTAAAGTGAGTGTTACGAACGTTGGAATTCTATTCTGTTCTTTCTCATTTTACTTGGATATATATATATATATATATATATATATATATATATATATATATATATGTGTGTGTGTGTGCGTGTGTGCGTGTATGTCTGTGTGAAAAGTGTGTGCATATAAATATATATGTGTGTATGTGTGTGTGTGCAATATATTATATATATTATTATTTATGCATTGTATGCGCTCTACTTATTAGAAAGCGCTCAATATCAGAGATAGAGCTAACATATTTAGTTGCAAATCTTCCATGTAAACAAAACAGACTATCATTGTTGCTATGTTCGTGTGTTATTTAATTTATTGTGATGTAATTGTCATCTCTGATAATGGCTTATGTAAGCCGAAAGCTTAGATAGGATTAAAAAACATGTATCAATATGGTGATTTTCTTTCGTCTTTCAATGATAATGTTATTAAGCTTATCAGATGATATGAATCAAATTTGCTTAAAATAGATAGACAAAACTTGTCTATATTATTTAATGAAACATGCATTAATAAAAAAAATGCTGCCTAAATACATACAATATATATATATATATATATATATATATATATATATATATATATATATATATATATATATATAGTTCAAAGGTATGCTATATTTATAAGTAAAAGTACTCAGTAAAAGAAAACGGTTAAATTCAATACATTCTACAATTTAAAATATATAACACATAAATTAATCTCAAACTAAAATAATGATTAAATAATAATAATAATAATATAAAATCAGCAATGACAACATTTACTAATCATCTGCCTGAAGGTTGCGTTTAAGCATGAAACAGACTGTTGCCGCTGGGTGTTGACATCAATGCCCACTTTTACATTTACATACGCTCTATACATTATGTTGAGTACTTTTTCCTATAAATATAGAATATCTTTAAATTATATATATATATATATATATATATATATATATATATATATATATATATATATATATATATAAATATAAAGGGTGTTCCATTAAGACGGATTATATATAAGTGTGTTTCATTAAGACGGATCAAAGTTAGCAGTAAATAAATCTGTGTTATTTAAAGCCAGGAAACATTTTAGATGGTAAGAAATTTTGGAAATAATAATTTACTGATAGAAAACCTACTAATTAGCCCATAGTTTGAGGGGAAAGACGTGGATTCATACCTTTCCTTTTGCGATGTAAATGAATATAACGATTCCAAATGGAACTGGAACTCGGTTCTTCGAATTCCAAATCCAAGCCGTTAGCCATTACACCACCGCACATCCAAGCTTACAGTACCTGGTATTCCCAAGCGGTTTCCCATTTAGGTAATGACTAGGCTCGACATTGCTTAAGTTCGGCGATCGTACGGTGTTTCAACGTGATATGTCCTTAAGCCAAATATCTTTGCCTAGTTTTATAATTGCGTATAACTAATTCGGATGATGAATCCGGCTATAACGAGACTTACCCGCGTTATACCCGCACTGGAAAAAAGATTTATTCTCCTATTTGCATTTCTCCCATTACGGGCATTATCATCTCAGTGATGTATTCTGGGAAAATAAATGGGAGGATTCTTCCGGGCAACTGTCGACGTGAGAAACCCTAAACGACAATGATCTTTCAATCTCTATCGGTTGTAGACCCGTCTGTAACCTACGTTTTGCCGACGACATTGACCTCATAACAAGTAGTAACAGTAAGCTCCAAGAGTTAATCAACAAACTTTTTCAAAGAGCAGGAGCATATGGAATGGCGTTCAGCTCCGAAAAATCCAAAGTAATGGTGAATAACACAAGCAGTAACAGCTATTACCATGGACGGGAATTCACTGGAGGAAGCATCCATTTTCAAATACTTGGAAGCAATCTGAAGATGGCAACTGCAGCTCGGAAATTCGCACATGGCGACGGCCAAATTGGCAAGAATATGGAGGAACAGAAGGAATAGCATTCAAACGAAGTGCAGACTGTACAAATCGCTAGTAGCATATATTTTCCTTGATGGATGTGAAATGTGGACACTGTTGGAAGAATCGAAGCGTTTGAGAACAGATCCGTCAGAAATCTCCTTCGTATCTTCTACTGGAAACATTAAACCAATGAGTTTGTGCGGAAAAAGAGTTGAATGTTTTGTGGGCCACCAGGAACCTTTACTTTACACTGTCAAACAGAGACAAATAGCGTGGTTTGAACATGTTGCAAAGCATGACAATCTGCGCAAGACAATCATGCAAGGAACCTTTGAAGATGAACCTAGGAGAAGGCGCCAACCAAAAACTTTTTGGACAATGTCAAACAATGGACAAGTATGACTATACCAGAATTGATGATGATGATATAACACCGTACTTTACTGGTGTAACCGAATGGCTGAAAGCAAAAAGATTGACAAACATGCTTTATTCTAAGAGACACTTTTATGGTGCGACATCGTACACAATATTAATTATATATACATTGACACGTGTTCCTACGCAGAGAAGTTATAACATGTATGCAACAACAAACAGTGTCTAAAAGAGGGGAGAACCTTACTTGGAATTTTTTTTCCTAAAGGGAAAAATTGTATTTACGGCGGTTTCTCTATTAACCTAGTTAAGCCGTGTGGTTTCTCGGGTAAGACCTACCGCCGTAGGATAGGGACGTCTTTCTTTTCTAGGCTCAACATCGCAACTGTTCTTCGTCATTCTATCCCTGATGTCATTCACCGATCGTCACGTGACCCTTGTGACTAGCTCAACGAAAGGGATAAACTCGCCGTTTGTATCCCTACACGGGTTTTAAAATACCCCTTTTGGAATTTATTTTCTGTTAATGGAACGTTACAAGACAACGCGTTTGCAACGTTACCGTGATTGTAACACGATCCTGAAACGTTGCAGGCAAGTAACAGAAAGTCTATAAAAAGAAGCTTTTTTCAAACCCTTTGTAACGTTTTGGTGACGTTACTTTGAAATCACATATTTTCCTGGCCGCAAGCAAGCCGCTCATCTCCAAATTCCGCACTCGTTAAATAACAACAGGATCATTTTTCTTCACTTAATATGCAGAGAAGTTATAAATTTTCTTATCGTATGTTTTAAACGGAGCCCCGGTGGAGGAATTGATACGGGCTCAGAATGAAAAATCGGAGAGCAGAGTTCTAATTCCAGTCGAGTTCATTGCATTCACTTACGTGCTAATACCCTTGGGAAAGGTATGAATCCTCTCCTCCCCCAGCCCAGGTATGGGTAAATAGCAGGACAGACTGGGTTCTATAGATAGATGGCAACCGGTGTAGGAGAAGGAAAACTCTGAAGTCAAACCAACTTGAGGAGGTTTGGTCTCTGCCCAAGACACACCACTTCTACTGCAGTTGCAGTACATGTGATGCCCCTACGACCATATGATGCCCCTACAACCATATGATGCTCCTAAGACTATGTGATGTTCCTTACGACCATGTGATGCCCCTACGACCATGTGATGCCCCTGCAACCATGTGATGCCCCTAAGACTGCGTGATGTCTCTACGACCGTGCGATGCCCCTACGACCGTGTGATGCCCCTAAGGCTTTAATGAGTTTCGGAACTCGTGATCGTGTGATCATAATCGAAACATTGAGAATCATTTATTTATAACGATGAATCTGTCGCATTTATAAGTCTACAAACAAACCAAATCGCCCCTCGCCAACTTTGTACAACTTTTCGAAGTGCTGAAAATTCAACCACTTGTCAAATAACGCCAGAATACTTCCTCGTTTAACAATGTGTATGAAAGGTATACAAATTTATTTTCATGTTTTTTTTTTTAAATTGAGAGTCACCAATTTAAATAAGTCTATCTTAGACAATTATAAGTTTATCATTCGTCCATACATTGAATATTGCTGCCACATCTGGTCTGTTTCTTCTGCTATGTATTCTGCCGTTAAACGAAAAAAAGCAAAGAAGCCATTGATCGCTCATCCCCAAAGTTATTACAATATTATAGTAACATTACGAAGCTCTGTAGCTGATAATTCCACACCGATCAAATAACATCAACTAACATTTTTTATATAATCGTTTCACTCCAAGCAAGGCAACAATGGCGCTAGAACGAAGGTGATTATAGGGAATGAAAGTCAAAGGGAACGAGAAGACTGAGAACGAGAAGGATTCAGGAAAGAACAAAAAAAAGGAACAGAGTTCTAGAAGACAGAATATGGCGATTGATGTTGCATTTAAATTTTTGAATTGTAATTAACAGGGAAGCAAGAAATCGGAAAGGATTTCCACAGCTAGATAAAAAAAAAACAATTAGAGTAGAAATTGCGGTTGTATCTAGCTAGTTCAACAGTAAAACAGTGAGACCTAATTGCCAATCTAGTAGAGTGATTAAATTTATATAGTAGGGGCACCAGAGGAAAAAAGCTCCCAGTTGCCATTTTGTAGAAAAAACAGCGTCACGTCGGTAAGAAAGTGACTGAAATCGAGATGCCTGGCCAGGGACAATTGTATTGCTGATCCTTCTCGAGAATTTAGAGATGCACAAAAGGAGTTGTTTATCGTCATACCCAGGGCGATGTAACAAGGACCTTTCAGGAGAAAATGGATAAGTAACTAAGAGCTATGATTTTTAAAAAATGGCATTGAATAACTCCCACGAGTTGATATACCGTCAAAATATACACTCACACACTCTCGCAGCGTTACAGGTGCATTGTATTTTAGTTGTGGGGACATATAAGCGTGAATATTCGTCTTTGGATGAGTTTCTAACATGTTCCTTTATCATCTCTCAGTTGCGTCTGTCCCTGGGCAGAGTGCGCTCAGGGGCTACTCTGTCAAAGGACACGGCGGCAACTGAGAAAATTATACTGAGAAGTGACCAGCCCTGGGGAACAGCTACCCGAGGCCGCGCCCTCTCATGCACCGAGGCCAGCGCAACCGACTTTGCGGGAGCTGCGGGCAATTTTTGTCCTATGCCTGGGTTTATGCGCTTGGGTCCCCACTTTAAAAAAGACCTTGTGTCGCATCTCGTCCTAGTGGTGTGGGGGGGGGGGGCGAGTAAATACCGTGTGCAACTCAGGGACGACTCCGTCAAAGAACAGAGTCGCAAATGAGGAAAATTATACTGAGAGGTGCCCAACACTGGGGAACAGCTGCCCGGCGCCGTGACTTCTCATTGCACCAGAGAGAGGGATCGGTTCTCGCACCGAGGCCAGCGTAACCGACGGTTGCGGAGGCTGCGGGCAGTTTTTGTTCCTGACCCGGGTGTACGCGCTCGGGTCTCCACCTTGTGTTACAACTCGTCTTAGTGGAAAGACAGAGTAAATAACTAGTTGTGGGATATATGACGTTGTGGTGCCGTTTATTTTAACGTTTCAATTAATTATTTTCCTAACCCCAAATTGACGTCTCATCATCAAAGTGGTAACTACATTATAATAACGTTGTGAAGTGCTGAAAATTCCCTCACTAGTCAAATAACACCAGAATACTTTTACTTCACTTAAAAATATGCAAAGAAGTTATAAATTCTCTTTTCGTATTTTTTTAATTGAAAAGCACTGATTCCGATAATGAATGTACGTTTCAATATCTTCCTGTAAATTATTATCTACTAGCCGAATTACCCGCGGCTTGATGCCTGTCAAAGATTTTTTGTAAGGAAATGATGATAGATTTTAAATCATTACTATAATTTATGGAGAAAAATGATACATTTCAATATTACTCCATGATCTTGCTGATGTGACCTCCATCTTCTGGCTTTCTCCTACATTTTGTATAGGAGTCATTCCCTTGTTCAAATTTAAATTAAATCAACGGGAAAAAATTTTAAATTTGGAGGGGGCGGTTGTGCCCCATGGTGACCCCCGCTTTGATCAAAATGAAGTATACTTATTCAAGTACCCTAGGAGTCATTTCCTTGTTCAAATTTAAATTTAATTTAAATGAAAGGAGAAAAAAATTCAGTGGGGGGGTCAAAAAACAGCTTGATCTGACCCCTTTGATATGTATTTGATGCAAATTGATTGAATGAACTGATGAGCAGACTTCAACATTGATATAGCAGTTGAATAATCGCAACAAATATATATATTGTAAGGCACTACCCACTGATTTGTAGTTTCTTGCTCAACTTGATGTCCATATTGTATCATTTTGATCTTGCCAATGTGACCTCCATCCTCTGGCTTTCTCCTTCTATATTTTGAATAAGACTCATTTCCTTGTTCAAATTTAAATCAAAGGGGAAAGAATTTCATTGGCGGATGCACCACGGGAGCCCCGTTTGATCAAAATGAAATATACTTAACCAAATACCCTGTGTAATGTAGTTATGGGGATCTATCTCCAAAACCTTGGAAGGAGTTCGATAACAAACAAACAGACAGAGGCTACAAGTTTATATATATATATATATCTATCTATATATATATATATATATATATATATATATATATATATAGATATAGATATATATATAGAGAGAGATTAAAATTACTTATTAAAAAGTATCGGCACTGGTGCTATAAAAAGAAAGCTACAACATATATCAATTCGGCATTTAATCTCCTTCGAAATAGTCCCCTTCTAAAGCCAGGCACTTTATCCACCGTCGTTTTCCTTGATGGAAGCATTCCTGGAACTCCTTTTTGGGCATAGCGAGCAGATGCCTCGTCGCATTCTCTTTGAATCCTGCCCTTTTTAAGTGGCATTTGATTTTTGGAAAGAGGATAAGGTTACAGGGGGTGGGGGAAGAGATATGGTAAATGTAGTGTCTATCGGACCTGAGGAATGTTGCGCTTGGCCAAACCTATTGTACATACCATGGCCACTGATGGATCCTCTGTGGTGTGGTGATACGACCACACTCTGCACACTTTCCTTCCAAGCACTGTTATAAACAACGGAAATGAGCGAGGATGTTATAACTTATTGAGTGCGCATGCCCGACAGACTTCAATATCTACCTGCATCAAGCGGCTTACTTTAGTCCCGTTACAATAGCAACAGCACCGATACTGTTTTATCAGATCTCATATATATATATATATATATATATGTGTGTATATGTGTGTGTGTGTATGTATATATATATATATATATATATATATATATATATATATATATATATATATATATAACATAATATGAGATATTTCTGGAGGTTTTCGGCCCGACCAAGACGTCCTTATCTAGAGCCATTTAGTTAGATAATGAGTAGTTGTACTGGCCACAAACTTTTCATCACACTCAATATGCACTTAAACATCGCAATATTTATACTGAAATATGTATCGGAAACCAGACAAACGTTCCGAGATATAAAAAAATTCATTAAAATTCTCTTACCAAAGAAATTTCGTTGGTCTTTAGCCAAAAATTGTATAAAAAGGAAAACTGCTGCCCAAATATACCCAATATA
Organism: Acanthosepion lycidas; assembly: GCA_963932145.1. Taxonomy (NCBI): domain Eukaryota; kingdom Metazoa; phylum Mollusca; class Cephalopoda; order Sepiida; family Sepiidae; genus Acanthosepion; species Acanthosepion lycidas. The sequence continues at coordinate 62,282,430 of OZ010609.1, read as the reverse complement.
TATATATATATATATATATATATATATATATATATATACAAACGTTATTATAGTGGATATTCGTATTTGAAATAGACGCCCTATTTTTATTTTATTTTGAACACTCTATTTTATTTTGAACATTTACGTCATTCTAGAAAATAATAAAGATAATAAAGAAAGTTCTTGAATGAACACGCCGGTAGACATAATACATGCTGTTTAAAATAAAAAAATTAAAATGTTGCGTCTTTTTCAAATACGAGTAAGCACTAATAATAATAGTAAAAATGTCGGATTAAAAATAAAATAATTCTGTATATATAAATGCATACATACGAATATATATATATATATATATATATATATATATATATATATATTCGTATGTATGTATTTATATATGTATAAATTCGTTAAATATAAATACATACATACGAATATATATATATATATATATATATATATTCGTATGTATGTATTTATATATAACTAATATATATATATATATATATATATATATATATATATATATATATATATATATATATATATATATATATATATATATAGCGAAAGTGGTCTACGGTACAAGCCTGACGATTGCGTCTAACCTGAAACTGCCTGACGTCTGTAAGTGTTGACTGTAATGTTCACTTTTATATTTACACAAGCTCTATCTCTGACATTGAACACTTTAGCCCATAAATATAGCATAGCTTAAGAGTATATTTCTTATATATATATATATATATATATATATATATAATGATCTTTTATTTTTAAGACATTTTTATGTTTAACATTCCTTTTATAGATACAAATATTTAAGTAAATGCTCTGTTTATAATAAACAGTATTAAACAACATTTACCGGCCTGGATGTCTGAGAAATTTTCACAGAAAATATTCGTCCTCCGAATAATATATATAATAATGATCTTTATATATCTCTTGGCTTTTAAAAATAAATATTTAACGGCCAAAAAAACGTAATGAATGTTAAAAAAACAAATTATTCATAGAACCCAATGCCTAGCAGTCTCCGATTGAATTCAAAACAAAATGGACTCCTAACAACTGAATGACAGGTTAACTTTTCCCTTCCGGCTCTTCCGACTTCAAGTGCAAGGATGTACAAGATGCAGTGGACAACTTAGAAAATCACGGATTTATTGATATTTATTAAAACCAAATAGGACGCCATTTTATTCATCCTGGCATTCGAAGCCGGAAAGTTAGAGTTAATTAGAAAGAATGATCGTGTATCTTTTTCTAAATTTATTTATTTTTTCTTTATATACACACGCATACACACACACACGCACACACACACACACACATATACATATATATATATATATATATATATATATATATATATATAGATAGATAGATAGATAGATAGATAGATATGAAGAAATATAGTCTTAAGATGTGCTATATTTATGGGATAAAGTGCTCAAAATCAGAGATAGTGCGTATCTAAATATAATTATAAAAGTGAACATTGTAGTCAGAGGCGACAGTCTGTTTTTTGCTAGGCGCAATCGTCAGGCCTGATGATTGTGCCTAGCATGAAACAGCCTGTCGATTCTGAGTGTTGACTTCAATGTTCACTTTTATATTTATATATATGTGTGTGTGTGTGTATAATGAAAAAAGACAGTATGAAAACTGTAGTTTTAGCCAACGCGTTTCGTCCAATGTGGACTTTTCAAGTCAAAAGCCGAAATTATTGAAACAAAGTATCCATAAGCAACAAACAAAATGTCGTCAGCAACTAGAAGAATATGGATATACAATAGCGTTTTCGAAATTCTTCTAATTGGTAAAGAATTGTGTTTGTTGTTTATAGATAATTTGTTTCAATAAATTCATTTCGTTTTTTGTTTCCTGCCTTGAAAATGTCCACGTTGGACGAAATGCGTCGGCTAAAACTAGTTTTCCTATTGTCTTTTTCCTTTATACATATTGTCTTTTTCTACTGATTAATTCTGAGAAATGTGTACATATATATGTGTATATATATATATATATATATATATATATATATATATATATATATATATATATATATATATATATATATGTTATAAAATCACTACAAAACTAGCCATTTTGTTTAAACACTTCTGTTGTCTTATCAAGTAATGATGTTGAATGTAGAATAAAGGGTTTTAAAAGGTTCAAATCAATCAAACACCCCTCAATAGGGGAAACGCCGTTATATAAGCTACAATGACCAATCAAAATACAAGTATATGAGAATTCAAAAATCTTGACAACGAACCTTGGTTATAATAATTAATACTTTAATGTTAAGTTTAGACTAAAATAGAAATCATTCTGATTAATATTAAATTTTACGATACAAATTGAAAATTAAAAATTCCCAATTTTGAATTTTAAATTTAGTCTGAATTCAGTTTGAAAAATTATAAAATTATTTAAAGAAGAAACTGAGGAAAAATACATATGCTTTGTTATTTTTTTTTGTTTGTTTTAATTGAAAGGCCAAAAATTCAGTTAGTATAAACGTTACAATCTAATGTTGTGCTAAGCTTCGTTACAGCTTAGATATATTTGAAGTGGTGATATGGGCAGGGGAGGGTGAAATCTTGCAAAAGACAATACATACACAATCAGATTATATATATATATATATATATATATATATATATATATATATATTAGTGTATCCATTCTGTCAAACGTGAATTGTTAGTAAGTTTTCATAGTGACAAGGAATTAAACAAAAATTCTGAGGCCAATGAAGCGTTTAATTAATCCATTCTCTTTATATTTCTCAGATGTTCAATGGCATCTCTGAATTGTTGATTACATTTTGCTTAATATCTTTCCAGGTTCAAAATGATATGCGTTTAATATAACAGTGAAATGGAAATATCTCTCAGAAGAAAAAGATTAGCAACAGAACGACAAAGCTTATTTCAAGACCAAGATGAAACAAAACGAACATTTAATAGGCGAAGGTATCTGAGTGCCTCAGATGAAAGGCTTGAACAAATAAGATTGCAATCTAAGAAATGTAGGAGTAAAGGATCTGATTAATTGATTGTCAAAATGCAGATAAATATTTTATTGGTATAGATTATTAAAATGACTAAAGATAGTAATCACTCATAATTTTACTAACTTAAGTTGATTTAACTCGCTTCCCATTATAGATGGAACAGTGAATATATAAATAAATACATATTCACAATTATTGTATGATTCCATGAGGAGATAATGGAGACGTTATTCTGAGAATGAAACCTTGAAAAAATATTTCGGATCGGTGCAACTGTATTTTGGCCTGAAGATTGCGTTCAAGCGTGAAACAGGCTGACGCCGGTTGCTGCTGACCTCAGTGTCCACTTTTAAATAAGAAAATTAGCAGTCAGCTGCTGACGAGTGGACTGAACGATTACATAAAAAGGTTCGTCTACAAAACTCTGAAGTCGGAGTGGTGAATATAATATAAATCGGTTGAAAAATTTTATATTTGTATTGATGATATATATATATATACACACACACACACACGCACGCACACACACACACACACACACACACACACACACACACACACACATATATATATATATATATATGTATGTATATATATTTCATTGAATACGACAGACAAGGTGCTTTTATTTAGCTTTTTATACAATTTCTCATGCGATCTATTTTTTTTCTTTTCGGATGATAAATTATATGAAAACTATCCGAGTGTTCTTTTTATCCGAACGCTTTCGGCTATACATTTAACCATTTTCAAGGATTAAATATTTTAATTATCAAATAAGAAATTGTTTGGTGCATGTATGTTTTATAAAATGTGTTCATTTTTCAAAACACGGTCAAGATATTATGCCCATGTTCTTTGTACATGGGCATAATATCTTGAAAAACAGAAAAACAACACTTAATAATATTAATTTTGAACATGGACACAATATCTTGACCGTGTTTTGAAACATTCTATAAAACATACATACAACAATCTATTTCTTATTTAACAGTTAAAATATTTAATCCTTAAAAATGGCTAAATGTATAGCCGAAAGCGCTCGGATTAAAAGGACATTCGGACAGTTTTTATATAATTTATCATCCAAAAAGAAATAATTATTAGATCGCATGACAAATTGTATAAAAAACTAAATAAAAGCACCTCGTCTGTCGTATTCAATGAAATGTGCATGAAAGGATTGCTGCCTAAATACACAAATATATATATATATATATATATATATATATATATATATATATATATTAGATATATATATTGGAATAGCCTATGATATATATATATATATATATATATATATATATATATATATATATATATATATATATATATATATATATATAATGCTTAAGATTTATCGGGGAATTGTCTGTAAGGAGGCACAGTTGAGTAATGAATTGAAGCTCGGATTGAGAAAACTGAGAACCAAGTTCGAATTCTATTCGAGTTCCTTACATTCACTTATGTGCTAATACCCTTTGCAAAGGCATGAATCCCTATCTCCCCACCATCCTCACCACCAGCTATGGTTAAATAGCAGGACAGACTGGGTTCTACAGCTTTGGGTGGCAACCAGTCTAGGAGAAGGAAAACTCTGAATTCAAACCAGCCGGACAGGGTTGGGCTCCGTCAGGCTATCTTGCCCACTACTACGGCTGCAGTAAATGTGCTGCCCCTATGACATAGTTACAGGACTCATGATCGTGATCGTGATCAATATACCGTCTATCCCCAATATTGAACACAAATAGAGGGGAGAGTAGATATATTGATATACAATTGGCAACATAGAAATAACCTTCAAGCAGTAAGCAATTATTACACATGGTCTGATGATTATCGTAAAAATAACATGCCGGATTGTTTCTATGTTCGCTTTGTTTATATATAAATATACAGAGTATCCCCTAAACATACAGTCTCTTTAAATGATAATAAATGGTCGTTTATTGGCTTAGAAAGAACGGTTAAAATTAAGAAATATTAATGTTTAGTAAATTACAAAGAAGATTAACAGATTAAATAGAATATTAAACGAAATTAGATGCACGGATCTGAAAAAAAAAGACAAAAAATTCGAGAACTTATAGGAAATTAAAAAGTGAGTACAGATTTTGGGGAGTAACATTTTTTTCTGCGATATTAACAACATTTAGTTCTTTATAATGACTAATTAGTACAAAACTACTCGAAAAAAACATGAATGTTGGACTACAATTTTGATCCTGATATGTGATAACTTATTCGAAATTTTCAAAAAATATAATATAAAATGAAACAGATTAAACAGGCAGATCTTACCGATTAAATATAGTAAAGCTTGTTTAAATGAATATATATATATATATATATATATATATATATATATATATATGGCTAAATTTAAAACATTTTGTAAATTTAAACCATTTATATTTTCGGTCTGATGAGATTTACTTGTCGAAATAAATCATGATTTATAAACGTATTTTCGAGATATGTTAAGCTTTTTCTTTATATATATATATAAATATATATATATATATATATATATATATATATATATATATATATATATATATATTCAATTAAACAGTTACGTATATATTACTTCAGATGTTATCATAGACAAGCTATAATAAATTTTGAAGTAATAAAATTCGTGTTTATATATATATATATATATATATACATATATATATATATATATATATATATATATATATATATATATATATATATATATATATATATATATATATACGAATATATTGTAAAATAATGTTTCCCCAAATTGAAAAAAAAATGCAATTGCACCTGAGGTGGTAAAATGGCGACTCTATTCTATGAACGAACTTTTGAAAAAGACTTTTGGATTGGTTCAACTGTATCCTTGTTTAGCCGGAGAGATAATGAAAATTTTGTTGTGATGTTTTCAATGATATTGTATGACATTTAGACCTTCAAGAATGTCCCAAAATAAATTAATAAAATCAAATAGACTGCGTTTCTTGTTCTTTGATTATTTTTTTCTCTTTTTTTAACCACGACAGGCAATATTTTACCATTACTGAAATACCCCACAAACGCACAAGAAATCCTCACCACATCCGACGCAGCAGTCCAATGAATCAGAAACATGGTTATTGACCAGTTCTTTCCATAGCCGTGAATTCTTTTGAGTGATGGAATAAAACTAGTAATAAAATAATAGTAATAATGAAGAGTGTATAGAGCCAGAGTGTTGGGATAAAAAGCAACAATAATAAGATGGAATAAAACTAGTAATAAAATAATAGTAATAATGAAGAGTGTATAGAGCCAGAGTGTTGTGATAAAAAGCAACAATAATAAGATGGAATAAAACTAGTAATAAAATAATAGTAATAATGAAGAGTGTATAGAGCCAGAGTGTTGTGATAAAAAGCAACAATAATAAGATGGAATAAAACTAGTAATAAAATAATAGTAATAATGAAGAGTGTATAGAGCCAGAGTGTTGGGATAAAAAGCAACAATAATAAGATGGAATAAAACTAGTAATAAAATAATAGTAATAATGAAGAGTGTATAGAGCCAGAGTGTTGTGATAAAAAGCAACAATAATAAGATGGAATAAAACTAGTAATAAAATAATAGTAATAATGAAGAGTGTATAGAGCCAGAGTGTTGTGATAAAAAGCAACAATAATAAGATGGAATAAAACTAGTAATAAAATAATAGGAATAATGAAGAATGTATAGAGCCAGAGTGTTGGGATAAAAAGCAACAATAATAAGATGGAATAAAACTAGTAATAAAATAATAGTAATAATGAAGAGTGTATAGAGCCAGAGTGTTGGGATAAAAAGCAACAATAATAAGATGGAATAAAACTAGTAATAAAATAATAGTAATAATGAAGAGTGTATAGAGCCAGAGTGTTGGGATAAAAAGCAACAATAATAAGATGGAATAAAACTAGTAATAAAATAATAGTAATAATGAAGAGTGTATAGAGCCAGTGTGTTGGGATAAAAAGCAACAATAAGATGGAATAAAACTAGTAATAAAATAATAGTAATAATGAAGAGTGTATAGAGCCAGAGTGTTGGGATAAAAAGCAACAATAATAAGATGGAATAAAACTAGTAATAAAATAATAGTAATAATGAAGAGTGTATAGAGCCAGTGTGTTGGGATAAAAAGCAACAATAATAAGATGGAATAAAACTAGTAATAAAATAATAGTAATAATGAAGAGTGTATAGAGCCAGTGTGTTGGGATAAAAAGCAACAATAAGATGGAATAAAACTAGTAATAAAATAATAGTAATAATGAAGAGTGTATAGAGCCAGAGTGTTGGGATAAAAAGCAACAATAATAAGATGGAATAAAACTAGTAATAAAATAATAGTAATAATGAAGAGTGTATAGAACCTGAATGTTAGAGTAAAAAGCAACAAGATGGAACCAATACCTAAAGAAATGTGTTCTCTGATTCTCTCAATCTTCTCATTTAATTCTTCTTGCTAAGCTGGAACAGAAGACGTATTATATGTCCATTATCTTTGTATGTATGCCAAAGAACAGCACTAAAACTTTGTTAATTTTTTAGCACATTGGATAATGCCAAGATACAGTGGAAATGGTTGCCATCATGTTTTCCCTAAATGCTGCATTAATGAAGGGATGAGACGTTGAAATAGTCTTGTTAGGGATATATGAACTAGGATCCTGCAACAAGTACAAAGGGAAATTCTTCCAATGTTACACATGAATCGAACAAATCGTAACCAACACCCTGTTAAAAGGGGGGCCCAATCCCAAAGACAAATTCAAGATGTGCGCGAAAGAACTCAAATCGATTACTTAACACTCAATAAAATATTCAGAAATCAATCTCTCTCTTTCCACCTCTCTCTTTCCATCTCTCTCTTTCTCCCCTCTCTTCCCCCATCTCTTTCCCCCCTCTCTTTTCATCGCTCTCTTTTCACCTCTCTCTTTCCACCTTTCACTGTCTTTCTACCTCTCTCTTTCCACCTATCTCTTTCTTTTCATCTCTCTCTTTCCACCTCTGTCTTTCAATCACTCTCTTTCCACCTACCTCTCTTTCCATCTCTCCCTTTCCACCTCTCTCTTTGCACCTCTTTCTCTCTCTCTCTCTCTCTCTCTGTCCACCTCTCTCTTTCTACTGCTATTATTCCACTTCCCTCTCTTTCCACCTCTCGCTTTCCACCTCTCTCTCCTTCCACCTCTGTCTTTCCACCTCTGTCTTTACCCCTCTCTCTTTTCCTACCTCTGTTTTCATCTCTCTCTTTTCACCTATCTTTTTCCACCTTTCATTCTCTTTCTACCTCTCCCTTTCCACCTCTGTCTTTCTACCTCTTTCTCTTTCCATCTATCTCTTTCCAACTCTCTTTCTACCTTTCTCTCTCTTTGTACCTCTCTCTTTCCACCTCTCTCTTTCCACCTCTCTCTTTCCCCCTTCTCTCTCTTTCAATCTCTATCTTTCCATCTCTTTCCACCTCTCTCTTTTTCCACCTCTCTCTATTTCCACCTCTCTCTTTTTCAACCTCTCTCTTTCCGCCTCTCTCTTTTCCCCTTTCTCTCTCTTTCCAGTTCTCTCTTTCCATCTCTTTCCACCTCTCTTTTTCCACCACTCTCTCTTTCCACGTCTCTCATTCCATTCTCTTTCTTTCCACATTTCTCTCACTTTTTACTACCTCTCTCTATTTCCACAACTCTCTCCACCTCTCTCTCTCTCTCTTTCCACCTCTCTCTCTACCTTTCTCTTTCCACCACTCTCTTTCCACCTTTCTCTCTCTTTTTCCACCTCTCTCTCTTTCCATCTCTCTCTTTCCACCTGTCTCTTTCCACCTTTCTCTCTCTCTTTCTACCTCTCTTCAACCTCTCTCTTTCCACCTCTCTTTTTTCTACCACTCTCTCTTTACACCTCTCTTTCCATCTTTCTCTCTCTTTCCACATCTCTGTGCTTATTTATATTTCAGCATTCTTTAAATAAACAATATCTTAAATATTTAAAAAATATTTTTTGCCATATTTAAAAAATATTTTCAAGTAAATACGATTTAAAATAATTTTGACCCATTAAAAATATTTTTAAGTCTAATTTAAAAATATTTAAGTGAACAAGATTTAAAAATACGAGTTATTTATACAGTATTTTTATTTCAACTTTCTACAAATGGACATTTTTTTTCATGTTGAAATGTTAAACCTGAATCGTCTGTGACACAACAGATCACAGCTAGTCTATTAGTGAATAAAATGTATAAAGGTTAGAATTCTGCGCTCGTTCTTACTCGGCACAAATAATCAAACATGGAGTAATGGATAGTGGATCGAATTAAAAAATCGGAGAGCAGAGTTTGAATTCCAGTCGAATCCACTACATTCATTGAGTTACTAATGATATTGGAAGAGTGAATCCTCTTTTTCTCCCAGAGATATGGGTAAATAGCAGGACAAATCGGGTTCTATAGCCTTCACTGGACTACCGCAGAAAGAAATGAAAATCTACTACGGGGAAAAAGGAGTAATTGATAGCAATGAGGAATCGGAGAGCAGAGTTCGAATTCCAAAGAATCCATTATATTCACATATGTGCTAATACCCCTGGGAAAGGATATGAAATTCTCTTTTTCTCCCCCTAGCAATAGCATGACAGAACGGGTTCTATAAACTTGTATGACAACTGGTCTACCGGAGAAAGAAATGGCAATCTACTACGGGGAAAAAAGAGTAATTGATATCATTGAGAAATCGGAGAGCATGGTTCGAATTCCAAAGAATCCATTATATTCACATATGTGCTAATACCACTGGGAAAGGTTATGAAATTCACTTTTTCTCCCCCTAGCAATAGCAGGACAGACCGGGTTCTATAACCTTGGATGACAAGTGGTCTACCGCAGAAAGAAATGGCAATCTACTACGGGGAAAAAGGAGTAATTGATAGCATTGAGAAATCGGAGAGCAGGGTTCGAATTCCAAAGAATCCATTATATTCACATATGTGCTGATACCCCTGGGAAAGGATATGAAATTATCTTATTCGCCCCCTACCAATAGCAGGCCAGACCGGGTTCTATAACCTTAGATGACAACTGGTCTACCGCAGAAAGAAATGGCAATCTACTACGGGGAAAAATGAGTAATTGATAGTATTGAGAAATTGGAGAGCAGGGTTCGAATTCCAAAGAATCCATTATATTCACATATGTGCTAATACCCCTTGGAAAGGGTATGAAATCTCTTTTTCTCCCCCTAGCAATAGCAGGACAGACCGGGTTCTATAACCTTATAAGGCAACTGGTCTACCGCAGAAAGAAATGGCAATCTACTACGGGGAAAAATGAGTAATTGATAGCATTGAGAAATCGGAGAGCAGGGTTCGAATTCCAAAGAATCCTTTATATTCATTTATGTGCTAATATCCCTGGGAAAGGGTATGAATTCTCTTTTTCTCCCCCTAGCAATAGCAGGACAGACCGGCTTCTATAACCTTGGTTGACAACTGTTCTACCGCAGAAAGAAATGGCAATCTACTACGTGGAAAAAAGAGTAATTGATAGCATTGAGGAATCGGAGAACAGAGTTCGAATTCCAAAGAATCCATTATATTCACTTATCTTCTAATACCACTGGGAAAGGGTATGAATTCTCTTTTTCTCCCACTAGAAATAGCAGGACAGACCGGGTTCTATAAACTTGGATGACAACTGGTCTACCGCAGAAAGAAATGGCAATCTGCTACGGGGAAAAAGGAGTAATCGATAGCATTGAGAAGTCAGCGAGCAGGGTTCGAATTCCAAAGAATCCATTATATTCACATATGTGCTAATACCCCGACGAAAGGTTATGAAATTCTCTTTTTCTGCCCCTAGCAATAGCAGGACAAACCACGTTCTATAACCTTATAAGGCAACTGGTCTACCGCAGAAAGAAATGGCAATCTTCTACGGGGAAAAAGGAGTAATTGATAGTATTGAGAAATCGGGGAGCAGGGTTCGAATTCAAAAGAATCCATTATATTTACATATGTGCTAATACCCCTGGGAAAGGATATGAAATTCTCTTTTTCACCACCTAGCAATAGCAGGACAGACCGGGTTCTATAACCTTGGATGACAACTGGTCTACCGCAGAAAGAAATGGCAATCTACTACGGGGAAAAATGAGTAATTGATAGTATTGAGAAATCGGAGAGCAGTGTTCGAATTCCAAAGAATCCATTATATTCACATATGTGCTAATACCCCTGGGAAAGGATATGAAATTCTCTTTTTCTCTCCCTAGCAATAGCATGACAGACCGGGTTCTATAACCTGGGATGGTAACTGGTTTACTGCAGAACGAAATGGCAATCTACTATGCGGAAAAAGGAGTAATTGATAGCATTGAGAAATCAGAGAGCAGGGTTCGAATTCCAAAGAATCCATTATATTCACATATGTGCTATTACCCCTACGAAAGGTTATGAAATTCTCTTTTTCTGCCCCTAGCAATAGCAGGACAGACCGCGTTCTATAACCTTATAAGGCAACTGGTCTACCGCAGAAAGAAATGGCAATCTACTACGGGGAAAAAGGAGTAATTGATAGTATTGAGAAATCGGAGAGCAGGGTTCGAATTCCAAAGAATCCATTATATTCACATATGTGCTAATCCCCCTGGGAAAGGATATAAAATTCTCTTTTTCTCCCGCTAGCAATAGCAGGACAGACCGGGTTCTATACCTTGGATGGCAACTGTTCTACCGCAGAAAGAAATGGCAATCTACTACGAGGAAAAAAAGGTAATTGATAGCATTGAGAAATCGGAGAGCAGGGTTCGAATCCCAAAGAATTCATTATATTCACTTATGTGGTAATACCCCTGGGAAAGGGTATGAATTCTCTTTTTCTCACACTAGCAATAGCAGGGCAGACCGGGTTCTATAACCTTGGTTGACAACTGGTCTACCGCAGAAAGAAATGGCAATCTACTACGGGGAAAAAGTAGTAATTGATAGCATTGAGAAATCGGAGAGCAGGGTTTGAATTTCAAAGAATCCATTATATTCACTTATGTGCTAATACCCCTGGGAAAGGGTATGAATTCTCTTTTTCTCCCCCTAGCAATAGCAGGACAGACCGGGTTCTATAACCTTGGATGGCAACTGTTCTACCGCAGAAAGAAATGGCAATCTACTACGGGGAAAAAAGGTAATTGATAGCATTGAGAAATCGGAAAGCAGGGTTCGAATCCCAAAGAATTCATTATATTCACTTATGTGGTAATACCCCTGGGAAAGGGTATGAAATTCTCTTTTTCTCCCCCTAGCAATAGCATGACACACCGTGTTCTATAACCTGGGATGGTAACTGGTTTACTGCAGAAAGAAATGGCAATCTACTATGCGGAAAAAGGAGTAATTGATAGCATTGAGAAATCAGAGAGCAGGGTTCGAATTCCAAAGAATCCATTATATTCACATATGTGCTAATACCCCTACGAAAGGTTATGAAATTCTCTTTTTCTCCCCCTAGCAATAGCAGGACAGACCGGGTTCTATAACCTTGGATGACAACTGGTCTACCGCAGAAAGAAATGGCAATCTACTACGGGGAAAAATGAGTAATTGATAGTATTGAGAAATCGGAGAGCAGGGTTCGAATTCCAAAGAATCCATTATATTCACATATGTGCTAATCCCCCTGGGAAAGGATATGAAATTCTCTTTTTCTCCCGCTAGCAATAGCAGGACAGACCGGGTTCTATAACCTTGGTTGACAACTGGTCTACCGCAGAAAGAAATGGCAATCTACTACGGGGAAAAAGGAGTAATTGATAGCATTGAGAAATCGGAGAGCAGTGTTCGAATTCCAAAGAATCCATTATTTTCACATAAGTGCTAATACCCCTGGGAAAGGATATGAAATTCTCTTTTTCTCCCAATATCAATAGCAGGACAGACCGGGTTCTATAACCTTGGATGGCAACTGGTCTATCGCAGAAAGAAATGACAATCTACTACGGGGAAAAAGTAGTAATTGATAGCATTGAGAAATCGGAGAGCATGGTTCGAATTCCAAAGAATCCATTATATTTACATATGTGCTAATACCCTTGGGAAAGGATATGAAATTCTCTTTTTCTCCACCTAGCAATAGCAGGACAGACCGGGTTCTATAACCTTGGATGACAACTGGTCTACCGCAGAAAGAAATGGCAATCTACTACGGGGAAAAAGGAGTAATTGATAGTATTGAGAAATTGGAGAGCAGGGTTCGAATTCCAAAGACTCCATTATATTCACATATGTGCTAATACCCCTGGAAAAGGATATGAAATTCTCTTTTTCTCCCCATAGCAATAGAAGGACAGACCGGGTTCTATAACCTTGGATGGCAAGTGGTCTACCGCAGAAAGAAATGACAATCTACTGCGGGATAAAAATTTGCCTCGTCAGTCAGGTATCGAAAGAGAAATGATCACCTAAGCGTGTATCACGCATGGCATACAACTGACTGAAGCAAACGTAATGGCACAATACCTTGACTCTATGAATTTAAGAAGCGGTGCTCACGTAAGTGTTTACCCCTCTGGAAAATCTTCCATCAAATATAATGAGATCGACAATTAAAGTTTAATTCATGTGCAGTTAAACATTACAAGACAGAAATTTGAAGAAAAAAATTAGGAAATAAAAGTATGAACTATATGACCTCTGATCTTCAAAAATTTTAGTTAGTCCTTTGTGCCTTGCCTTTTGCTACCATGAGAAGAAACCTTTAGATTTATTTACATTCTCTGGAATATAAGTATATAGAAACTACCGTGGGCAAAAAGTAAGTGATCAGTTTATATATTGATTTTAATATAGGATCGATCCCCCACTTATGTACACATTATAATTTCTTGTTTGTGTAACAAATTCTGATTAGGTATGAATCCACTTCTTCTCTTCCCAGCTATGGGTTAATTAGCAAGATTATATCACTAAAGCATTATTAATTGAAGTCAAAAAATTGCATCCGGAATAAGGAGATTTACTAACCCCCCTCCACACACACACACACACACACACTGAGTCAGGTTATGACACAAGGTCAGTTTTTAACGTAGGGACCCAGGTGTTTTCACACGGGACGCTGCTCCAAACTGGTGTTAGCTGGTCATAGCTTGTCCAAAATGGTCAGAGCTGGTCTAAGCTAGTCATAGCTGGTCTTGGCTTGTCATAGCTGGTCCCAGCTGGTCAGAGCCGGTCCAAGCTAGTTGTAGCCGTGATACCACTAGTACAGGGACAGATCCCTGTTCCAGGTAAGTATTTGCATCCGAAATTGGTTCGGCGTTAAATGTTATAGAGATATTGGTATGCAACAAAACAAAAACAACCAAACCAATTTTTTTTTTACAAAATTTTACCCAATACAAGGCTCGTGAGACACTTAAGCTAGAGTTTTACAGTTGGACTATTAATAATAAATTAGATGTGAAATACAAATGGAGAAGAATGTGGTACGAAGTAGAGATTATTAGGATATTGAGGCTAGATAATGATTGTCTATAGTCTTAAAAAGGTCAAGATTAAAATACATAGAGGAGTACCCACGCGGGGGACCGTTCAACAAAGTCACAGCCTTTGAGAAAAATGTGTCCAAGTGGAACTCATTACACTGGGGATACTGAGAAAATTAATGTTACCTTCTCTTTTTCTTAATCTCAATCTCTCAATTTTTCTCCTTACTTCTCTCTTACGCCTTCTCCTTCCCTCCCCATCTCTCTTGCTCCATCTTTCTATTTTTTCCTTCTTCTCACTTTCTCTCCCAATATATTTCTATCAACCTCTCCTTGCCTCCTCTCTTTTCATCCTGTCCTTCACCCTCCTTATCTCTATCACACTTTTTCTTTCTTCACCTCTCTCTCTCTCTCTTTCTCTTCCCCCCTCCCTCTCTCTCTATCTATCTATCTATCTATCTCGGCAATAGAAGGAGTCATTTGAAAAAAAATTGCCAGAGACTTATTCTCATAATTAGTAAACAAAACCTTGAGCTAATTCATCAAATGTTAAATCCACCTTTACAAGTGATTGAGATTTACTTGGCCCAGTCACTTAATTCGCGATTGACAGCGCAGCCGTTGAGCTTCAGGAAAAAAAAACAAAAAAACTAGAGCGACCCTTCTCAAGCTACAAACATCTAACCCAACAACCTTCTAGCAACACCCTCGCCGCTACAAATCTTCCTCACAACCGTAAAGCATTTGCAATAGTATTTGGTTGGTGCAAAAATAATGTCGTTTTCTCACATAGTAACATGTGTGAGGAAACGACATTATTTTTGAACCTATATTAATATTTGTTTACGCCGTTCATTTCCGATTTTCAAATTGATTTCTAAACATATTTCTTACTTCAGATA
>OZ010609.1:62249520-62259520 GCA_963932145.1 Acanthosepion lycidas | reverse complement strand
TACAACGAGCATTACAAAAGTGACAACGCGTATTCGTTGACATCACAGAAGTGGCAACGAGTGTTCGTTGGCATCACAAAAGTCTTATATATCAATATCGTTAATTCTATAAAAAATCATTGATTGACATTTAAAGAGATTTGTTTACGTATCCAAAGGAATGTTTACATTTCAACCATTTTACATTTTTAAAGTTGCTGAGTAAATTAAAACAAATAAAAGCCTATGTGACGACAGCCTGTGTAAGATCATTATGCAAGGGACCGTTGAAGGTGGGTAAAGGAGAGGACGAGAATGCAAAAACTATTTGGACAATGTCAAACAAGGGACAAATATGACTATACAAGAATTGCTGTTGGCTGCCATTTATAGACTGATGTGAAGGAAATTCAATATGATGTCTGCATTCGAATCCCCACTACGATTACAAAAGTCAAGAGTATGATTATGATGCGGATGATGAAAGTCTGAAAAAAAGTTAAATGTTTTAGATAACACTTCATTTTTAGTGTTGAGATAAAATAAAAAAATTGTTTATCAACAAATTATTTTCTTTATTTTCTACATTATCTAATGCTGAAACAAATAAAACATTCACTCACAGTTTTTCTATCACCAAAATGCTACTATATTCTTCATGTAGCGTAATTCTCAATTTAATTTACAGATTTCATTTTTTGGGGTTTCAAATGATTAAATTTTTTTTTAAATTCACAAAATAAAATAAACATTAGAAAATGTCTTTATTGGCTTGGAATGTCGTTTTTATAGAAACGTCGCCCAACAGAAAGAAACAATGAATTTGTTGACGTCTGCTTCTTTGAAATGAACAATATTTGAACATGACGTAATCATGACAAACCTGGCGCATAGTAATGTCTTCAATAAATACCAGGGAGGTAATTAAATGTTGTACATATTTGTAAAGTCAGCCGGACAAAAAGTTAAGTTAAAGAATTTCTTTTTCATTTTGAAAGAAAGACCATACGAAAAGAAATATGGTTCAAATGTTTGCGGTAACATTTAATTTATACGGCCAAGAGCACACAACAATGACAGACGACAGGAAACGTGTTTAAAAAACAGACGATAAATTTATTAACACACAAAAATTGAAAGAATTACATAAATTAAGTGCTTTGTGTGCCAAATGATGGCCAATAATATCTATGTACAAATACAACCCAAATAAAATATACGTTTTTTAAAATAAAAATCACTATACTGCATAAGGTCCACCGGAAAAAGTAAACAACATAAAAACAAATGAAAAAAAAAAGAGGGAAAAGTACTTCTCTGAATAATTTTCAAGGTATAGGTACAATTTTCGAAGCAAAATTCATGGTAATAGCAAAGAACAGAACAATCTTACCAGCTGAAGAATTTTCCTTGATGTGGGAGTGACTTTGATGTTCCTTGCAAATTCTTGTGTAGTGGTCATCAAATTTGTTTCCGTGTTATTTTTTCCTTGACAGGGCCGATATGGGTTCCTAGAGCAACTGTTCGTCGACTTCAAGAATTCAATTCAGTCTTTTGTTTTTATTAAGCAATATAGGCTCCGGATTTACTTCTCGGAATTTGGAGGGAAACATTTGAATTCGTTCCTAGTGAAAACCAAACACAGTTATTTAACCACAAATCGGAATGTTGCACAAATATTTTTGAAATTCAGTTGTTTAAGCAAGAGACTTTTACACCTAGCTGTAAAACCAAATAGCCCACTCAGTTGTTTATCAGTACCTAACATACGCATCAAACTCTCCCTCCCTCCCTCTCTCTCTCCCCCTCTCTCTCTCTCTCTCTCTCTCTCTGTCTCTCTCTCTCTGTCTCTGTCTCTCTTAAAAAAATTAGGATATTTTTTCAAATCCTTATTATTATGAAACATTTTCATCTGGATCTTTACATATATTTTTCCAATTATCGGCTTAATATGTGGCAATTCTGTAGTGTTCATTTTTATTTCGCATCAAAAGCAGGAAACTAACCTTGACATTATGTCCAAACATATTTATGTTAATACTGGTTTACCAAGACATATAAAATAACGCCATATTTTATCAAATTTTTCCGATAATGTTTTCAATCTTTAATTAAATCTTCCTATTATTCTATTAATGGTTACTCATTCTCATAGAAGATCACTTCATTTCTTAATAAAAAGAGTAAATATAGTCCGCCATTTTATGTCCAATTAGATCTTAAACTAACCCTTGCTTAACCATGCAGACTTACGTGCACATCACGTTAAATCACCAGTTCCCGTACGATCACTGAATTTAAGCAATGTCGATCTTGGTCAGTAACCAGATGGGTGACCGCTTGGGCGTATAAGGTGCTATAAGCTTGAATGTGCGGGTGGTGTAATGAACAATTACTCGGATTTTTACTCTGAGAACCGAGTTTCAATTCTAGTTGGGAATACAACTTACATGCAAATACTCTTGGGAAAGGTATGAATCCACCTCTTCTCCCTCCATCTATGGGTTAATTAGTAAGACTTGTATCACTAAACCATTATTATCTCCAAAATTAAAAAATACATATTGTGTACAAGATATATTTAGATTTCGTCATTATAACCCATGGAGTTGTTGATATGCCGCTAAACAAAAGAACAACTAAACTATGTAAAAAATGTACTAATATTAAAGTTCGTCAATATTGTTTAGGAAGTTTTTCGATATTAATTTTTAAATAAAGTTAGTCATATGCCATGCGTGATACACGCTTAAGCGATCATGTTATCTTTCGATACATCACTGACGAGGCAGATTTTTTCCGCAATAGGTTGCCATTTCTTTCTGCGGTAGGCTAGTTGCGATCTAAAGCTATAGGACCCGGTCTGTCCTGCTATTTCCCCATAGCTGGGAGAGGGGAGACGAAGAGGACTCGTACCTTTTTATTAGCACGTAATGGAATGCAATGGATTCGACTGGAATTCGAACTCGGCTCTCATATTCCGCAGTCAGAGCCGTTACTCCACCGTGTTCCAAAAGTCATCAGGAGGTCTGAAAGTTTGATAACTTTTTCGATTATTAACTTTTTTCAATTTTCTTTATGGTGTTTTATTAAAGGCGGGTTTTGGAAATAAATCACTTCAAATTAAACTAGTGAAATAAAAACAAACACAAATAGTGAAATATTGGTACTAAATTCAAGCATAAATTATTCAAATTCCTCGAAACATACCGTCGCCGCTACGGTGTTTGATATTCTCGAAGAAAGTAACCTTCTGCGAAGTGGCATGCTACGAAGGGGTATTGGAGCGAGTAAAGGAGAGTATAGAAAATCCGATAGCATCAACTCGAAGGCCGTTTCGACAGGTTTCGATCTCTCGGTCGTCACTTTAACGAAACTTTAAATGCATCGACTTGTTTCCATATAAGAATATGCAACAGCTCGTACAGTCCAGCTTCTCAGGCAAATTTTACGGAAAAGAATAATTTCTAAAGGTTCTAACTGTCCACCACGTTTCCAGGACCTGGCAAGTCCCGAGTTCTACCTATACTGCTGTTCCAAAGCAAAAATTTATGCCAACAAAACTCAGATTCTCCAACAACTGAAGAATAACATTTAGACGGACATCAAAACACTAGATCATGAAACAATCATGGCTGTGATGGAAAATGTCTTAGAAAGAACACATTCGCGAGAAGCTGGACATGGGCGCCACTTAAAAGATGTAATCTTTATCAACTAGTATGTATTTTTCATATTTACTCTATATGGTATTGTGAATTTGTAGCTAGCGTGAAAATTCCTCCTTGGGGGGATTTCTTACGCATGGCTTATCATCTCTCAGTTACGTCTCTGTCTTTGGGCAGAGTGCGCTCAGGGGCTTCTCTGTCAAAGAGCGCAAACTCAGAAAATTATACTGAGAGGTGCCCAGCTCTGGGGAACAGCTGCCCGAGGCCACGGCCTCCCATTGCACCAGAGGGAAGGATCGGTGCTCGCACCCAGGCTAGCACAACCGATAGTTGCTGGGGCTGTGGGGAATTTTTGTCCCTTGCTCGAGTGTACGCGCTCCGGTCCCCACTTTAAAGAGGCTTTGTGTTACATCTCGTTCTGGCGGGGGAACGAGTAAAAACCGTGAATTTGGAGTTAAATGAGTCTCTGTTCGCTTGTACAATACTAAATACTTCTTTTTTCAATCAGCAGTTTGTGAGTTCCTCTCACGTTACTCACTGCTTCATCCCTCTTTTATCATAAAAAAAAACACCATGGCCGACTGACTAATTAACATTCTTCACTTTTGTTCTCAGTTACCCAGGCAAATGGCCTCCTCCAGTTCGACCAATCAGTACACGACTTGTTATTGGCTAAACCTCGCTAAGCTGTAAAAAAGCCACCGTTACAGTATATACACTGTAGAAATAAGGAGGGGAGAATCATATCATTTTCAAGAAACAAAATGACGAGGCTACGTGTCCTGTGTTGAGGTAAGGAACTTATTTTCCTTTACACCAGATGCAAGCCAATCTGGCTTGCTTCTACGTAATTGTTCACCACAGAATTAAATTTAAAAAATAAAGGATTTATTAAATTTTGAAATCCCTTGGTAACATTCGAGACACCCTGTACATTTTTTAATTATAATATGAGCGTGTAGTACACTGGGTTGTTCGTAGACACAGAATGAAAACTAGAGGTCTTACTTGACAAAATAATAAAGGAAAAGACGAAGAAAAGACTATCAGTTATTAGAAAATAGAATGGATAGTTGTCAGAAAGAGTAAAAGCCCTTGTTTCGAACTACGAATTAGTGACATCAACATCAAGCATGTACAGAAGTCATCTGGGAATTGGAATAGCAAAACATACCTTCAAGAAGCTAAGCAAAGTACAAAGAAACAGGAAAACATTTCATTAGAAACAAAAAAATAACCCCAAAAAACAGTTTTCTTCTGTCATGTTATTGCAATTTTCTTTTTTTTTTTCCAGTGAATACTGGACAATCTCCCAACAGATGAAGAGCCGACTGGAGGACACAGAAATCGGATTCTACAGAAGGATGCTGAGAATTCCATGGACGGAGCGCGTAAACAACGAAATCTGAAAGGGGTTGTAACAGCTGGAATTTCCTGGACATACAATGAAGAAAGATGGCTTAGAGGATTTGACACTCACAGGACATATCGAAGGGGAAAAAAGTGACAGTGGAAGTCTGTGGGCCACATAACTGACGAGCTTGTGTGAATGGATGTCAGAACGAGGTAGGAGTGTTGGCAAAGGTTGCCAGCGGCTACAAAGGATTGGAGTTAGTGGAGAGCCATGATCGATCATCTCTTGAAGGGTACGCGGAACATAGAAGTAGTGGATAAGATTTATATTTAATAACCGTGAATTTTAGCGGGAAACGAAATCTGGAAGACGTGCTTATTCCGTGACCGAAAAGTAGACATTACGTAGGCTACCGCGGAGCCTATCAGAAAAAGAAGCAGCAGTCCCTCCGCTCTCTCTCTCTCTCTCTCTCTCTCTCTCTCATACACACACACACACACACTCACGCAAACACATCCGCACACAAACTCACACACACTTGACATTGGTCACGCGGCTCGGCATCTTTTTCATCGGTTCGTCACGTCAGAAAAAATATTTCGTTTTTGGTAAAATTTAGTTCATGCCACATTGACTGATACACTCCTACAACAACAAAAATTCCCAAATTGCCATATGAGTAAGAAAACGCACTTTCAAAAAATTCAACCTTAGCGTTGCAACTGCACGCTCTAAAAGTTTGTATCCATTAACAATAAAACATTTAAAAAAAAATAACGTATTTCGATTCGCATTTAATTTTTTCGTCTCGGATGCTACCTGACTTTTACCAAAAACAAAATAATTTCCGTGTCTGAAGATGTCTGAATGTACAGTTGAAAGTACTTGCGTATTAAAAAAAGACCTTATACGGCTTATAATTATTAAAAACAAGGATCATAACATTTATCGAGTGATTTGTAGGTTAATGCACCTTTAAATTTTTTTAGCGAAGGGATTTCGCCATTTTATATCATTAACTTTACTAATCTACTTTTTGTATGAATGATTCATTGTAATATAAATTGAACTGCACCACATATTTGATATATATATATATATATATATATATATTTTAAGACATTTTTATGTTTATACATTCTTTTTATAGATACAAATATTTAAGTAAATGCTCTGTTTATAATAAACAGTATTAAACAACATTTACCGGCCTGAATGTCCGAGAAATTTTCACAGAAAAAATTCGTCCTCCGACAGGATTCGAACCTGTATCCTATACGTAACCGTCATTTAGCTTGACGTGCCTTTACCGATTTGGCCACAGAGAAGCGTTCGGTGAGCAAGGTCGAATTTACTGTATTTAAACTTCAATCTTCCATGAATCACTCACGTACATTCATATCTGCTCATGGCGTATCAAATGTAAACAACTTACGTCACACATTATGAAATGGACAAAGTCCGACAATTGTTTTAAGACATTTTTATGTTTATACATTGTATAGGATACAGGTTCGAATCCTGTCGGAGGACAAATATTTTCTGTGAAAATTGCTCGGACATTGCCGGTAAATGTTGTTTAATACTGTTTATTATAAACAGAGCATTTTCTTAAATATTTGTATCTATAAAAAGAATGTATAAACATAAAAATGTCTTTAAAATATATTTCGAGACAGACAGTGAGAACAAAAACACTTCAAACTGGGACTACAGCCAAACATTTAGAAAGAAAACATTTAATTTTGAAGAGATTAAAATTAACGTTGGGTATTTCCTTACATCGAAACCTGAAGACCAATTTGCGAAATAAGTGGGATTATTTTATCTATAATAATGGTAAATATTAAATCGATTAAACATATCAGATTAAGAATTCATCTGTTTCTTTTCCATCATCAAATGCGACAGGACTAAAAGTTAAATTCGCGTTATATTTATCAGATGAATATTGAAAAGTGTCATCATCAAACCACGAATACAGCCAAAAATGTTATGCTCTGGGTCATGAAGGATGTCGTCTATCCTGTTAATGCAAATACCGTATTGTCTTGAATTGAAAGCATTGAACAAGAATTTGCAGAAAAAGCATTCATGATTAATTAATCGTAAATGCGTGTGGCTCTTACAAAATAAAGCAAAATTAAGAATGTTACCTGAGTCACTCAGGCAAAAATCCTCCTTACTCTCCTGGCACGGCTCCATCTGACTATCATCTTTTCAGATCGTTGTAACACTTTTTATTAATTGTAAAGAGTTTAAAATCGAAACTGATTATTTCTTTGCATTGAAATGTGAAGAATTTTATGTCTCAGGGACATGTTGAGATTGTCTTTAATATAGGAGGGGTTGAAATAATATCTTGATTATACAGTCAATTAAGATAGTCATTTGAACAGGCGTACAGGATTATCCATTGTTTCCTGTTTAGGATTGGGTTTCCGGTTTCTTCTAAAGTCTGCTTCAACTCTATACTTCTAACATATCTTAATTCTCTTAAATGTTACTTACGAGAGTCTGTCTATATTTCTGAGATTATTATGTACATTATTTACATTATTCGGACTCATCTTTGTCGCCATATTTATTACAACGTTTCGGCCGTTGTACGCTCCGGCCTTCTTCTGGAATGTCGAACTGAACCCTTTATAGTGCCATGTTTGATGGATGTCAGTTATCAGTTATGTTAATTTTCCCTCTGAAAGTTCCCCACTTGAACTCACACTCTTTGGGTCCTGTCACTGGATCTAACCAACGCCTTTATCCACTGTGCCATGTGTCCTTGAGGACATCTGTGTATGAATTTCTGGGTATTATAAACCTAATGTCTTCAGCACCCATTTTTACCAGTTCTCATATTGCAATTTTGCAGTTATCATTTCATGTTTTTACCAGAGCTCATATTGCAACTTTGTTATCATTGTTTTTCTCTGGCACTCCTTATTACTGATTCCCATATTGTATTTATTTCTATGCTTGGTCGGCTCAGGAGATTTTTGTGGCCTAGCATATGTGCTGATTCCTTAAGTTTACGAATTTTCTAATGGTGTTCCTTGTCTATGATCTCAATATGATCCCACAGAGGGCGGTGATCTCCCTTCTCTTATTTACGACTAGCCGAATTACTCACGCCTTGCTGCAAGTCACACAATTTTTGTGAAAAATAATGATTGTAAATCATTCTCATAAATTTGTGGAGAAAAATGATGCATTTCAATATTACTCAATGACCTTGCCAATGTGACCTTCATCTTCTGGCTTTCTTCTTCTATATTTTGGATGGGAGTCATCCCTTTTGATCAAAATGAAATATACTTATTCAAGCATCCTGGGTAATGTACTTTCAGGATATATGCGGTTATGGGGGTCTATCTCCAAAACCCTACGAGGAATTCGATAATAGACAGACAGAGGCTACAACTTTATATATAGAGATAAAGGATTTTTTTTTTCATTTAGAGATTCTCAACAGCATCCAATATTATCGGCCTTGACCTGGCATCTCGGCTTCACTTACATCCCCACCGCCGCTTCCCTGTGTCTTCCCTATAAATATTTTCATGATGATTATTCAGATGAGCTTTGCTTTTCGGTCCTTCGACGTTAGGAATTCCAACACTGTCCTGGGTATGACGATAAACTACATCCGGCAGCAAGGCCTTTTTATATATTTATTTATTTACTTTCTTTCTTCCCTCAATAGGAGTAGATAGGTTCCCTTTAAATCTTTCCTGGATAAAAGCACTTTTTCTTCCCTCGATAGGAGTAGATAGATTCGCATATCGTCTGGTTCACGCTCCTCCCTTGTCTTTTGATTAGTAGTAGAGGTTTTTACCTCGTTTACAGTTTAGGATTGGGTTTCCGGTGCCTTCTAAAAGTCTTGGTGGTATTTATCACCCTGCTTGCCTCTTAATTTTTAACACTCTACCATGAGTGGTTCTTAGGCCTTGTACAGGGAGAACATCGTTGTTAACAACAAAAAAAAAACGTATTTGTTTCTTTTCTACCTTCAAACTTTTCCTGGGTAAAATCTTCAATATTTAGTAAGAACTGAAAAAGGATCATTCACTCACAAACTAGGACTACTCCCCCCAAAAAAAAACTATGCTCTATATGCGGAGGGTTAGTTAGGATATCGTCTATCAAGAAGTTCAAAGACAAACCGACACAATTAATGCAGAGAAGTATTGTGGTCAGTTGGATGCATTTTACAGAAGAAAAAAAATCTCCGATCATTGGTTAATCGTAAAGGTATGTTTCTCTTACATGATAATACAAGACCACGATATTGCCTGAGAGACTCAAGAAACGATTATAACATTAAATATGGAAGTTTCGCCTCGTCCACCTTACTCTCCTTCACATGCTCCATCTGACCATTTATACTTCTTAAAAATATCTTTTCAATTATGTTTATTTCTGTTTCGTGTTAGCTTTGACAATTTAAAAAGAATTATTTTTAATTCTCCGTAAAACAGTTAATTGCATAGATAAAAATACTAGTGACCCATTTGTCATTAAGAGTTAATTTTTTTTTTTAATTTTTTGAGCGTGCAGTAATGCGACGCAAGATGTTAGAATATTGTAATAATGTAGTAATTCTCAATTTCTATTATAGTAAGTGTTTTTACAGTTAACGTGACATGGACTATTGGTCCGATAGTTAGAGCAATGTCCCAGAAGATTCCAGAAATTTTTAATAATAGCACACTTTTAAACTTTTTTTTTTTTTTTTTAAACACTGTTATTAATAGCTTTTTTTTTTTTTTTTTAAATAAAATATCTTTCGACAAGTATCACATTTATTTTCGTCTTGGAATTTTACCCTAAATAATATCTATGCCTGATGATGATAAATGTTTTACCGAAAGTACTTCCAATATGAATTGAACATCTAATCCACAATACAATTAATAACAAGAAGGATCGTGTTATTCAACGAGAGGTCAGTGAGCCTTCTTAATCTATTAGCGAAGTGAATTCGCCATTAATTGCATTA
>OZ010609.1:62237020-62244520 GCA_963932145.1 Acanthosepion lycidas | reverse complement strand
GTTAGGGTCCTGGCTATGGGCAAATAGTCACCCCCAAACAAACATGAAACACTAAAGTGTA
The DNA here is from genome assembly GCA_963932145.1 of Acanthosepion lycidas. Lineage (NCBI taxonomy): Eukaryota > Metazoa > Mollusca > Cephalopoda > Sepiida > Sepiidae > Acanthosepion > Acanthosepion lycidas. Next base: position 62,244,459 of record OZ010609.1, on the reverse strand, counting down.
AAAATACGTTTTTATAGTAAAATCACCAGCAATACAATTTTATATAAAAAAAATTACCAACAATACACTTATAGCAAAATGACCAACAATAAATTTTATTTGTACCTCATATAATATACTAAAATTCTTAAATCTATTCCAAAATAGAAATTCAACAAAACTACAACATAAAACACACATATCACCGTCTGGAGAAATTATGTCCACACAAACATGCTCAAAAGTTGAGTACCAACAATGCAATTTTATAGCAAAATGACCAACACTATATAGGCATACAATTGCGTTCAAAATATATTTAATTGAAGCCATAAAATTATGTTCAAAATATTTAGATTCCCGCATTAAATAACCCATAGAGGTGTTGATATGCAGTTAAACAAAATCAACCAACCATTATTCTTAGAGAAAAATCCTCCCGTTATATCCTGAGGCAAACGACTCTTTTGTTAAATATTCAGAAAATGAATCCCTTCGCCTTCATTTAGACAATCTCTCATTAGAATATTAAATAATTTAATTCTTATTAAAGGATAATCGTTCCGACCTCTATATTTGGAAATCTAAACTATTAACTTTAAAGATATAACAAATCGTAAATGTTGATGTAACTTTGTGCCTTATGCAAAGACCCATGCTGTAAACTATTAAATACTCGTTTAAATTATTAGGTTGGTGCAAAAGTAATGACGTAATAATGTCGTTTTTCGACGTATTTTTTAAGGTCAAAAAACGACAATATTACGTCATTATTTTTGCACCAACCTAATATTAGGATGTTCAAAAAATAATGTCCGATGTTAGAATTAACATTTTAATTATGTTTTCGTATATTATTAGGTTGTTATGAAAATAATGTTTGATTTTAGAATAAAAAGTGAGAAGTGAAGGATCCACTTATGATCAGACAGTATGGCGCCGGTGTCTGAAGTTCCGCAGTGGGGACACGAGTCTTAAAGATCAAGGTAGTAGAGAATGTCCATCTGTGAAATGACAATCAACGTCTAGAAACATTAGTCGAACAAAACCTATTGTAAAGCCTCAGAAAATGGGTGCCAGCATTTCAACGATATCGGACCATCTCAAGAGAATTGACAATGTGAAGAAACTCGATAAATGGGTTCCACATGAACTCCATGAAAGGCAAAGAATTTGATGTTTTGAAGCGCGTTTGATGCTGTATCTGCGAAATTGGAATAGTCGATTTATTCATCGAATAGTGTGTTGACATAGTGTTTTTGGTGATGGTTATCGGAAACATAGGACATAAAGGAGCAAAGGTATAATGCATATAATATATTTTATTTTAGAGTGACGAATGAGTCCTTTTATATTCAGTGTAGAAAAATGTTAATTTATAAGGCGGATATTGGTAGTAGTTTGGAGAAAGTCCAGTAGAGTAGTTTTGAAGTCAGGCCGTGCGAGTGATAGTAGCAATATTAGAAATAGCTCAGTGAAAATCTACTGTGTTCTTCACGGTCCTAAACAGGGGCAGAAATATCATTAGCAGATTACCTCTTAGCTATTTCTTCACAGTTCACACATAGCTGGTTTTTCTGCAGTAGTCGTCTTTTAGGGTTTTTTTGTAGTCACTCTCGCCGACCTTTCTGCTTCTAGCTCAGAGGAGTCAGCTTATATCCTTTTGACCAGGCTCCGAAACTCTGGCGCGAACATTGGTTTCGGTTAACATCAAAAGTCTCTTTGTGTAAATTTTTTCATTGGCCCAAATTATTTCCCGGCGTTCCTTTCGTTTTCATATTATTTTTTTTTTTTAACGGAAGTTATGCATGGAGCTCCCTAATTTTTGTTAGTTTTCAGTCATAAATCAGTAAGCCCTGTTCCCACAAACTTCCAGCGTATTCAGTCTCTTTTTCTTCTTCCTCATTTTATTTGCCGGTTCCTTTCTCGTTGACCGAGAGAAGTATATAGAGAGAAGCTTGGAGAGAGGGAGAAAGAAAGAGAGAAAGAAAAGGGTAAGGGTTTCAAAGGAAAGCGCAAGTGACTTATTTTAATTTGACTTCTGATTTTTTGTTTATATTTTTATATTTTATTTTATTTGTTTTTTTGTTTTTTTATCGGGACTCACTTCAAGTGACTTGCGATGAGAAATGGATCCTTTATGACAATTGTAAACGATCGACTTCAATAGATTGATGATGTCGTTTTCTCACATATGTTACTATGTGAGAAAACGACATTATTTTTGCACCCACCTAATAATTCAATATCGCCTGTGGCAATTCCGGCCTTAATTTCTCTTACTTTTTCGTCCCCATATATTCCGTCTGAAGCCTGACTGTCGAAGTATTAGGTTGGTGCAAAAATAATGACGTAATAATGTCGTTTTTTGACGTATTTTTTAACGTAAAAAAAAACGACATTATTACGTCATTATTTTTGCACCAACCTAATAGTATACAGCCTACCAGCGATTTGGCTTTCTCTTCTATCGGCAATAAAATGTCCCACATTGACTTACTTCTTGCTAGAATTTGGGCTGCAATTTGAAGACTTTTCAGAGCCTCCTCCATCACTTCCCTAGTCACGATATTTAGCTTCCGGGTCTTGGGGTCCGTTGTTACTAACGAGATTGTCCTTGTATTCACCATGTCCAGTACAGACGGCACCGGTAATAATTCATTTCCATTAACATATGGATCAAAATTCTCTTTTAAATTTTTGAAATACTCTGCCCCTTTTTTGTGAGGGCTTATCCCTTGCCCATTCCGAAGGAGTTACTTCTGTAGGAGAAGCAGCAGGAAGAGATTCGAGTTCCGACATGATGTCGGCCTGCCGTCGTCACCCCAACACAATTCGAAACAATACACGCAATTCAGACGAATAAGACGACAAAGAAAGACAACAATGGATACACAAGATGATGGTTGGGGCAAACAAAAATAATACCTACCCCGAAAAATATCCAACGAAAATATCTTGTACAGTTCGCGGTAAACTCGGTAAGAGAAAGAAATATCCAGATAGATAGATAGATAGATAGATAGATAGATAATGAACAAACGGAGATTGATAAGCAGATAAATAAACATACTCAGATAGATAGATAAACATACTCAAATAGATACACACATACATACATATATACATAAACATAGATAGATAGATAGATAGATAAACATACATACATACATACATAAATTTTAACTTAACTGCAGTTACCGCTCTTATTTTTTGATAATGTCGCATTAAAAAAATAAAATAAATTCAAAATTATTTTGAAAATACAGCGCCTCATTGATCATTTAAGATTAATAAATACAGTTTTATTCTTATCACATGACCTAACCACTACAAATTAATACAGAATATTTTTTTAAATTAGATTTATAAATTATTCTAATTAAAAATTTACAAAACTGACAACATTATACATAGAATATTTTTCTCGTAAATTAATAAATTAATAGCTTTTCTAATTATTAAATAATGTGTTAGTTTTACTGCACTTTTTTATTTTACGATCCAGGGAAGATTTTCTGTTTAACCAAAAGAATGATTTAAATTCTTTGAGGACTTCTCTTTATAATTAATATAATTATTAAGTATACATTTTTTCCAAATTTCAAAAAATCAAATGAGTGGAAAAATGAAATTTTATTAAAAAAAAAAAAATAAATAAAAAAAAATTCCATTCATTTGTGAATAAGTCCTGAAAATTTCTTTAAAATCCGACAATTATTTGGATTTTGCAAAAAATGTCCAAATCTGCGTTTTTCATGCGCAAATTTCCTGTACAAAATCATAGTCCCGCATCGGTAAAAAAAAAAAATGATTTTAACCAAATTTTCCAAGGTCCTAAAAAAGATAAAAAAAAATAATTTTTGCATGAAAAATATCCTTTGAGCTTTCATCTTAATAACAGCACAATAATTTTGTCGATAACATTTCGTTTTTATTAATTTTTCTACATTTCTTTCATTATTTAATTATATATCCACTTCTGTATCGAATATTTGAAGGTACCTACTTTTAGTTTTAAAAGGTAATCTCTCGTCACTCGCTTTAAATTTATTTATTTCATGAATTTCTTTCTTTCTTTAGACACGTCAAAGTTTCTATCGCGTGTCTCTTAAAAACAGTGACTGGCGCCTACGGCTTGTGTAATTTCGTCTTTCTTCTTTGCTTCTCGCTGTTTTTGGCAAACCCCACGATGCTCGTATGTACCCTGCAGTAGACGTCTGACACGGAAAGGAATCACTGCTGAATAAACAAGGTATTACTGGGCAGTGAAAGCGTTGCAATTTTTATCTTGTATCAAACAAGTTTTCCTTTTTATGTGTCGTGTCCCTTCAGGACGTAGGCGATCAAGCCTCTCCACTTCCATCTATCCCTTGTAGCTCCCATTAAGTTTTGTCCATTTGCTATTTCCACCCGCCCGGCCATGTTCTCTCATCCACTAGCTAGGTATGTCATGCGTTGCTTTCCTTTGTCTATTTTACCCTCTATTCGACCTGTGAGTATCAGATTCTCCAAGCCCTCCTTTCTCATTATGTGTCCCAGGAACTTCAGCTGTCTCTTCCTGATGTTAAGTATAAGCTTCCTCCTTGTTTGCATCTTCTCTAAGACATCATCGTTACTCACAAGCACGGTACATGATATCCTTAGCATCCTTCTGTAGAACCACATCTCCGTCAACTTGAGTCTCTTCTTCATCTTTGAAGGAATCGTTCAACATTCGCTGCTGTAAAGGAGAATAGATGTCACAGTACTCTTTTCTTTGTTAACAAAGAAATCCCCACTATTTACATTATTCGGACTATTGCCCTCTTCTTTGTCGCCATATTTATATTACAACGTTTCGACCGTTGTACGCTCCGGCCTTCTTCAGGTGGTTGAAATTTCGAACTGAACCCTTTATTTCGATCACTGGGGTAGACTGTTCTAGTTCCACGTGCCATGTCTAATGGATTTCAGTTATCAGTTATCTCCTGCTAATTTTCCCTCTGAAAGTTCTCCACTGCCTTAACCGGGTATTGAACTCACACTCTTTGGATCCTGTCACTGGATCAAACTAACGAGTTTATCCACTGTGCCATGTGTCCTTGAGGAAAAGAGTACTGAACTATTAGTCCTCCTATATGGCAGTTAATGCTGGACAATCACTTTGGGGGTGGGGTGAGACCTGAAGTAAAAGAAACAAAGAAATGAGTACGGACGTTCATTGCACTTTAAAGGTTCAAAGCTTCAGCTGACAATTGGACAATTTTGCTGTTACACGATTTGGACAATTTTGCTGTTACACGATTTGGACAATTTTGCTGTTACACGATTTGGACAATTTTGCTGTTACACCCGCTTTATGAGAAAAAAAGCGTGAGAGAAAAATTGTAATAGTCACAATTTCACTACTTTACTGTATTTAAAGCAATTCTTTCTTTCTCACAGATATTATATAGCTTCAGGGTATAGGCGTTCATGACTCTCTACAACCTCCTAACCCTTGTGGTCTTTAGCAGTATTTCTCCTTTAGAGAGAGCACTACCGACCCTCGTTCCACCATCCATTCACACAAGTTCCTAAGGTAAGTGGTTTGCGGTCTTTCCCTATCTCTCCTGCTCCCAATATACCCTGTGAGAGTTGAGTTTTCCAAGCCGTCTTTCTTCATTATGTACAAGAAATTCCAGCTGTTTTTTCCTGATTCTGAGTAGAAGCGTTCTTTCTGTTGCCATTTTCTTTTAGAGTTCTTTTTTCCTTACTCGCTCAGTCTATGGAATTTTCAGCACCCTTCTCTAGAACCATATTTCTGCTGCCTCTAGTTTTCTCTTCATCCGTGGAGAGATTGTCCAACATTCACTGTCATATAAGAAGAGGGGTACCACATAGCAGTCCGACACTCTTTTCTTTGTTTCTAAGATTTTTTTTTCCTTTTCTCAGGACCTTGCTTAACTTTTGGAAAATCTTCTTTCGCTAGTCCAATGCGTACTTCGGATCTCGGTGTCACATTTTCCATCCACTGCTAAAACTGATACCATATATTTAAACATTTGCATCTGGCTCATGTTAACATCTACAATTTGTAGTTTGCATCTTGGGCTTTTTCTCTTGCTGCTGACCCTAATTTCTATCTTCTTACAGTTGATAGTTAGTCCCTTTTTCTCGCTTTCTTCTCCTATCTAATGCTTACTTCGGATCTGTATCGCATTTTCCGACCTCTGTAAAAACGTTTCGCAGATATTTAAATGTCTGCAGCTGTTTGATGTCTATATCTCCAAATCGTAACTCACGTCTTAGGCTTTTTCTTCTTCTTTCGGTCTTTTTGCAGTTGACAGTTAGTCCTTTTATCTCCCTTTCTTCTACTACTCTAGAAAGAACGTTCTGTAGTTTTCTTTCAAAGTCAGCTGTCAACGGAGTGTCATATACTTATATTACGATTACACCCACCGATAACAAATCTTGATAGCGTCTCCAGCCTCCTTAGTATAGCCATGCTATAAAAGCTGAATAAATCTTGCGAGAAGAGACATCCTTGTCTCACGCCCCTTTCTATTTTTGTGGAGCTACTCAATTCATTTTTTATCCGTATGCAGGCTGTTTGTTCCCAGTTATGGATTATTTTATCATGTTTTCTGGCTGATGTTCTCAGCTGATATGAATTGGAATGACTATATTAAATCCACTGCTAGGTCAGCTGCTAAAAAAGTTGATTCACTGTGTCGTTCTAGACATTTTTTCTATCCAGAATCTATCATACATATCTATAAGTCTACCATTCGTCCATGTTTGGAATATTGCTGCCACATATGGTCCGGTGCTCCTGCTAACTATCTAGAGTTCCTTGATAAAATCCAAAGAAGAATCTGCAATATTATTGGTCCTCACCGGGCGTCTCGGCTTCAGTCATTTTCCCACCGCCGTAAGGTTGCACCCGCCTTGCTTTTTCAATAAATACTTTCATGGTAATTGTTCGGATGACCTCTTTGCTGTGGTACAAAGACTCTTTGAATTTAAGCGCAGTACTAGATCCCATAAATTTACAGTTAGATGTAACCGCAAGTTCTATGCTAGCAGTTTCTTATCCCGTACTTCTCGCTCGTGGAACTATTTTCTGGCTTCTTACTTTCCAGTCAATTTTGATCTTCAAAAATTTAAATGCAATGTCAATCGTTATCTTCTGTCTTCTTAATTCTTGTTCATTTATTATCCTCTCTCCTTAATAGTAGTTTTTTCTCATATTCTCTAACACTCAGTAACCCCCTTGCGTCCTAGTGGCTTTATTGCCTTTGATCTTACAAAATTTAAATACAATGTCAATCGTTTTCATCTGTCTTCTTAATTCGAGTTCTTTTACTGTCTTATCTTCTTAATAGTAGTTTTTCTCATATTCTCTAACACTCAGTAACCCCTTGCGTCTTAGTGGCTTTATTGCCGTTGATCTTCAAAAATTTAAATGTAATGTCAATCGTTATCTTCTGTCTTCT
>OZ010609.1:62222020-62232020 GCA_963932145.1 Acanthosepion lycidas | reverse complement strand
ATATATATATATATATATATATATATATATATATATATATATATATATATATATATATATATATATATTCAATAAAAAAAAGACTATCTGATTTGGTGATTATTGCCCTCGATAGAATCCTGTTCTTTAGTATTTGTGAATTTTCATTACAATCTGGATATGTTTGGAGCATTACGGTTTTTCGAGCAGAAAATGGAATTGGAAATGAGTTGAAATTCCATCTTAGCCTATGTTATTAAATTTCGCCTTAACACTCTTGTGAGTTAACTTATGAGCAGCGTCAACTGGGCTCTTGAGCCAGTCAAGTCAGTGTAATCCGGATATAAGAGAGTTGTCGGGATCACTCTTATATCCGGGTTTCTCTTATATCAGGGTCTCTTATATCCGGGTTTAGAAGGAAAACACTTGATTCAAAATCATAGTGAAAGAAACATAAAAATTTGTTGTTTCTTGACTTGAAGCCAGAACGCTGCGATCGCTTGTGTGTATTTTCTTTTTTTGTGTTAACACCATTCTTAGTTTGTGGACCTTTTTTTTACCTTATCACTATTTGCTTTATCTAATTGCAGTTGTTTCTCTTTGCCTATATTGTTTGCTCAGTATTATTTGTCCCTGTTCTTTTCTTTTCTTTCATTGCAAATTTTGTCAGCGTATTTTGTTGAACATTTCTTCCAATTATTTTAAACCATGGCCAATTACTCTACACCACTCAACTATCTTTTTATTCTTCCCAAGAAGTCATTCACAGAAACGTTCAAAAGAAAAAAGGAAAAAAAAAAAAAACGGCGCCGGAAACGACTGCCTTTCCGGATCAGATGCTTCTCGTTCCTGTTGGTAACACGTTCAAAATGTCTGCCTTTTAAAATTAGTCAAGGGGAGTTAAGCCGGGAGAGAAAAAAAGTTAACATAGCGCAGCGACATTATCGTCCAGCCACTCCTAGATTTCGAGAATCATGTAAACATTTGGCCACCCACTCGATTCCGGGCTTAACCACCGTATCCAGCATTGCGATGGCGACAGTGGCATTGACCCAGCTGCTCTTCAGAAAGAAATGGCAGATACAGCATAACTCCGTCTATGTTTAAGAAGTGTTCCTCCCCTAGTTGCTCTGACAGGCGGCTAATGTCACAAGCACTTATATGTCATATGTCTTTTAACTTCCTAACTCGGATTTTAGAACGCTTACGGCCACATCAGGTTGAAACACCACCGGTACCCGTACGATCGCCGAAGTTAAGCAATGTCGAACTGGCTCAGTAACTAGATGGGTGACAGTTCGGGAATGCTGAATGTTGTAAACTTGGGTGTGCGGGTGCTATGGATGACGGCCTTATCAAGTTGAAATACCGGTTGTTGGACGATCACCGAAGTTAAGCAACGCCGATCCTGGTCAGTAGCTAGATGAGCGACAGCTAAGGAAATAACAGGTGCTGCAAATATGGAGGTGCGGTTTGTGTAATGAGTGACAGCTGAAAGTTAGAATTCGGAGAGACGAGTAGAAGTCGGTTTCGTTATACGCGCAAATATCCTCGTGGAAGATATGAATCCATCTCTTACCCCCAGCTATGGGTTATTTTGTAGAACTTGTATAAGTAAAAATCATTATTATCTCCAAAAAAATTCTTACAGTCTAAAAAAATATATTTTCTGACTTTAAATAACATGAAAAAGGTTGATAAACCGTAAAAAATAAATCGATCAGATTTTAGAAACTACTGCGTTAATTCTTTTGATTCGTATGAAAAAGAAATAGGAATAGCACAATTTAGGCGCATGCTACGTAACATTATGTTAGGTTGTCTTCCATTAATGATCAGGTAAAGATATATTCATGACCCTAATTTATCACCGAATAAAAGGCTCAAGCGCCATTTAAAGTAGATAGTTTTTGGGGGTTTTTTAAGCGTTTCACCCCAAGCAAGGCGAGAAGCCACTAGGACGCAAGGGGTTACAGAAAAATTTTGGAGCAAGATCAGATAGGAGTGATAGAAAGGATGAGGAGAAGGGTAGTGGATAGATCAAGGCAACTGGAGATGTCGATTGACATTACATTTGAATAGTTGGAGATTATAGCTCTCAGGGAAACTGGAATAGGGAAGGGAGTTCCACAGGTGAGAGGTGCGAGACATGAAGCTATTGGAGTAGAAGAGACGGCTACATTTAGGAGTTTCACCAGTAAAAGGGTGAGAGCGGGATGCCAGCCTCGTAGGGCACTTGAACTCATGAAGTCTGGGAACCAGTGAATGCAGCTCCTCGGAGCAATTTCCATGAAAGTATTTGTAAAACAGACAGAGAGAGGCGACGGCGCGTCTGTGAGAAAGTGACTGTAGACGAGATGCCAAAACAGAGCCAATTATATTGCATATCAAGAACCCCGAGACAAACAGAAGGGGCTCCAGACCATATATGGCAGCAATACTCCATGCTAGGGCGAATTGTTGATTTGTAGATATGGAGGATCGATTCCGGGGAGAAAAATTTCCTGGCGCGGCACAGGGAGACAACTTTCCTTGCGGTTGACGAAGCAATTGACTCAATTTATTTGTTTCATCTCAGGTCAGCCGTCAACGTGAGACCGTGCAGCCGCAGAGAGTTGCTCTCGAGAAGTTGAGCATCAGACATTCTAATGGGGGGCAGGGAAGGATCTCTGTGGTGATTAATAGAGAGCAGTTCTCTTTTTGAACCATTAAAGTTGCCCAGCCAATTAGCAAATGAGTTTCTTGCATGAGCGTTAATGGGGGGGGGGTAAGATGTGAAGATTGTGAACATATGTAGGTATAATCCTAGACTTGAAGAAGATAAGATTAGAGTGATCGGGAAAACATCCTCTCGGGAGTCGGTTCCAGAAATTATCGGTTACTGGGAAGAAGCCGTCCAAATCGAACTTCCTCCTTACTAATGAAATACGAAGAGAATGGCGAGAGTTCATCCCGGTGCACGTGCCATGGTGGGCCTTAACCGTGACGGTTTGAATTGGTGGAAGCCATGAATATAACTATTCGTGTATAATACGCACTACAAAATCTTGCCGTCCTGGGTAAGATGATAAACTACGTTCACCAGCAAGGGCTCGGATCAGGAGGTTTTGAGGAGCGTGGAACCACCTCTTAATTGCTGATGTGTAGCACCTGTTAGGGTCCCAGCTATGAGCAAAAATTTAACTATTACCAGCAATACTTTTTTGAAAAGAATCATTACCAGCAACACAATTTTGAAGGAAAAAATATCCAGCAACAGATTTTTAACAAAACAAAATAGTACCAGCAATAAAAATTTTGTTCGTATTGAATAACCTATTGAGTTTGATATGCCGTAAAACAAAATAAACCATACCATTCTAAACCAAAGAATACATATTCTATTGATACGAATCTATCCTAAAAATGTCGGCATTAAATAACCCATTGAGTTTGATATGCCGTAAAACAAAATAAACCAAACCAATCTAAACCAAAGAATACATATTCTATTCATAGGAATCTATCCTAAAAATGTTGTCGGCATTAAATAACCCATTGACATTGATATGCCGTAAAACAAAATAAACCAAACCAATCTAAACTAAAGAATACATATTCTATTCATAGGAATCTATCCTAAAAATGTTGTCGGCATTAAATAACCCATTGACATTGATATGCCGTAAAACAAAATAAACCAAACCAATCTAAACCAAAGAATACATATTCTATTCATAGGAATCTATCCTAAAAATGTTGTCGGCATTAAATAACCCATTGAGTTTGATATGCCGTAAAACAAAATAAACCAAACCAATCTAAACCAAAGAATACATATTCTATTCATAGGAATCTATCCTAAAAATGTTGTCGGCATTAAATAACCCACTGAGGTTGATATGCTGTAAAACAAAATAAACCAAACCAATCTAAACCAAAGAATACGTATTCTATTCATACAAATCTATCCTAAAAATGTTGTCGGCATTAAATAACCCATTGACATTGATATGCCGTAAAACAAAATAAACCAAACCAATCTAAACCAAAGAATACGTATTCTATTCATACAAATCTATCCTAAAAATGTTGTCGGCATTAAATAACCCACTGAGTTTGATTTGCCGTAAAACAAGTGAGACGGTACGATGGGTAAATTGTCGTCATTGCATATTTTTAATTTCGCGCATGTGCGTTGTTTATTTTTGAATTAGTCGACTGCACGGTATAGTAAGGTCAGTCGGGCACCGTCTGTAAGATAAAAAGCAATTCCAGAAATTTAAAAATGGCATGCTGTACTGCTTGGCTTTTGCGCTGGAAACTCCAATACGAACATTTCAGAGTGTTTTGGAGTCAATCTGAGGACAGTGCAGGGGATTGGGGAAGAGTTGGATGATGTATCCAGTCAACATTATGGTGTTTGGAGTGATTGCTAGTGATGGCGATGTTATGCCTCCATTCATCTTCCCACAGTGTCTCAGATTCAATATTGAGGCCTACATCAAATGCTTTGAGGAGGTAGTGCTGCTCTGGGTCAAGAGGGTGGCAGTTGGAACCCCCTATGTCTGACAACAGGACTCTGCGCCATGCCACACAAGCAGAAGAACCCAGTCATTTTATTGCAATCTAATTATGTACAATAATTGATTATATGCAACATAGGCGAACAATTCAACTTGAAAAACTGAAAATGAATCCAATATATCTAAATACTAACTATAGGTTAAACAGAAGGACAAAGTCCTATAGCCTTGGGTGGCAACCAGTCTAGGAGAAGGACAACTCTGAATTCAAAGCGGATCGCATTATACTAAAAGTGTGTAAAAATGCGGCTGGGAGATCGTTTGATTTGTGAATCCAAATTCCCACTGAAACTCCTGGTCGTCCGAATAAGGTCTGCTGCGATTGGTCAGCTTTCGTTCGGCTGTGACATCAAAAGAACGCCATTGTTCTATAAGGAACACGAGGAACTATCTATCTAAATACAAATTAGAGACCTGTCATAATTCATTGCATCTTAAACCGGGCCACACTTGCTCTGGAATCAGGATGATCGCGGGATTTAAAATTTAGCCTTCATCAGGTGCTGAAACATTCAGCATTGGAATTTGTGCCCGGATGAGGACGGAACAGTTAAACATTGAAATTTTAAAATAACTGAAAAAATTAGTGATTTTAAAAGTCCGCAGGCGATAGCTTTAAAGTTCGTACTAAGTGCTTGCTTTTAAGCTAAGTCTTAATTAAATCAAGAATATTTTGCGGCAGTTTTTAACATGAACTTGAGATTTTTCTTGCTAAAAAAGTTAAATAATTTTAAGACCCTCAGCATTATGGATTAAAAATAGTGAATTTTATACAGTGTTTTTTTTTTATTATTTTATTTTTTCGAGACTTAGCATGAGCAAAATAAATTCACTGGCTTGGCGGGGGGGGGGGGCACAGAACGATGTCAAAATCCGCGAAAATGTTTCATCCTTTAAGAGTCAGTTGTGCTTAATTTAATTAATCTCTATCTATAAAAGGCAGAATATGTGTGTATGTGTGTAACGAATGCACGGCCGCAATTTTCGGCGGATTTGCACCAAAATTTACATGCACATGCTCCAAGTTAGCGGGAAGGCCAAGACCGACTTTGCATTTCCCAACTCACATCGACAGTGGAAATAATCGATTTTTCATGCTTCTACGGCAGTTTTCATGTAGTTTGCGGCCATTTTCTACTGGCCAAAGTGAGAGTCTATAGCTGGCTTCCACGAATAGGCAAGAAGATTCTATTGGCCAGCGTGAGAGCCAACAGCTAACTGACACGAATGTTAACTAGCATGCAAAAAAAAAACTCGATAGCTGCATTCATCACAAATGGGAAAAATTTAAATCTGCATGGCACTTTACTCCAATTGGCTCATTCGCTTGCTTAAACTCAACGTTGATTCTGATTCCGCAAAACTAGGTTGGGTGTGAAAAAATATTTGTTGTTATCATTCTTTTTTCATTCGGTTTTTCCAGTTACGAGTCCTTTTTTAAAGCTGATCGTTTTGTGTTCATTTTGTTTAGTTCTTTTTTCGTAACAGATTTAATGTTTAGTATGGAGCTTAGATAAAATTCGCAGTGTGAGATAGGCAAGAAGTAAGGCATGTAGCAACATCAACACGGCAAAGAGCACCCCTTTAAAGGCAAGGAAGGGCAAAAATATTTTAAGTCAAGTAATAGTGATTGCTGTATGAGTCGTACGATTTTTGAATCAAGCACAGGCAACGCCGGGTCATGCTGCTAGTAACGTATAAAAATGTAGTTAGGAAAAAGTAAATATTGAGAAGATCGTGAGGGTCACAAAACACTGCCTAGAGCATGCGAGCCCACCGGTCAGAGTTTTCGGGTACTCACCACCAGCCCCATATATATATATATATATATATATATATATATATATATATATATCAAGGGAAGGGGTTATAGCTGTTCCAACGAAAGAGAAGTGTATATATTAAAAAGAAAGAAACCGAAAACGTTTTTGGTTGTAATGTGGATTTTTTTATTTTTAAATATTTATTATACTTTATTTTCCATAATTTTGCAACACGGGTTTCGGGTCTCGCGATCTTCTTCAGGCAAGGAGTGGATATTTCCATATATTATTAAAATGAACTAATTTTCCTTATGTTTTTCGATGTTAAATACTCTCGATATTAAACATTCTCTTTTTGTGTGTGTTAGTGACACAAATGTCTTTCTTGAACTGGCAGTGAGAAAGTTCTTCCGCGTGAAGGGTAATAAAACAATTAAGATTGGTCCGAGAAAGGGTGAGGAAAGATATCTTTATTCTCATCTTTTAATGACCCCTGTGTGTTCTTATATATATATATATATATATATATATATATATATATATATATATATATATATATATATATATAAAATTATTTTGTTTAAAAATATGATTAATTGGAAATATGATTCATTAAAAATATGATTTATTAAAAAATATGATTCATTAAAAATATGATTTATTGGAATCATATTTTTAAATAAATAATTATATTTATGCTCTACTTTTGTATCGAGCACTATTTTTTAAAAATAATCACAAAAATACTAAAGAACTTTGGATTATTTACCTAACGAGTTCTTTCCTATTTTCTATATATTTTCACACACACACACACAAATATATATATATATATATATATATATATATATGTATGTATGTATTAGGTGTGTTTTTGTTCGCATCCGTATGTATACGTATATTCTCTTTCCATACATACATTATTATAAGGAATTACTATACACACACACATACATACATACACACACATAGGTATACGCACATAAACGTACACACACACATTGTTTATTTAGGCAGCAATCTTTCTTTGATACAAGCCTCATTAAATATGACAATTTCTTTGATTGTTTTATATAATTTCTCATATGATCTTTTTTTTTTTCTTTTCCGTAGATAACACTCAATAATATAAACCTGGAGATAATATATATATATATATATATATATATATATATATATATATATATATTGACTATTTTGAAAATAAAACATTCCATAATGCTAACTACATACATACAATAATCCATTTTCAGTTCAATAGTAAATATAATTAGATATAATTCTTACTTGATAATGGCTAAAGGTATAGCCGAAAGCGCTTGGAAAAGTAAAACATTTGGACTCTTTTTTGTATAATTTATCTACGGAAAAGAAAAAAATATATAATATCATTTTTTAAGGTTGCGGGCAGTAGAAAAGTAAGAATCTGGAAGGGAGAAAAGAAAATTTAGAATAGAAGAGACGGTTACATCTAGTTAATTCAACAATAAAAGCAATGAGACCTAACAGCCAATCTAGTAGCACGCTTAAATTCAGGCGGTCGAGGTACCAAAGAGAACTCATTCGAACAATGAAAATACATGTAGAAAAGACAGGGGGAGGCGATACCATGGTGGTGGGAAAGTGACTGAAGTCGAGATGCCAGGTCAACGCCGATAAAATTACAGATGCTTCTTTGAATTTTGTCGAGAATCTTGAGAAATAGAGACCACTGGACCAGATATGGCCGCAACATCCAATGCATGGTCGGGAGGAGTAAGAAATGCATACTATGCGGATATGTAAGCTAGACAAAGATTGACCGTAGACTTGAAGAGGCTAAGATTGTAGTGATCGAGAAAGCATCCTCTCGGGAGTTTCTTCTATAAAGTAACAGTTCCTGGGAAATAGATACAATTTCAACAATGTATTTATTTTTATTTTGGCAAAAAATAAGCGCATAACTATATAAAAAAAAAATATCATAAAACAGCACCATATTTTTTTCCGTCAATAAAACCACCACCTGCTATAGACGCATTCCAAAAGCTACGTAGAGTATTTAGAAATAGGGAAAAAACTTCATTAGAAACAAAGAAAAGAGTACTGAAATGTTACGTGGTATCTATCCTCCTGTATGGCAGCGAATACTGGACAATCTGATCAAAGAATAATGAAGAAGAGGCTTGAAGTAACAAAAAAGTAGCTCTACAGAAAGATACTGAGAATACAATGGGCCAAACCTTTGAGCAACGACAAGGTTTTGGAGAAAAACGGAAACTAAAAGAAAACTTTATTTACATTATTCGGACTATTGTCCTCATCTTTGTCGCCATATTTATTACAACGTTTCGGCCGTTGTACGCTCCGGCCTTCTTCAGCTGGTTGGAATGTCGAACTTAAACCTTTATTTCGCTCAATGGGGTAGACTGTTCTAGTTCCACGTGCCATATTTGATGGATGTCAGTTAATTCCCCTCTGCCTTAACTGGGTATTGAACTCACACTCTTTGGGTCCTGTCACTGGATCTAACCAACGCCTTTATCCACTGTGTCCTTGAGGACATCTGTGTATGAATTTCTTGGTATTATAAACCTAATGTCTTCAGCAACCATTTTTACCAGTGCTCATATTGCAATTAATTGCTGCTATCGGTTCATGTTTTTACTAGAGCTCATATTGCTACTTTAAGTTGGACATTCCAACTACCTGAAGGAGTCCGGAGCGTATAACGGTCAAAACGTTGTAATAAATATGGCGACAAAGATGAGCACTTTTATGGGACCTTACCCATAATAACATAATGGACTATTCCATACGTAATAAATACTGCGCCTCAAGAGGAAGCAGGGAGTTCAGCCCGAAGTCCGGCGACCGGCTGAACGGCTGATCGGTTAAACTCTCTGACTTGTGAAACCGGCCTTGTGCCACATGATCCCTCGTGGGGGAGGGGTGACTAAATACCGTTCAGTCTGAAGTCGGGCGACCGGCTGATCGGTTGAACTCTCTGCCTTCGGACAGGGAGGAACCCGAACGAGGTTACGCCGAAGGGCGGAATCTCTTTCGGGGAGGTAAACCGACCCTGAACCCGTTTATACGAGTTCAAAGGGCATATTTTTGGCCGAGCCCACGAGTTCGGAGATCCCACGTTAAACCGGCCTTGTGCCACATGATGCCTTCGTGGGGGGTGACTAAATACTGTTCGGTCTGAAGTCTAGAGTGAGGTCTGTCAGAAGTCTGTCAGTCAGTGCGAGCGATTCAGTCAATCGAGTCAGAGGCAGTCCGAAACACAGTCCCGTTCAGACAATTACTACAAGACATTGGAATAGTGATATTGGTCGAGACTACATTGCTCTCCCTACTAAACCTGATTGTTCATACTAATACTTTCTACTTCTCTGTATATATTCCTTTTTGTAATATATCTGTGTTATTCCATACCTGTGTTCGAGTTCTTCTCTATTGGTTCTATTTTGGACTATCACCGTGGTACAAGGAACCTGACCATAACAAGGATAATCGTACGAATAATGTAAATAATGTACATAATACCTCATCTCAGAAATATAGACAGATACAAAAGGAAACTTATACTTAACACCAGGAAGAGGAAGTTAAAATTTCTGGGACATCTAATGAGGAAGGAGGGCTTGGAAAACCTGATGCTTTGAGGGAAAGATGGGCAGTGGAAAGCAACGCTTAACATACTTGAGT
>OZ010609.1:62202020-62219520 GCA_963932145.1 Acanthosepion lycidas | reverse complement strand
GAGGCCGTGATTGAAGCCAATAGCAATTTTTTAAATAAATTTACTTTCTAGTATTTCAAGGTATTTTTCTGTAATTTTGGTAAATATACCTGTTAAAATGAGATGTCGGTGTTATTTTATTTTTTGAATAATTTAGACGACGATTTATCCACCACACCTTGTATATATGATAAAAATACAATTTTAAGGTATACATATATATATATATATATATATATATATCCGATGCAATGAGAACGAAAATAATATACAGTGTAACTCGGATATAAGAGACCCGGGTATAAGATAAACCCTGATATAAGAGAAACTCGGATATAAGAGACGTCTTCTCCGGTCCCGACAGTTCCCTTATATCCGGGTTACACTGTATAAATTCTAACGTTCACAGCATTAATCCAAAAGAGGGCTCCATACCGATAGTAGAGCGATAATTATTTATTATAATTTTATCATATAGACAAAAATAGTTTACTCACTACAAAGATGCAAATTCGTTTCGGTGCATTTCAATTGCACTTCAACGGGTGAGAACCAAAAATGGTTACCAATTAATAATTAAAATGCACCGAAACGAAGTTGCATCTTTGTAGTGAGTAAACTGTTTTTGTCTATATGATAAAATTATAATATATATATATATATATATATATATATATATATATATATATATATATGTATGTAAAAGACAATAGCAAAACTGTAATAGTTGCCAACGCGTTTCGTTCGATGTGGAATTTTCAATGGATTTATTAAACCAAGTAACTAATAATAACAAAACAAAATGTCCGCACATGACAGTAATTGACGTAATTTTCAGTTAACAGTATGAAAATAGCGTTCTCTAAATTCTTCCAGTTGCTAAGGACATTTTGTTTTGTTATTTTATTAGTTACTTTGTTTAATAAATTCATTTCGTTTTTCCGTGAAAAAGTCCACATCGGACGAAACGCGTTGACAACTATTACATTTTTTTCTATTGTCTTTTACATTTATAAATATTGTCTTTTTTACTCTGAGAAATCTTTCACACACCCACACATATATAGATGTGTGTGTGTGTGTATATATATATATATATATATATATAACTATATATATATATATCATAATTAAGTCATTCATCGAGTCTAGGAGAAACCTCAACAGAATGTAGAAAGTACTGGACGGTAGTTTCGTCTTATATTCAGCAATAAGCATCCACTACCGGACAGTGACGATACGACGCAAGCATCATACCAACTGTACCAACGGGCCTTGGTGACGAAGAGGTAACAAATTAGACTCGATATAGCGACGCTTTTCACAAATTTCGTTGTGTAACTCATCCGAGTTTCACTAACCGAGAGGACTGTGCCCCCACGGGCCACGGCTACTATCCTCTATTCGCTCCATCCAGAGCATTAGAAGCCGGTTCAAGTAAGGATATACAAGTGACTTATAGTGTTAGGGTTATGTCCGTCAATGGTTAATGTAGTTGGTTGCTGGGCAACCAACCCGTCCTGCGCCGTGGCTAGGTGTCCAGAACAGTAGATCATTTGCGAGTTCTTGATTTGCTCGCCAGCAGTGTCCTGCAAAGTGCATTCTGCGTTTGTATAAGATTATAGAAATATCAGGGATAGGTCCATAGAGCTATGATTTAGTTGGATGTTGTCTCCAAGAGATGCTAAGTATAGCTCTCAGCCCCCGAGTGCAGATTCCTTCAAGCTCAGACTCAAGGATTTTATGTTCAGGCAGTGGCACCCTACATAAACACCGATTCTACAGTGGCGCAAAAAAACATCCTTGTTTGAGACAGTCTTGTAGATCAAAGGAGGTCCAGTCTTTAGCTATACGAATTTAATATATTTATTCAGCACCTGTATCCGGTGCTAACGGATACATACAAAAAACACAGTACAATAAGTTACAAAGCAATTCACAAGACAACTTACAAGGAAAAGAAGAGGGTCAAATTCTGTATAGCCAAACGAAGATCAGTCCGAATATTAATCAGCTTAGTATCATCTTATTAATCAATTAAATCCTTAATCGTAGACTATGTAAAGTTATGGGCCAGGCCATCTGGTACAGTGCTAAAGGGGTGCTGACAACTCTACAACATACATTAATACCACCTCTACAGTGGCTCAAAAGAATCTCCGCTTGATAGATCAGATTTCCAGATTACATCCATTTTATTGAAGGCAGTCTAGGCTTTAACTATGTGAATTTTCACGTCCTTTTCAGTATAATTTTTTTCACTTTCTCGATATGTAAAAGATTCAATAGATTTTATTCATTCACCCGAGACAGTTTGTACTGAGCCTTACACGTTGAAGCCTATTAATTTAGTTTTAGAGGCATTGACATAGAGTTCAACATCATTGGCATTATTTTCTAGACAGTGTAGAACTGTGACAGTGGTAATTGTATATGCAGTGATAGCTGGGGTCATCTGCATAGTCAATATCTGTCAATGTTTTTGCAGGATGTGATCCAATTGGGTCTTTGTATGCCTAACCACCAAATTTCAAAAGAAGATCTCTAAACAATGGACATCAGACTATTTACATGTGGATTATTGTCCTAATCTTTGCTGTTGTTATCACAATGTTTTGGCTGTTGTACCTGTCAACATCATCGGGTGTATGTCAATCCAGGTAACCTACAAGAAATTGCAAACAGAACCCTTTATTTAGTCTATGGGGGGTGACTCTTCTCATTCCACTGTTCATGTCTAGGGATATCTCGTGTAGTTCTTTTTAGTACTGTTTTCCCCATTTCCACTAAGTCCAAGTACACACTACCTGACTCAGGGATGGAACTCACAATTACTATGTCACCAAATTCATGAACCAATTAATCCACTGTGGGACAATTCTCTGTGAAAAATTTGAAGCATTAAACAAAGTGTTCAGTTCAGAATTCCCAGTTTGTATTGAGTCTTACTGGTTGAATCTTATGAATTCAATTTTAGAGGCATTGACATAGAGTCCAACATTGTTAGCAGCATTTCCTAGATGATGTAGGAGAACTGTGGCATTAGTAGTAGTGTCTGCAGTAATAGCTGTGTCATTTGCATAGTCAATATCTGTCAATTTTTTTGCAGGATATCGACTTGGGAGTCTTGAGGATAATGTAAAATCTAGATGATGATGTTTATCGAAGGAAGTTCTCAGTACGTAGTCAAAGGTGATAAAGAAAAGAAGCAAGGATGTCACCATCGAGGATCCTTCATTTGAGGTCGAAAAAGTTACCCATGAAATAGTTTTCACGTCTCAGGAATATCGACTTGTGAGTCTTGGGGATAATGTAAAATCTAGATGCTAATGTTTGTCGAAGGAAGTTCTCAGTACGTAGTCAAAGGTGATAAAGAAAAGAAGAAAGGGTGTCACCATCAAGGATCCTTGCATGGACGTCGAAAAAGTTACCCTTGAAATACATTTCACGTCTCAGAAATATCGACTTGCGTGTCTTGGGGATAATGTAAAATCTAGATGCTAATGTTTGTCGAAGGAAGTTCTCAGTACGTAGTCAAAGGTGATAAAGAAAAGAAGCAAGGGTGTCACCATCGAGGATTCTTTGCTTTGAGGTCAAAAAAGTTACCCTTAAAATAGTTTTCACGTCTTAGGAATATCGACTTGTGAGTCTTGGGGATAATGTAAAATCTAGATGCTAATGTTTGTGGATGGAAGTTATCAGTAACTAATCAAAGGTGATAAAGAAAAGAAACAAGGGTGTCACCATCGAGGATCCTTGCCTTGAGGTCGAAACGTACCCTTGAAATAGTTTTCACGTCTCAGGAATATCGACTTGTGAGTCTTGGGGATAATGTAAAATCTAGATGCTAATGTTTGTCGAAGGAAGTTCTCAGTACGTAGACAAAGGTGATAAAGAAAAGAAGCAAGGGTGTCACCATCGAGGATTCTTTGCTTTGAGGTCGAAAAAGTTACCCTTTAAAAAGTTTTCACGTCTCAGGAATATCGACTTGTGAGTCTTGGGGATAATGCAAAATCTAGATGCTAATGTTTCTCTAATGAAGTCACCATCGAGGATCCTTGCATGGACGTCGAAAAAGTTACCCTTGAAATACTTTTCACGTCTCAAAAATATCGACTTGTGAGTCTTGGGGATAATGTAAAATCTAGATGCTAATGTTTGTCGGAGGAAGTTCTCAGTACGTAGTTAAAGTTGATAAAGAATAGAAGCAAGGGTGTCACCATCGAGGATCCTTGCTTTGAGGTCGAAAAAGTTAACCATGAAATAGTTTTCACTTCCCAGGGATATCGACATGTGAGTCTTGGGGATAATGTAAAATCTGGATGATGCAAACAGAGATAAAATAGCGATTGGTTTGTGAGTCTTCATCTGTAGGAAAGAGATTATACGGGAGAAAATAATTCATCAGACATCGGAGATGCATTTGTACAATATGAAGGCTGGAAAATAAAAATTATATAAGCCCAGCTTAGATATAACAGCAATACTCTTGCAAAGATAGATTTTAGAAGTTCTCGGCAAGATGGCATGCCTGTCCGCTTAATAACGCAAGGAAAAGTAATCAGTATTAACATAAGACGTTTTTAAGTGGGAAGAGGCAATGAATGTTTGTTAACTGTAAATAAATCTAAAATAAAAATAAAACCTTGTACGACAGGTGCTATCGTCACGTGAGGAGGAAATGCCAGCCACATGGCCTCTGATATTTAATGAACACAGTGCAAGCATTGTTTTCTTTGTAAATATATCACATCGTAGTGAGCTTGGGTAATGGTAGGCAATTGTATAGAATCAACAGGTGGGTATTTATCCAAAATGTCATTACATACATCAATTTGTATATCTACCGCTTAAAATAAATGTCACATCATATAGAGAATATGCTTATATATATATATATATATATATATATATATATATATATATATATATATATATATATAGGATTAATGTGAGTAAAATTTGTCAGTTAGCTGATTGATGTTACCTTCATCATCCCGAGTCCAGAGTTTCATAGGCGAAACTGTCCATCAACTCTTCAGGGGTATCAGCATTTTTTCCCTTTTATGCACATTTAACACGGATATAAGTTTTCAACTGTATTTTCCGTGTTTGTTCGCGCGGTCACGCACGGCCGTCTGCGCGGATGTGCGTCGTGATCATTTTGCCTTTTCCTTCGTTTTTTTTTTTTTTTCTTTGATTTTTGTTTTTTTACACTTGCTCATTTAGGCTTTTTCGTCTGTTTTTCATCTGTAGCTCACTTAGTCTGGGTTTGTTTCGACTCTAAACATGTGACTTATTTTTACTGCTTTATTCATTTTGTATTTATAGGCATTTTAGTTATTTTGCTAAGGAATTTGTAATTCGTTCATTTACGGTATATATATATATATATATATATATATATATATATATATATATATATATATATATACAATCGCACATGCATGGAATACTGCTGCTATGTATAGTCTGGTGCCCCCTCTGTTCGTCTTAAGGTCTTCGACAAAATCCAAAGACGGTGAAACAAAGTGATTGGCCATGATCTGGCATCTCGTTTACAGTCGCTCTTTCACAGATGTGCCGTCGCCTCCCTCTGTCATTTTCTACAAATACTTTCACGGTAACTGCTCCAACGAGCTACTTTCGCTCGTTTCCAGACTGCGTGAATTTAAACGTTCCACTAGGTTGGCAACTCAGTCCCACGCTTTTACTGTCGAAACAGTTAAATGTAGCCGTCTCTTCTACTCCAATAACTTCATGTCTTGCACCTCCCGCCTGTGGAACTCCCTTCTTCTTACTTACTTCCCTGATAGCTATAATCTCCAACGACTCAAATGCAATGTTAATCGACATCTTCAGATGCCTTGATCTAATTCCCTGTCCTTCTCTTCCTCCTTTCCTCAATCACGTCTCTTTACTTTTGCTCCCACTCTCTGTAACCCTTTGTGTTCTTGTGGCACTCGCGCCTCGTTTGGGGTGAAAAGCTTAAACATATATATATATTAGTGTTCACTTGAAATTTGATTTAAAATATATTAAGACTCTGCCATTTCTAATAGTATATATATATATATATGTATATATATATATATATATATATATATATATATATATATATATATATATATAGAGAGAGAGAGAGAGAGAGAGATAGATAGATAGATAGATATTAGGAGCTGCATTTAATCGGCCATATTTTTATTGTATTTGTTTAAACGTTATTTTTAAGAAAGATACTCATATTTGAGTAGATGCTCTGTTTTTTTATTATTATTAAACTATATATATATATATATATATATATATATATATATATATATATATATATATATATATATATATATATATCTTTATTTTGAGGATGTGAATGGAATAAATGAAAAAGAAACGCAGAGGGGAAAACTGAAGATCAAATCTTATCAAAATCAGAGACTTGATCAGTTTCATAAATTTTTAAGCTTAGAAAAGCGGGGTTGGGGTAACCGAGAGGCCAGCCAAAATTGAGGGGTTGAATGGCACATTTTGCTCCACACCCCGTCATAGAATCGCCACTGGTCATCCGTTAAAGAAGCACTTTTTTTCGTGGCCTAAAAATAACATATAGTAACTTAAAATAAATCTTTTTTTCTCTCGTACACACACACACACACACACACACACACACACACACACACACATATATATATATATATATATATATATATATATATATATATATATATATATATATATATATATATATATATATATATATTAGTAGAACCTCAGTTTAAATGGACTAATGTGTGTGGGGGGAATCATCCATTAGTTTTAGTTTGTCCATTAATTTGAGGCACTATTTTCGTATCCTAAAAACACCCAGTACAGTACAAAATTATTGTAAATGAATGTAAATACAGTATATAGGCATGTGTATTTTATTTTGTAAGTTACTATATACCTTTAAATAATGCTTGAAAAGTTTTTAAGTTAAATCCAGAATCTGTTGGTTCCGGGACCATTAATTCAAGGTTTTACATTGAGTGTGTGTGTGTATATATATATATATATATATATATATATATATATATATATATATATATATATATATATATATACTCTTAATGTCTTAATATATATATATATATATATATATATATATATATATATACTCTTAATGTCTTAATATATATATATATATATATATATATATATATATATATATACTCTTAATGTCTTAATATATATATATATATATATATATATATATATATATATATATATACTCTTAATATCTTAATATATATATATATATAAGGATTTTGTTATAGATGATTCACATATTTTAATAATTTAGTAATAATAAAAAGAATGTATAAACATAAAAATGTCTTAAATACATACATATATATATATATATATATATATATATATATATACTCTTAATGTCTTAATATATATATATATATATATATATATATATATATATATATAAGGATTTTGTTATAGCTGATTCACATATTTTAATAATTTAGTAAATGTTTATAAATTTATTAATAAATAACTTGTTTTTTTTATCTTCTTTAAACATTTGTAAATGAAAAATATTGCATTGCATTTGTTTTAATTGTATTAGCACTTACGGCCGCATCGCGTTGAAACACGGGTTCCAGTACGATCACAGGTAGGCAACGTTGAACCTGGTCACTACCTAGATGGTTGACTGTTTGGGATTACCAGGTACTGTAAGCTTTGATGTGCGAGTGGTGTAATGGATAACGACTCGAAATTGGAAATTGGAGGACCGAGATCCACTTCCATTTGGGTTCGTTATATTCACTTACACGCAAATAACCTTGGGAAAAGTATGAATCCATCTCTTCTCCCCCGGCTATGGGTTAATTAGTCATCGTGTATCACTAAAAATATTATCTCACCCCACCCCCAAAAAAATTTAGTACAAAATATTTAAATTTCGACATTAAATAACCTACAGAGGTTGATATGCCGGTAAACAAAAAATAAATTGTATTGGTTTTAGAATGTTGTATATATAAAATTATCCTTGTACATAATCTAACAAATAAATAATATTTTTGTTGTAAATTCGTAAGAACAAAAAAATGTATAAATTCACTTTCATCGTATGTTTAGGTCCAAATTTTTTACATTTTTTATAATCTGGCCTAATTTTTCATTACGATAAATGTTATTTTTAGTGGGTACTCAAGTTTGATTTGACATCACTGTTTTTATATTTTTAATCAGTGAAATTAATATCAACTTGCCTATATATTTTACATGAAGAACAAAGTAGTAAATGATAAACATTGCATTACTTTTAGTAAAATTATATTAGTTTTTAGAATGTTGTATAAAATTATTCTTGTAAATAAACAATGTAATAAGTAAATAGTGTTTAATATTTTTGTTATAAATTCTCAAGAACAACGACAAAAAATGTATAAATTCACTTTCATATGTTTGGGTCCAAATTTGTCATTTTTTAATTTGACCTTATTTGTCATTACTCTAAACATTATTTTTAGTGGGTACTCAAATTTGATTTGACATCACTGTTTTTATATTTTTAATTAGTGATATTAATATCAACTGGCCTATATAATTTTTATATGAAAAACAACGTAGCTGACAAAAGAAGAGAAAATTATAAATATTATATTTCATAAATAGAAAGATATCATTAATAACCTTTGCTGTTACAAAATGTGTGTATGTGTGTGTGTGTATGTGTGTGTTTCTGTGTGTCTGTGTGTGATGTCCATATAGCTTGTTTGAAATTATGTAGTTGGCTGCCAGGGGAATAAATCTCCCCGGGAGAAGGGGGAAGACTAGATACATCTGTTACTAACTATATCCTGTTTCTGAGGTAGCAAAATTAAGAGGGAGGGCGTCCATTCCTTTTATACTGCTGATTATCACGCCATCTAGTGAGTATTCTAGCATACAAGGTGTGGTAATCTCTACAATTCTGTGAGCATGTCATGTAGTTGTCCAGAATTTGGATTAATGTGGGGTCAGATGTTTGCCTTGTCAATTATTATTCATTTTTCACTAGTATTTCTTTCATCTTATTTCTCTTGCTTTTCCACCAAGTAGTAATAGTTTTAAGTTGTCTGAATTTCTTAGATGAAGCCTTGGCAATTATTATTCATTTTTGACTAGTATTTCTTTCATCTTATTTCTCTTGCTTTTCCACCAAGTAGTAATAGTCTTAAGTTGTCTGAATTTCTTAGATGAAGCCTTGGCAATTATTATTCATTTTTGACTAGTATTTCTTTCATCTTATTTCCCTTGCTTTTCCACCAAGTAGTAATAGTCTTAGGTTGTCTGAATTTCTTAGATGAAGCCTTGGCAATTATTATTCATTTTTACCTAGTATTTCTTTCATCTTATTTCTCTTGCTTTTCCACCAAGTAGTAATAGTCTTAAGTTGTCTGAATTTCTTAGATGAAGCCTTGGCAATTATTATTCATTTTTAACTAGTATTTTTTTCATCTTATTTCTCTTGCTTTTCCACCAAGTAGTAATAGTCTTAAGTTGTCTGAATTTCTTAGATGAAGCCTTGGCAATTATTATTCATTTTTAACTAGTATTTCTTTCATCTTATTTCTCTTGCTTTTCCACCAAGTAGTAATAGTTTTAAGTTGTCTGAATTTCTTAGATGAAGCCTTGGCAATTATTATTCATTTTTCACTAGTATTTCTTTCATCTTATTTCTCTTGCTTTTCCACCAAGTATTAATAGTCTTAAGTTGTCTGAATTTCTTAGATGAAGCCTTGGCAATTATTATTCATTTTTGATTAGTATTTCTTTCATCTTATTTCTCTTGCTTTTCCACCAAGTAGTAATAGTCTTAAGTTGTCTGAATTTCTTAGATGAAGCCTTGGCAATTATTATTCATTTTTACCTAGTATTTCTTTCATCTTATTTCTCTTGCTTTTCCACCAAGTAGTAATAGTCTTAAGTTGTCTGAATTTCTTAGATGAAGCCTTGGCAATTATTATTCATTTTTACCTAGTATTTCTTTCATCTTATTTCTCTTGCTTTTCCACCAAGTATTAATAGTCTTAAGTTGTCTGAATTACTTAGATGAAGCCTTGGCAATTATTATTCATTTTTGACTAGTATTTCTTTCATCTTATTTCCCTTGCTTTTCCACCAAGTAGTAATAGTCTTAAGTTGTCTGAATTTCTTAGATGAAGCCTTGGCAATTATTATTCATTTTTACCTAGTATTTCTTTCATCTTATTTCTCTTGCTTTTCCACCAAGTAGTAATAGTCTTAAGTTGTCTGAATTTCTTAGATGAAGCCTTGGCAATTATTATTCATTTTTACCTAGTATTTCTTTCATCTTATTTCTCTTGCTTTTCCACCAAGTAGTAATAGTCTTAAGTTGTCTGAATTTCTTAGATGAAGCCTTGGCAATTATTATTCATTTTTCACTAGTATTTCTTTCATCTTATTTCTCTTGCTTTTCCACCAAGTAGTAATAGTCTTAAGTTGTCTGAATTTCTTAGATGAAGCCTTGGCAATTATTATTCATTTTTGACTAGTATTTCTTTCATCTTATTTCTCTTGCTTTTCCACCAAGTAGTAATAGTCTTAAGTTGTCTGAATTTCTTAGATGAAGCCTTGGCAATTATTATTTATTTTTGACTAGTATTTCTTTCATCTTATTTCTCTTGCTTTTCCACCAAGTAGTAATAGTCTTAAGTTGTCTGAATTTCTTAGATGAAGCCTTGTCAATTATTATTCATTTTTACCTAGTATGTCTTTCATCTTATTTCTCTTGCTTTTCCACCAAGTAGTAATAGTCTTACGTTGTCTGAATTTCTTAGATGAAGCCTTGTCAATTATTATTCATTTTTGATTAGTATTTCTTTCATCTTATTTCTCTAGCTTTTTCCCGGAAATCAAGGTCTACTCGGCAAAATTGCAGTATAAACCACATAAATAGAGATTGTCTAGCCACCCTAGTAGACAAGTATTCTATAATCATATATGGTAGGGTATGATTTATATATTTCCATATATATAACTAAATGCCTGAAAATGTGGAAACATTTCTGTGTAATAAATTTTGTCCTGATAGAAGGACTTCACCAGCTAAAGTAATGTTTTTGCTGATGGAATTATATATATATATATATATATATATATATATATATATATATATATATATGCAACCGTCGGCCATAATCATCTACGGGCAGGAAAATGCTGTTGGTATGCTGACATTTTTAAACTTAATGTTTGTTTATTAGTGGGGTTGGGTTTGTTTTTTTTTTTTTTTTTTTTTGACGTGTCTAGACATGCACTCTAGCCGATTTCATTCTATTTGCTTATGGATTTGGTTTCGTTTTTTCATATTTATTATTAATTATTTTATTAATATAATTGAAAAGAATTTATCTAAACCTAACATATTAGGTTAGTGCAAAAATAATGTCGTTTTCTCACGTAGTAACATATGTGAGAAAACGACATTTTTTTTTTGCACCAACTTAATAAAATTTGCCATAACTACGTCTCAAGCAATAAAAGTCTTAATTAATACAGAATAAAATAACAAGCTGCAACTCGAAGTGAGATTTTTATCTAAAACACGTAATAATTGTCACAATAAATAGGAGAAACCTCGAGGTATTTAAATAAAAGAACACAAAACACAAAAGAGACATTTAAAAAAAAAAAGCAAAACAGTAGTATACTCAAGACGCACACCGTAAAAAGTCTTAACATAATTTCGATTGAAAAATGCTACTTTAATTAAAATGCTATTTTGCTGAGGCAGGGGTATATAGAAAGTGCTTTGATTGCTAAATCATCCACGGTAAATTTGGGTCCAGGTCCTTACAACATTTCGCCTTTTTGTTATCATAAGGTGGGATATCTAATATTAAAAACGATAAAACTGAAATGAGATCTACTAGACATAATGTCAAAACACGTCTTTTTTTTTTTTTAATTTCAGTCTTCCGACGTCTTCAGTTTTTTTTTATATCCCTCCTCTTCTTCCTACGCATATATAATTCTATCAGCGAAAACATTACTTTAGATCGATGAAGTCCTTCTCGAGGCCGAAACGGGTTACACGGAATGTTTCTTCCTTTCTTTTTTCTCTTGTTCTTTTTCTTTTTTCTTTTCTTTTTCTTTCTTTTTTGTTTTACTATCCGTCGTCTTGCAAAAAAAATAACAACTCTCCATTCTACAGATCCTTTCTTGATGGCACAAATCTCGCAGTCCTATCGCTATTTTCATGGCAAATGTTCAGATGATCTCTATTCTTTAGTTCATCCAGTTAAGACCTTCACAGCTACCATGCGCCAAACTACTTCGAAGGAGTCAAATCACTTTTCTCCAAATTCCAGTTGTAAGTACGAAGTTTCAGTCAGGTAGCATTTACCCAAGAAGAGCTGCTTTCTAGAATAAACTCCCTCCTGGGAGCTTCCCTGAAAACTTTGACTTCTTCAAATAAAAGTTCTACCCAGGCAACTTTATTTATGTAATATTGGCAGAGCCTATCTTTCTTTCATTTTTGGTCTCCTCTTTAGTTTTGTTCCGTTTTCGTTCTTTCGGTCTTTCTTTCTTTTTTCTTTATTTCCTTCTTTCTTATTTTCTTTCTTTCTTTCATTTTTGGTCTCCTCTTTAGTTTTGTTCCGTTTTCCTTCTTTCGGTCTTTCTTTCTTTTTTCTTTCTTTCTTTCTTTCTTTCTTTCTTTCTTTCTTTCATTTTTGGTCTCCTCTTTAGTTTTGTTCCGTTTTCCGTCTCTCTTTTTTTCTTTCTTTCTTTCTTTCTTTCATTTTTGGTCTCCTCTTTAGTTTTGTTCCGTTCTCGTTCTTTCGGTCTTTCTTTCTTTTTTCTTTCTTTCTTTCTTTCTTTCTTTCATTTTTGGTCTCCTCTTTAGTTTTGTTCCGTTTTCCTTATTTCGGTCTTTCCTTCTTTTTTCTTTCTTTCTTTCTTTCTTTCTTTCATTTTTGGTCTCCTCTTTAGTTTTGTTCCGTTCTCGTTCTTTCGGTCTTTCTTTCTTTTTTCTTTCTTTCTTTCTTTCTTTCTTTCTTTCATTTTTGGTCTCCTCTTTAGTTTTGTTCCGTTTTCCTTATTTCGGTCTTTCCTTCTTTTTTCTTTCTTTCTTTCTTTCTTTCTTTCATTTTTGGTCTCCTCTTTAGTTTTGTTCCGTTTTCCTTCTCTCTTTTTTTCTTTCTTTCTTTCTTTCATTTTTGGTCTCCTCTTTAGTTTTGTTCCGTTTTCCTTCTTTCTTTTTTTCTTTCTTTCTTTCTTTCTTTTTTTCTTTCTTTCTTTCTTTCTTTCTTTCATTTTTGGTCTCCTCTTTGGTTTTATTTCGTTTTCCTTCTTTCTTTTTTTTTTTCTTTCTTTCTTTCATTTTTGGTCTCCTCTTTAGTTTTGTTCCGTTTTCCTTCTCACTTTTTTTCTTTCTTTCTTTCTTTCTTTCTTTCATTCATTTTTGGTCTCTTCTTTAGTTTTGTTCCGTTTTCCTTCTTTCGGTCTTTCTTTCTTTTTTCTTTCTTTTTTTCTTTCTTTCTTACATTTTTGGTCTCCTCTTTAGTTTTGTTCCGTTTTCCTTCTTTCGGTCTTTCTTTCTTTTTTCTTTCTTTCTTTCTTTCTTTCTTTCATTTTTGGTCTCCTCTTTAGTTTTGTTCCGTTTTCCGTCTCTCTTTTTTTCTTTCTTTCTTTCTTTCTTTCATTTTTGGTCTCCTCTTTAGTTTTGTTCCGTTCTCGTTCTTTCGGTCTTTCTTTCTTTTTTCTTTCTTTCTTTCTTTCTTTCTTTCTTTCATTTTTGGTCTCCTCTTTAGTTTTGTTCCGTTTTCCTTATTTCGGTCTTTCCTTCTTTTTTCTTTCTTTCTTTCTTTCTTTCTTTCATTTTTGGTCTCCTCTTTAGTTTTGTTCCGTTTTCCTTCTCTCTTTTTTTCTTTCTTTCTTTCTTTCTTTCTTTCTTTCATTTTTGGTCTCCTCTTTAGTTTTGTTCCGTTTTCCTTCTTTCTTTTTTTCATTTCTTTCTTTCTTTCTTTCTTTCTTTCTTTCTTTCTTTCATTTTTGGTCTCCTCTTTGGTTTTGTTCCGTTTTCCTTCTTTCTTTTTTTTTTCTTTCTTTCTTTCTTTCATTTTTGGTCTCCTCTTTAGTTTTGTTCCGTTTTCCTTCTCACTTTTTTTCTTTCTTTCTTTCTTTCTTTCTTTCTTTCATTTTTGGTCTCTTCTTTAGTTTTGTTCCGTTTTCCTTCTTTCGGTCTTTCTTTTTTCTTTCTTTCTTTCTTTCTTTCATTCATTTTTGGTCTCCTCTTTAGTTTTGTTCCGTTTTCCTTCTTTCTTTCTTCTTTCTTTCATTTTTGGTCTTCTCTTTAGTTTTGTTCCGTTTTCCTTCTCTCTTTTTTTTCTTTTTTTCTTTCTTTCTTTCATTTTTGGTCTCCTCTTTAGTTTTGTTCCGTTTTCCTTTTTTCTTCTTTTCTTTCTTTCTTTCTTTCTTTCTTTCTTTCTTTCATTCATTTTTGGTCTCCTCTTTAGTTTTGTTCCGTTTTTCTACTTTCTTTATTTCTTTCTTTCTTTCATTTTTGGTCTCCTCTATAGTTTTATTTCGTTTTCCTTTTTTCGTCTTTTCTTTTTTTTTTTTTCTTTCTTTCTTTCTTTCATTTTTGATCTACTCTTTAGGTTTGTTTTGTTTTCCTTCTTGCCTTCTTCCTTCCTTTTTTTTTCTTTCAATCTTTCATTTTTTTGGTCTCCTCTTTAGTTTTATTCCGTTTTCCTTCTTTCATTCTTTCTTTCTTTTTTCCTTTCTTTCTTTTTTTCATTTTTGGTCTCCTCTTTAGTTTTGTTCCGTTTTCATTCTTGTTTTCTTCCTTTTTTTTCTTTTTTTTGTCTTTCTGTCTTTCATTTTTTTGGTCTCCTCTTTCCAATGCATTTTCATAGTAAAAATCATTGTCCAATGCATTTTCATAGTAAAAATCATTTCCAATTCATTTTCATAGTAAAAATCATTTCCAATGTATTTTCATAGTAAAAATCATTTCCAATGCATTTTAGTAGTAAAAATCATTGGCCAATCCATTTTCATAGTAAAAATCATTGGCCAATGCATTTTAATAGTAAAAATCATTTCCAAAACATTTTCATAGTAAAAATCATTGGCCAATGCATTTTCATAGTAAAAATCATTGGCCAATGCATTTTCATAGTAAAAATCATTGGCCAATGCATTTTCATAGTAAAAATCATTTCCAATGCATTTTCATAGTAAAAATCATTGGCCAATGCATTTTCATAGTAAAAATCATTGGCCAATGCATTTTAATAGTAAAAATCATTGACCAATGCATTTTCATAGTAAAAAACATTGACCAATGCATTTTCATAGTAAAAATCATTGACCAATGCATTTTCATAGTAAAAATCATTGACCAATGCATTTTCATAGTAAAATCATTGACCAATGCATTTTCATAGTGTTGTAGCATACCTACGGACGACAATGGGTATGTCCCCATTCACACAAATACAGTAGTAAATGCTGTATGCTGATCTGCAGTTGGAGATTTATTATGGAATTCCCTTGACTCACTTCTAGCAGTTGACTACCACTTTTAGGTGCCGTCGACGAATCTTATATGTGTTGTTCTTGTCCTATGTATTATCTTTCATTACCAGCCTTCGTGTCATTATTCTATTCAGTTACCTTCCCTAGGTTACAACAGTAAGAAAATGCTTAAACAGCGTCTATGGGGGAATCTCGCATTGTGGGTGTTCTCTATCAAGTCGCACGCCTTCCGGCAGATGGCACCTCTCGCAGAATAGTTTCTGTACCAGGCACCGCAGACTTCTGAAGAGACGGGATACTAGACTTTATTACAATTTTCTTAATATAGAACGAGGTATAGGACTAGGTATAGATCTCCAACGTACCAACGACATATCGGCTAACAGTGGCCAAAACGTCACATCAAACTACCCAGTGGGGTAAAACCTGGCTGGTTTCAATGCCTCAAAAACGAAACTAGCTACATTCCATAATCGCCGATTGGATCCAGAACTGCCGCCTGTCACGATGAACGGATGACCTCTTGGAGAAACACCTTACGAAATACTACTGTGCCTTAAACTCGCACCTGTCTTCAAGTGTTTTGTAGTAACCCACCTACAGTAGAATGGACTCTTCCTCCTTACATAAATACTAACGCGTGTGACTGTGTGAGCAACCGAGACGCAGTGTTAACCTACCGTTCGAACGGTACACCTCTATCTGCTTATTATTCGGTTGGTGCAAAAATAATGACTTAATAATGTCGTTTTTTGACGTTAAAAAATACGTCAAAAAACGACATTATTACGTCATTATTTTTGCACTAACCTAATACTAACACTCTTGCTTTGTATATATCTGTTATTTCAATATACTTGTTAAACCTACCTTCGTCTTCCGCGTCTTTCTTTTCTGGCCCCTAAACAGGCCACAACAAAGTGGAACACCTACATACGATCCATTTCTAAGGATGCAGGTAAAATGATCGGCTCCCAGTACCGCTCCAGTAAGTACCTGACCCCTCTTGATATTCTCAATCTTTACAAGATCCTGATCATGCCAAAAATTATATGTTGTCATATTTGGGAGGATCTACATTCTTTTTATATATACAAATATTTATGTAAATGCTCTGTTTATAGTAAACAGTATAAATATAAAAATGTCTTGAAATAATTGTCGGACTTTGTCCATTTTATAATGTGTGACGTCATTTGTTTACATTTGGATACGCTTTGAGCAGATATCAATGTACGTGAGAGATTCGTGGAAGATGGAAGTTTAAAGATAGTAAAATCGACCTTGCTAACCGAACGCGAACGCTCCTCTGTGGCCAAATCGGTTAAAGGCACGTCAAGCTAAATGACGGTTCCGTATAGGATACAGGTTTGAATCCTGTCGGAGGATGAATATTTTCTATGAAAATTTCTCAGACATTCAGGCCGGTAAATATTGTTTAATACTGTTTATTATAAACAGAGTATTTACTTAAATATTTGTATCTATAAAAAGAATACCCGCTCGGCCCGGTGGCTAGGATCCCTGACGAAGCTCCGCCGAAGGGTAGGGTTTCGTTGGGGGAGGTTGACGGAACTGGCCCCCTTGGGGGGTTTGGGTGGTTATTTATTTTTGGCTGGGCCTACGGGCTCGGAGATACCCACATTAAAAAGGCCTTGTGCCACATTCGATCCCCGTGGGTGGATTGATAAATACCATCTATAAAAAGAATACCCGCTCGGCCGGTGGTTAGGATCAAAGTGTAGTATCTGTTCTTTGTGAGCTGCCGGGTCGGGTGTCTTTCGAACTCTCTGCTTGCAGGGAGGAACCCTGACGAAGCTCCGCCGAAGGGTAGAGTTTCGTTGGGGGAGGTTGACGGAACTGGCCCCCCTCGAGGGGTTTGGATGGTTATTTATTTTTGGCTGGACCTACGGGCTCGGAGATACCCACATTAAAAAGGCCTTGTGCCACATTCAATCCTCGTAGGTGG